>BSBK01001376.1:2485000-2942500 GCA_027943335.1 Chamaecyparis obtusa | reverse complement strand
ATGCCAATAGAGCTATGGTATCCATTATTATACACAAACTTGACTAAATATAAGTAGTAATACTCATGGGTTTATCTATCCAGCCATCACATACATCCCTAATAATATCCTCTAGTACCTAATTCACCTACTTAGTTTGTCTATCTGTCTCGAGATGATATGTTGAACTAAATTTTAGTTGTGTCCCCTAGAGCATGTTATAAAGAATTCCAAAAATTAGAAGTACTAGATCTTGATCAAATATAATCCTTTGTGGAATACCATGAAGTTTGACAATATCCTCTAAGAATACTCTAGCTACTGAAGTTATTGTTTAAGAGGACTGCATAGGGGAGAAATGCACTACCTTTTCCAGCCTATCAATTGTGACCATGATAGCATCATGAATCACAGGGGTAATTGGAAGTCCTACCAAAAAATCTATAGAGATAATGTCCCATTTCCACTCTAGGACAAGATGAGGTTGAAGAAGTCATGTTGGGTGCTAATGCTTTACCTTCACCCTCTAAGATTCCAATCACCTAGCCAAAAAGTCCATAATATCTCTCTTCATCCTTGACCAATGGTATAATTGGCATATATCTACATGCATTTTCTTTACTCTAGGGTGAGAAGAGTAAGGCACATGATGGGCTTCTTCTATAATCACTATACAAAGATCACCTGAAAGTGGCACATATCCTTGCTACTGCAATAACTCATCCAACTCCAAGGAATATTGAGAGAATCACCCCTTTAAGGGTCTACCTAAATCTAACTCTACCTTAACCTCCTGATACCAAGTGTCAAAAGAGAGATCTTGCAAAATTTGGATCCTCAAATCTATGTTTAGATAAAGTGTTGTCAACTCATGCCTTCGCCTTCTCAAATCATCAACTACAACATTTTCTTTCCCCTGTATGTACCTAACCTCAAAGTCATACTCACTTAGGAATTCTATCCATATGTACTGCCTCACATTAATATTAGGCTGCATAAATATATACTAAAAACTATGATGATCTGTGTGAAGCTCAAATCTCACTAAGGCATGAAAAACTATTTCCAACTCTGTATAATGTGTGAGATAATTAAGCTCATAGTCCTTAAGATTCCTAGATTCAAAAGAAATAACTTGACCCTCCTACATCAATACCACCCCAATCCCATCAAGAGATGTATCTGTCCAAAGCAAAAAATCCCCCGAGGGGTTAGGAACTACCAAAGTCAGAGCACTAGTCAAATTTTCTTTCAAATAATGGAAGGCTTCCTCACACTTCTCTATCCAAATAAAAATTTTCCCCTTTCTCTAAAGGGAAGTGATGGGGTGAGATATCCTAGAGAAATCCTTGACAAATCACCTATAGTATCATGCCAAGCATGTGAAGCTATGAACCTTAGAAACATTAGTGGGTGCTAGCCACTCCACTATAACGTAAATCTTTGCAGGGTCTATGCAATACCATTCCTAGAGATGACATGGCCAAGGTACTTAAATTTTGTCTAGAAAAACTCACATTTTTCTAAGTTAGAATAAATTTGATTATCTTGTAAACAATGCAACACCTGATGTAGATGCTTCTCATGCTCCTCAATGGTCTTAGAATACACCAAAATGTCATCCAATAAAACCATCACAAATCTTTCCAAATAGGTTTTGAACACCCCATTCATCAAACTATAAATACTGATGGAGCATTTGTTAGACCAAATGGTACTATAGTGAACTCATACTAACCATACCAAGTATGAAACATTGTACAATGAATATCTACCTCATGGATCCTTAACTGGTGGTAGCTAGATTTAAGACTAATATTTGAGAATACTCTTGGCCCTTTCACTTGATCAAACAAGTCATCAATATGAGGTAGTAGATATTGATTCTTAATGGTGACCTTATTGAGCTGCCAATAGTCAATGCATAATTTAAGAGAACCATCTTTATTCTTAATGAAGATAACCAAAGCACCCCAAGGAGATACACTAGGCTCGATGAACTCATTTCCCAAAAGTTCCTCCAATTGTAGTCTAAGCTCACTCATCTCTTGAGTAGTCATGCGATAAGGAATTTTTGAGATAGGTTATGATCTTGGCATCACATCTATACTAAAATAAATGTCTCTTTTGGAGGAATCCAAAGGATCTCCTTTGGGAATATATCTACAAAATCCTACAGTAGAGGGTGATCAAGTGTTACATTTTTACTTTTCCTCTCATCAAGATCATTCACTTAAACTACAAAAAGTTAACATACCTTGCACATACATCACTTGAGTTACATTGCAGATATCATGCAAAGAGAGATGGGTCATTGGACCCCAAAAATTTTCCTCTTCTCACCAGAATCATAAATACAATGGATAGTCTTCATCCTATAATATATGATAGCTCTATGGGCATCTAGCCAATGCATACCAAGAACTACTCCATAAGAACCTAGGAAAATCACTTAGAGGTTTACAATGGTGGTGAAGGGTCCTAATCCTATCTTATAATTTCAACCACATAATTTTGAAGCCACCTTAGCTACATAGGCTAGTTCTACCTTCCACCTAACTCCCTAGCCTATTGTTGCCAACCCACACTACTCAACTAAAGAGAAAGAAATAAATGAATCAGTTGCACCATATTAAAACAAAATAGAGGTAGAGATACCCCTAAAAAACCTATTGTCTCAATTACTATGTCCTGATGTTGTACCTACCTCTAATCTACTATGGAAAATACCATGTGTGACCTATCTACATCACCTAGTGTTGAATCTGAGGTTTCCTATTTACTAATAGCCATAGGAACTATATGTTGAGGGAAATTAACTACAATATGCCCATTCTTCTCACAAGAGAAGAATATTGTACCTCTAACAAAGTTCATCCTTGGCTGAGGTGCACTTGACTACTGATAACTACCTTGACTAGGGCTTAGATGTGAGGTCTGAGATGGTTGTGAATTTTGATTGTGTTTATTGCACTACTATTTGTGTGATTGAACTAACTAAGAACCACCTCCCCTATTATTCTAGAACTTCTTCTTCTTAGGGTGTTGACTACCCTTAAGAGAAGACTGACAACTTTTGGACCTTGATGCTCCCTAAAATTGGCTCCCTAGAAAACCTAAACCTATATGAGGTGTGTTGTTAACCTAGCTATCAATATGACCACCTAGACCCAAGGTCACCTTCCTCTATACAAGAAGGTCCTTAACCACTGCATCTCAAAGAGTCTTTGGTTCAAAAAATACTACACCCCTTGAAAGATGATCACTCAAACCCGTAATGAAATTTTGATCAAGAATATGACCATCATCCTTATATATTGAGCATGGATTAAGCTCATATAACTTCCTTTGATACTCCGCCAATGAAATCAACAATTTATTAAGGTGGTGGAATTATTCTTCCCTACTCTTCCTCCACTGAATAGACCAAAATCAAGCCATAAAGATCTCCAAAAAAAGCTCCCAAGAAATGGTGTTAATATTAACCTAAAGTTTGTCCTCTTCCATGAGGCACCAGTTTGAAGAAAATTCTCTCAAGTGCATGATAGTGCACCTTTCCTTGAGGTTACTACTAATGGGTGCATAGAGAAACATCTCTCAAGATTAAACAACCATGTTTCTTCTTTGAAACTCCCTCACATGATCCATGAAAGAGATTTGGTCTAGCTCTAAGAAAGTCTCTCATATGATCAACCATTATGGCATCCTCATCTACTACTACATCTCTCCTCCTAGGGCTTCTATCCCTTTCTCTATATTTATGATGAGAGTTTTGTTTCTCACCACAATTACCCATGTTCTCTATAACATCTAGCCTCTATAATATTTATTGCATAAGCTGCCTCATTTTGGCACTTTTTGAGTCACCACTTTGAATCTCATTCCATTCTTCCCTACCATTTCCTTGATATTGCTTCTCTTCATAATAACTTTGAGAGATCTTTCGGTGAGATCTAGGAGGGGAGTTTTGGGCTCCACTCCTACCTCTTCCACATGTTATAGGAGGCATCTTGGATATCAAAAAGGAGAAAATTTAAGCAGGGATGTTTCTAAAACTTAGCTAAGGTCATAATATTTACAAAGGGTAGGTTCTAGTTTTTTAACATCAAATTATGAAGAAGCACTAAAAATTAAGCATAGTTAGACCTTAGAGTTCCCAGTGTAGAAACCTAGGGATTTGATACCAATTTAACACCCCCACCTAGGAACTTGGAAGGACAAGGCTTCTAAATACTAAAGTTTTAAAAAGAAAACATAAAACTTGAACTGCATTTGATTATTACTTAACTCACAAAATCATAAATAACATATTCTTCTTACAACCTAATGATATTCATTGGGACCTACATCAATCTAGGTCCCCCTGATGTAGGAGCATCATGACATACTAAGATGTTTAAAGAAGACAAAGGACTAAAATAAGACATGGAGGAGTTAAAGAAACTGAATTGACATGTACTGTTAAAGCCAATAATGGCCTTTGAAGGCTTAGGAAGCAATAAAAATAATAAAATTGTAAAAGATCCTAGAAGGCCTGTTAAGGACCTTAGGATCCTTGGTGGTGGAAATGAGAAAAATTGATCAAAATGATGTAATTAGATCCTTGGGAGTCTAAAATGAATTTAGGAATGTTTTAAGTAGACTAGAGGATATTCTTGACAAGTTCGAGGGAGTATTTTGGTGTTTTATTGAATAAATTGTAAGTTGGTCGATTCAAATATTTGAATCCCAATGGTCACATGTATTTAGGAGGGAATTTAGTTTTTGTGTGTTTAGTAATTAAACAAGAATTCCAACCAATTGGAGAAGGTTGAGGGAGTTATTTAAGTGAGTTTTGTGAGGAATTCACTGGTGTACAAATTGAGTTTGAAAATCAATAAAAAAAAACACTTATATTTTTGCATTTTGACATTGTTTTGTGTTTCCATTTGATCAATAAATGATCTAAGCATTGAGGGAACTTTTTTAGTGTTCTTTTCAATCTATTTTACATGTTTTGAAGTTCATTTAATTGACTGGTTCATCATAACAAGGCTGGCTAATCCAAGAAATTAGTGTTTTCTTGCAAGTTTGAACTAATCCAATGAATGATATAAACATGATTCTCAAGGAGTGATGCATCCCTAATATGGAAAATAAAAATATAACAAGTTTATGTATAGATGAAGAGTTATTGGATGGTGATCACTAAGAAAGAGCATTGAAGGGTTAATGGAAGTTGTTGGTTAGGAGCAGTAGTGAGAGATCTTCTTGAAGGAGGCATACTTTTTATGTTTTGTGGTGTCTAGATACACCCTATTTATGGTGGATACACCCTTGGTTGGTCCTAGAAGTGAGTGGAGAGTGTTGAATCAAAAGGCCCTAGTTTAGAGGGTTTCTTGAGAGAAATTTGGGGCTTTAACACTTGGAAGCATCCAAGACCAACATTGGTGGCATATTTGGAGGTTTTGAAGAATATGTGAAGACTTTTATAATTCTTAGAGTCAGGGAGTGGGTAAAATGTATAGTTCCTCTTTTAATTTGCCTTGTTTGGTGCTTGTTGTTAGGGTACAATCTGAAGGACCTTGAATATTGTCCAAAAAAAACACCGAGTTTCATATATGTTTTTTTTCATCCAAAAGGGTATCCTAAAAGCTAATGGGTTTTCCTTGTTTCTTGGTGTGAACTAGATTTAAGTGCACTTTTATACCACTGTTGACCTACAAGGAGGGGCTATTAGGCCTGTTTGACAAATAGAGATTTTGGGGTGTTGGGTTTGGTTCTAAACCTTAAAACTTGGGAAATCTTGTTGAAACAACCTAATATAGTTCATTTACATCCTTATAAGACATTTGGTTAAGGTGTGTCCACTTTTGTTCACTTTTGATTTATTTAGGCCTTGGGGGTTATTGGCTAGTGCCTAAACCTCTCAAAGATTTATCCTTCAAATTCATCATTCAGTCCTTCCACCAATACATATCTATGCATCACCCCCACAAACTCTCTAACATTTTTACTTAAACAACATTATCTACTTATCTACTCATTCTTTAAGATATCCTTTAACTTAAGAACTTTCATTATTCTTAATTTATTTTAGTGCATGAAATAAATATTCCTAATTTGATCTTCTCCATAATCATAAATTATCCATATATTATAACTAATCATTTTACTAAGATTACTATATCATTTCCTTACTATAAACATTAAACAAAGGATAACATTATCTTCCTTCCTAATATAATAATCATTTATTTCAATGCATCATCATAATCTAAACTAAAGTTCATTTACTAAAGATGAATAACATAGAACATGAAAAATTAGAATAATTGATTTAATTTCCAAGATATTTCCTAAATAAAACTAGTCATGAATTGATTTTCTTACAGTAAGATATCATAAGATAAATAAGCAACTATAAATGATTAATATGTTCAACTTCTTTTATTACTTGTGACATACATAGGTTACAACATAATTATTCCCTTCTATTTATCCTATAACTACCCATCCCATTACATTTCTTTCAATCAATTTACATCATTATATTATGTACAAAAGTCTCCTTTCAGGAGATCACAATTATACAAATACATTTTTACATCAAATACATCTCAACAAGATACATGATACAATATAAAGTCTTCAAATGCAAATATGAAATGAAACATATGCCAAGTTCATCCATGAATCATGAACAATACCTTGATGAAAATTAACCACCCAACCACATGGAACCAATAGGCCCACTCTCCCAAGCTAGAAAATAGAAACCAAGGTCTACTAAAAAAGGATGACAACTTGGGCATTCCTAAAGTGTTACGTCATTCCCAAAAATACAAAAACATAAAGGGGACAATAACAAATAAGACTACCAGAGGCATGTTAATAAGTAAAGAATCTAGGATACCTACGGTGAGTGTCATCACATATAAATCACCCCTTGGATTACCCTGGTGGCCAACTCTAGACCCTAGCTCCCAATTAGGAACATGTGAAACCAAACACCTTTCATGAAGACAAGATTTTTTTATTGTGCCATCTCTTGGCACCTTCTCCCACTCCCATCCCTAGTATGTATTTTCCTATATTAGTACTAGTAGGATGGGCTAGGTATTAAAATTAATATTTTTTAATGTGTTTTTCCCCCAGTCCCAGTTAATTTATTAATGTTTTCACTTGATTAAGAAAACTCATCATTGAGTTGCCCTAGTAGGCACCTAGGGCCTTGACTACCATTGATCCACTCACCTAGGAAACCTAGGATCTCTACCCAAAAAAAACATCATATATGCATCAATAAACTCATTACCACATAAAATATACCATAGTGATATCATAACATCAATTGATTGACTTTAGGAGATCTCTAGTTGTCCTTAATCCACCAGAAAACCCTAAACTGTAATCCAATATTCAAAAGAATTCAAAACTCTTAAGGAGCCATCAAAATGAAAAAGTCAAGATTTCAAAATCATATTCAATGAAATAATACATCAATTGAGTCAAAAATCAAACCCTAACTACCTTTGGTTACCAAAAGAACCCAAAAGCATTAAAATAATAGATGCAAACACACAGTGGATCTCCTTCCTAGGGATAAATCCTACTTGGGGTCCTAAAGATAAACCTTTGATAGAAGAGGAAGACCAAAAATAACAAACATTAACACACCAACCAAACCTCTCTTTCCAATTCACTTCATTCAAAAAGGCCTTCAAAATATTTGTGGAAAGCCCAAAACTATCATACTTTCTCACTTTTTCACAAATATGAGTCGCATATCATACTCTCAATAAAGAATAAGAAATCTCCCAATATATCTTCCCTTTCTAGTCAACATGAATGGATCTCTTCCTTTTGTGCATTCCTCCCTCCCCCATATCGAGATGGTTAAGATAAATTTCATTTCCCAATTATATAATGTGGGATGAGTTGCACATGAATCCAATTGTCCCAACCATTTCATAACAATTGGTTTGTTATCCTTTTGTTATGTTATGGTGAATAATAGTATTTAATAATTATTTATTTATACCACCCTATTTTTCCTCAAAACACTTTAAATTTTTTTTATTCTAATTAGTGTATATTTCCCTAAAGGTAATTTATCCACTCATTCAAAAACATATTTTATACAACTCTTAAATATTGTAAATACATAAACACACATACATACATACACACATACATATGTATGTATAGGAATACATACATATGTGCACCCATATATATATATATATATATATAATATTAGTTTTACATACATTATTATCCAACACACATAATATTTTTATTTATTAAAATAATAACCAAACACTATATTATATACACTTTAAATTTCAATATTTATACACACAATATTTACTGTAGGGAGATCATATCTACACCACTAAAAAATCATACAAGGGTCATAAGACCAAGTTCTAATTTGTACACATTCTCATCCAAGGTACAAAGTAGTAATGACTAGAAAATTCAACACAAGTCAAACAACAATCTGAAAAGATATCAACCAAAATGCTAAGCATAGATCACATAACCCAACTACATAGAATACTAGAAACAAGAGTCACCAAAATAGCCAACCCAGGTGAGGTGAACCAACTAATCAGAAAATTTATGACAAAAGGAGACATTTGCAAGGACCTTAGCACTACCTCTACAACAACAAACATGGATTATTTGAGGGCATGCTCAGACCTATGAAGCCCGGTGGAGTCGATGCCAGATAACTGCATCATGTATCACAAAATGAGTATACATGTTCATACATACATACATACATACATACATGCATATATATATATATATATATATATATATATATATATATATATATATATATATATATATATATATATATATATATATATATATATATATATATATATATATATATATATATATATATATATATATATCTATGTGTGTGTGTGTACACACACACACACACATATATATATATATACATATATGTATATCTGTGTGTGTGTGTGTGTGTGTGTGTATGTATATGTGTATGTGCATGTGTATGTGTATATGTATATATAGAAGATGATGCAAACAGATGACAAGGGTCAAGACGTCATGTGGACCTCACTAGGTGAGTAACTATGACTTCTTCCCTAGTCATAAAAACACTCATAGATACAAGCATGATTGTAAGCATCAAATATACATGAGCATCATAAATTAGATATAGTATAAGGGTTAGTTCATAATCCATCACATGTATAGGGTCAATATCATAATTAATCAATGGCTTAAGAGATAACCAAATCAAGAGTACTTAAATGTAAAAGACAATAATCATGAACATATTACTCTAAGAATATAAACACCATAATGTGTAGGTTTTTATCAACTCGTCATCTAAATATATCAAAGTAATACATAGATATAGATTCCAATAATGATAAAATATCATAATGGTGTCCTATCTCAAATGTAGTAAAGAGAACCATTAGATAGGGCATTACATGAATGATCAAACCTAAGAATATGATCACACCTAATAATTTTCATCTAATTTTGTCTATGGCTTAATATATTTAAACAACAACCCATAAATTATGTAGATTTTTAGGAAAAAAGTGATACCCTAGGCTCGACATTCCTTATGTGATAGGCTTGTTTTGGGATTGTGAATGAAAATTGTTCAACTTTATATAATTTGAGAGGTTTGGGCACCTAAGACTATTTGAAAGCTTTGATATGAGATGGAATATACTTGTTATAGGTGTTGGCTGAGTTTTGGAAAAAAAAATTAGAGTACTTTGTTTGGAAAAATAGGCTAATTGTTCCCTTTAAACCCCTATCAATCCAATTTTTCCCTTTGTGTTTCAAAACACCCTAGGTTGTATTTCACATATGTTGTATAACCCATTAATGGATATCTTAAATTTTTCTTCTTTTTTTCCTAAGGTCAAGGGGTGGAGAGTTATGGTCCAAAAACTAGTTAGTGAGGGCTACTAGACCTAGTCATCTTTTGTGAAAGGAGTGTAAAAAAAAATTATAAAGGGGTTTGCAGAGTCTTTTCTTGGATTGATTGGGATACAAATAGGTCCTCAAGACAGTAGTAGACCATTGGATGAGATATAAAGGAGAATAAGATACGATATAAGATTGACCTAATTAGGAAAGTAACACAATACAAACAATAATTCATATTTACAACAATTTGAATAAAATCAACAACATCAATTAGAAGAAAGAAAAGGAAATATAGATAAGAGTTTTCCTAAAAAAAATAAGAGTAAATGCAATAGTATCTAAGGGAATAAAAGACACATTCTAAAACAACCATCCCCATTCAATTATCAGGACCAAAGTAATCACATGACTACCCCCTAATATTTTAGAATTTTTATTTTAGTATTTAGTAATCTAATAGTCATTCTCATGGTATTATTATTGCCTATGAATTTTTTTCAATACATTCTCTTTATCTATTTATTATTTTATATATAATGCATGTATAAATGATTTTTTTGTAAGCTTCCATAATTCTAGAAGGAAGTATAAGGGAAAGAGAAATCATGAGAATTGCCAGCTAGGTGGAAACCTCTGGTGGATGTCCATGTTGTCTACCACCAGACGAAGAGGGATAAAGTGTCTCTCTTAATATTAAATAGGAAAATCAAGGAACCTCCATTATGATCTATTCTCCAACTCTATAATCATGGCTATTAAATCTTAGAAGATGAAGCATGGATAGAGAAAGAAACAAGGAGCACCCTATTGGGTAGGGACCTTGGATAAATGTCCATGTTGCCTTCCACTTGGGAAAATTGGGAAAAATTTACACTCTTGGGATTATTATGGGATGGCTTTAGGTGGACCTATCATGCTTCTTCTCTAATGTGTTGAAATGATGTTTCATATTGTATATTAATATCATGTGTTATGGGATAACCCTAATAATAGATATGAATGTGTGTGTATGTGTATTTCTTATATTATGATTACAAGATTCAAATGAGGATCACCATTTGAAAATAGATATTTCTTAGTAATATGTAACCCTAATCTTAATTTTTTTCATTGTGATTTCTAGGGAAAATTTGAGGACAAAATAGGAAGAGTCCACATCTCAAAAAACATATATAATAAATGTTTTTGTAGTGAATGTTGTTGATAATCCTCATTTTGTGAGCATCTTTAGCTACTATTGTAATACCCCAAAAATGGGCTATATGTTCATTAACCTCCTACATCTTCAAATCGAATGAAATCGACATCGAAATCCTAACCTAAGGCACATTTGAATATCATCAAATCCTAATTGATTATCATAAATTCTGCATCAGGGAATATTCCTAGTAATATTCCTAATTTATCAAATTATCTTTAATTTTATAATTATTTGGCGATAAATCACATTTATCCTAAGTTTGATTAATTGAATATTTTCATATTTAATTAATTGGATTTAATTCTGCCACTTAATTATTTAATTGAATTTAATTATATTTATTCCTAATTATTATTATTTAAATTTGACAATAAATCAAAATTCCTATCATTAATTGATTAAATTCTTATTTAATTAATTAAAGCAAGTTGTCATATTTGATAATATTATTTTTGAATAAAAGTTTGATTAAATGATTGATTAACCCATAAATCAATTGTTTTATTTCCAAAAGTAGTTAAGTTGAGAATAAATCACTTTATTTATTTATTAATTCATAATTATCCATGTGCACAATCAAAGAGTAGTTAAACTCCAAATCAGAAAATCAATGCAAGTTATTGACTTTTTGGAACTCAACATCATTTTTGAGTTTTAAAATTGATCTAAACTTCTAATTTGAGTTAAAAAGTTGTTTTTGCATGATTTGCATGTTTTTGTGAATTAAATTATCTTTATTATCAAATAACTCAAAAATCAAGCTAAGTTAATCTAAGTGATTTATGGCTTTCTTCCATGCACCTCGAAAGCCCTGCATTTCTATAAAATTAAAGCCTCAACTCATCTCAAAGCATCTCATAATTTTGCATAATCACGCTAAAGAATTGTTATCTGGAGAATCAAAGCTTATTGCGAATCAAGGCTATTGTGAGATCAATTTGGTTTTTACATTCATTTATTTTTTCATATCATATCATTGTTAGATCAATTCATAGCATATCAATTTTTACATATCATAGATTCCATATCATTTTTCATATTATTGCATCTAAAATCCAAAAAAATAGATTAATTGCATTCATATTTCATATTAGTTTTGCATTCAAACCCTTCATTTAGGTGTCGTCTAGGTCACTGATCTCGATAGCAATCTGAGAACATCAATCTCGCACCTATTAGAAGGCAGTAGATTGCTTGGTTAGATTAGATTTCAATTTTGCATGATTTTGATTTTTGCTAACCTCTAATATTTTACTAAAGTGTTGTGTCTATAGATCAGGTACAATTTTCACACACACATTTCTGGCGCCCATCATGGGGCAACCCACCTTTACATGCTGGTTTTGATTTTTTTTTTTGGAGCTAAAGCCCTAAAGTTTCAAAGATTTAATTTTATCTCTCAAACGGCTTGGAGTTTTTCTCTGAAATTTTTTTTTCAGGTTGGACACATCAGAAAAGCTACAATAAAAAATTTAGAATTTTCTGAGATGTTTTTAATTTTTAATAATTTTTTCTTGAAATTCTGGAAAAAATTAATATCAGACGCAAATCAGCATATTTTTAAGAAATTTTTAAAATTTTAGAAAGCTCTTTAAATTATACAAGGGGTCCCTTCTTTGTGTTTTAAATTTGGACGCAATATAATAGCTCAAATAGTCAATTTATAAAAACTGGTCTGTTTTGATAAAATGAGTCTCTAGGGCACAAATGAAGAGATTTTTCTAAAATTTTTACATTTTTGGAAAGCTCTTTATTTTTTAGTAGGGGTTTCTATTTTGAGTTTCTATTTTTGTGGCCAAAATCATAAAAAAAAAAAATCAGATCTTGTTGACTAGGTCAAATGCAGCAAAAAAAAAAAGTTTTGTGATGGGTATGCACTTATTTTTTTTACATGGTTCAATGAATGATATGAGTTGTCATTTGGGTTAATTTCTGGTTATTATTGCTGATAATAATTGATTTTTAGAGCTAACCTTATGGTTTTCATAAGTTGAATATATGTTGCATATCTTATTTTCTTGTTTGCTTGTTGGAGAGTTCGTCACTTGCTTGCATGGAAAAGCTCAACAAGAATTGCTAAAAATCAGGTAAAATCTACTAAGCACATTGTGAGGATCCTAGGTATTCTCCTTCATCTAATAAAATTTTGATTTGGACTTAAAATAAATCTCTTATGTGTCTGGCTTGTGTGCATCTTTTCATGCTTTTGTCTATTTCTACACACTTGCATAATTGATACTAGGTTGTGACCCCTTAAGGATTCATTAAGTAGTCTTAGATACTTGTGATTGATCTTGATTTCTATCTTGGGTTATTGGACTTGCTAATCCGCTGACCCCTCGTTCCACCCCGTGGTTGCAAGGTCAGCGTCACATTAAAGGGTAGGGGTCAACAGGACAGAAGCGTTAACTATTCCACTTGGAAACCCATTTATGCTTTTAGGAACTCACTTGTTTTCTAAGTTAGGGACTCATTTTTAGCTTGTGTGAGGTGTTAAGTGTTCCACCTTGTGGACTCATCTCATATTCACTTTAAGTGTTAAGTGTTCCTCTTTCTGCTTTTTGGATACTTTTGGTAGATTTGCTTTTTGGAAACATACATCTGTGCTCACATAGTAATTAGGCCCTATGAACACTATTTGTGATTCTTGAGAGATTGGATTTCCAATGAAATCCTTCTTGATGACATAATCCTTGTAGGTAGGGAGGATACTTAGTGCATTTCACATTCAACTTGGTTAGTGCATCTTCTCTTATTGATCGATACATTCTCTCCCAGGAGAGGTTGATAGATCACATGGGGTTGACATCACGAGCTTTGGTGAATCAAAATTGGTTAGTGCATCTTCCCTTATTGATTGATACATTCTCTCTCTGGAGGGGTTGATAGATCATGTGGGGTTGATATCATAGACCTTGGTGAGATAAACTTTGTCTTAGCATGTTAGATTTATCTGTCTTCTTTGTTTGGGTTAAAAGTGAAAAGGCGTCAAAAACCTTGGATCTAGAGCCAAGTCCCCTTGTGGTATACTATTGTGAGTCATCTTTAGAGAGGGTTAATCATAGTGGACAATCCCTTCATAGGGTAAACTACATTGACAAAACCTCAAGCGGTAATAGCCATTTTCACCATGGTAGTGACAGCCGCTATATAAATGTCCTTGTGGAAGAAATCTCCACGGGTATGGTTCATTGTTGGGTTGTCAGATCTCCCTAGTAGCTCCTGAAGATTAAGTTCTTGGACTATGTCAAAACCCTAGTGTGCTAGGATTGGAGTTCACCTCTTTGGATCATAAAAATTGTAGAGTCAAACCATTACTAAAAACCCTAGCGAGGCTAAATTTTTATTTTCTAGGGTATATGTGCATCATTGCAAAACATTTTTGGAACATACACAATTAGCGCTTCTAAGGATTAGAATGAATAAGTCACTTGATTGTTCATGTGAAAGGTTTCTTTTGCCCTTGTTCATTGTTTTCAGACATGCCTGAAATCACTTGCTTGCTATTTTGTGTGCTTGCTTATCTATCTAATTACTAAAAACAAACAAATCTGTTACAATTCTCAAATCTGGACATTGAAATTTGCAAACAATCCGAATCTGAAAACTTAAAATTTGCAAAATCTAAAGTAAAATCCTTTTTTGGAGTTAAAAGTCATCTCAGGAGGTCAGAAAGTCATATGAGTTTTCTCAAAGTGTCATTTCATTACAGCCCATCTTTCGTATGATTGAGTACCCAGTGTCATACGAGTTTTCATGCCAGCAAATTCTCAAAGTCAAAATCTTGCAACTGTCGTATGAAATTTTCAACTGTCATTTCATTGGTTACCCTCTATTGTACAAGTTTTGCAACTATCATACGAGTTTTACAACTGTCATTTCATAACATACCCACTATCGTATGAGTCTACAGAGTGTCATTTGAAATTTTTTTGAGAGTTGTTAGAAAATTGTCAGAATTGCCAGATATTTATCTTTTTCAACCTATTTCTAGAATTTGTCAATCAAATCACCATGTCAAGAATAGAGCAGTAGCTATTGAGAATCCAATCATTTTCCTAAAGTGGCCTTTTGAATCCGATTCAGCTTTTTGTTTACTTGATTTGAGTCTTTATCATCTCATGTCAAAACCTTGTCATAACTATCAATCTTCAATCAATCATCAAAATGACTAAGTGTTGTGATATCTTGTTCGCTATCTTTTGGGAACCTACCCATACATCTAGGGCATAGTATCCTTCATCCATGTCTAATCAAATCTTCAAATCAATCAAACCTTGACAAGGTTGCGTCATCTGATCATCTTGATTCAATTCATTCTTCGATTATTTGGATCTTATTCTTTTTTTTCACTTGAGGTTAATGGTGGAGGCTAGAGCTTCCTCTCATAAGAAATCTATCACCACTCTCCAAACTCCAACTCTTGAGCAGCTCATTAATTCTAGTCTTTATGAGGACGATGGTCTTGGCAACTATTGATTGAAATCTGGTTACATACATCCTCCATCAACTCATGGAGGTACTCAACATAACCCTCATCAATCTAATCCAAGGATTCCACAAACTCCTACCATGTCTCAAGTAGGGACAAATTTTGGCTCTCAAAGAGCTCAATCTCAACATGGTGCAGATCAGGAACCCACACTTGAAGAAATTGCTCAATATCAAAATGATGATAACTTCAAACAAATGATGAAGCATTTCTTGAAAGAAGATAGAGAAGAATACTTTTTACAATTAGCTCATCAAGGAGCTAAACTTCCTCCCAACTTTAATGTTGAAGACTTCATTACACATGAGGAAGAGAATCCACTCATAGCTATGATGAAACAAATGCATGTTATACAAGTTGAACTTAACAATCTCAAGAAAGAGGGGGAACCTAAAGAGTTCTCCATGGAGGCTCTATGTCCTTTTCCATTTGACAAAGACTTGTACATGCCACCATTTCCAAAAAGAGTGGAGATGTTGAAGTATGATAAATATGACGGGCACTTTGACCCTCAAGATCATGTCAGGGAATTTTGTACACAATCAATGGAGTTCATGCATGAACCGACCTACCTTATGTGCCTCTTCCCTCGATCTCTAGGGGGAGAATCCATTCATTGGTTTTCAAAATTTCCTTCTACTATCAAAACTTTTGAGGAGTTGATCAAATTGTTTTATCAACAATACTCCTACAATATTTAGGATCCGGTCACCATGATCGATATCTGTAATCTCAAACAATACCCAGGGGAACCATTCCTAACATTTCTCAAGAGATGGAGGAAGAAGTTCTCTATATATGCCAGATCTATTCCAGAAATAGAAAAACTAGAAATCTTCATCAATAACCTTGTTCTAGAAATCAATTATCCTTTACAAATGCAAGATCATACATCTTTTGATAAGATGGTAGATAATGCTATCAAAATTGAAAAAGTGCTTGTGAAAAAAGGAGAAATCACACTTCAAAAAGACAAGTACGAATTAGGATCCAGTTCTAAAGACAAGAACAAAAATTGGAACAAGAACAAAGGCATCATCATAGATGGTGTTGTTGACACTGTCCATGCCCCATCAAAGGCACCAGCCTATGATCTCACTCTTGGCACTCAAGCCATTAAAGCTTCAGAGAAAAAGTCTTCTGAACCATCTCAAAAGAAGCCAGAATACAAAAGATGGGATAAACATCGAAAGTTTACTCCTCTAGGAGAGTCTTTAGAATCAGCTATGAAAACTCTACTGGCTGATAACATCATCTTTTTACCACCAATCTGACCAAATGATTAGGACCCCAAACTGAAATGGTGGAGAGGAAATGAATTCTATGATTTCCATTGGAGTAAAGGTCACAAAACTAATAATTGCTACCACTTGAAGCATACCATTCAAGATCTGATCGATAGTGGAGACATCACAATTGACAATCCCTAGAGCAATAATGATCATACAACATTCACAGAACCATTTCCGAAACATGGTCAAGAAGTTTCAACTTCTCAGCCTAATATGGGGGCAAAAGTCAACTATGCCTACCCTGGAAATAATGCTATCATCAATATGGTTGAACCATGTCTCTCTGAAAGTTGCAATGTCATCACAATTGTACAAAGAGATAGAGATCATTCCTTAGCTAATGTATTTACTCGATCACAAGCTCAAATGCATCTGAAAGGACAAATCCTAGATTCATCAAATGTCCCTAAGGTGCCCTTCAATCTTTCATTTGCTTCTAAACAGAAGGCTGATTCCAAATCTTCCAATCCAAAGGATATAAGGCATACATCTTATAGCATTGTCCAACAACTCCAACACACTAATGCAAAAATCTCCATGTTTGAGTTGCTTTGAATATCTCCAGCTCATAGAGCCATTCTCGATAAAGCTTTTCTTAGTTCCAATGTTCTTGATGACCTTGATTTAGACAGGTTCCAGACTATGGTTGGACATCTTACATCTCCGCAATATATCTCCTTTTTAGAGGAAGATGACAACTCCTTGAGTCACCCACATAATCAGCCTTTGCATATAGAAGTCTTGATCTAGAACCGTAGAGTCAAACATGTGTTGATAGATGGGGGCGCTGGCCTAAACATTTGTTCTTATAGCTTGATCACACAATTGGGATTTTTAGAATTGGCTATTGATCCTGGAAAGAAAATAACTATCAAAGCCAATGATGAACAAGAAAGATCTTCTAAAGGCACCATTATCTTACCTATCAAAGTGGGTCCAGTTATCAAAGATACCATCTGTCAAGTGCTTGATCTACCTTTGGCCTACAACGTCCTTCTAGGGAGACCATGGATACATGAAATGCAAGCTATTCCTTCTACATACCATCAATGTTTGAGGTTTCCTTATGAAAGAGTAGAGGTTACTATCCCTGCAAATCTGAATACAACTTGCAACACCTTGAAGGAAAGTGCAGATAAGCTTGTACCTAATAACAGAGAATCTTCCATTGAACCAACTAAAGAAGCATCCACATCTAAAATGGAAGATCTTGCAAAAGAGGTTAATATCAAAGAAAATAGTATGGGAGAATATACTATCGAGCTAGTCTTATCTTTGACATCTCTCCCTATCTTGCCTAAGTCTTATGGGAAATCTTTGAAACAATCCAAACCAGACTCTAAAGAACCTCTTGAAGCATATAAAAAGAATTTTTTAGCAGAACAAGTATCCAAGAAAGAATTTGAAGAGGATGAAGTTGTGCTATCATGGCTATACAAAGATGAACCTGAATCTCAAGTTGTTTAAACTGGTGACTCTACAGTATCCAAACTCCCTTCTAAGTTGTATGGTCTAGGAGATAAATTAATAGCTAAGATGGGAT
Organism: Chamaecyparis obtusa; assembly: GCA_027943335.1. Taxonomy (NCBI): domain Eukaryota; kingdom Viridiplantae; phylum Streptophyta; class Pinopsida; order Cupressales; family Cupressaceae; genus Chamaecyparis; species Chamaecyparis obtusa. Next base: position 2,924,072 of record BSBK01001376.1, on the reverse strand, counting down.
ATTCAGGTAAAGGACCTCTAGGAATCAGAGGAAAAGGTCTTGAGGCACCTCTCCCACATATTGGTAGAGAAAATAAAAACAAAGTTGGCTTAGGATTTAAGAAGAAACCATATCACCTCAAAGGTAATTGTTCCCATGTCATAGAGCAGATCGCACCAAACGAACCTCTTCTTAAGAAAGAAGAAACAAAACCATCAGATAGTGATTTAGATAGCTCAGAACTCATCCCCTATGAAAAATTGCCTAAGGAAATCAAAGACCTTCTTGATGATAAAGATGATCTAATCAAAAGAATTAATGTAGTAGAAACATAAGAACCTACTATCAATCAAGAGATAGTTGCAACACAAGAACCAGCTAATCTCAAAAACAATCAAGAAGAGGGAAGTGGTAGTGATTCTAAGATAGATTCCCATGAGTATGAATTCAAATCAGAATCTGAGGGTAACCCTTCTTGGGGTATTCACCCTGAATTTACTCATGTTCTAAGATTTCCTAGACATCCTGAATCAGAAGCAGAATCAAATGACTATGAATGGGGAGCCATTCCAGAACCAGATGAAGATGAGCTTATTACAAAGAAACATGTTGATATTATTCACCAATATGCACCTAATCCCAATGTAAGTCTAGAGAGAAATGATGAACCTATCGAGTCTGATCCACCTATGGCTGAATTGGACTCCCATGATGACATTGAGCCTATTCCCAAATTGAATGTCTTAAGTTGTAATATCACCTTTGAACTCAAGCATGAAGTTAGGACCAATGATGACAAATCCATATCTATAAACACTATCTCCCAATCTTTCCCTACTTTGACTATCCAATATCCAAAACTTATTGATCAAACCTCCACAAATCTGAGCCATGGTATTTATACCTTCCTGAATGACTATGCCCTTGCTTGCTACCTAAATGCAGTTGAGCCTATGAGTACTTCCATCAGTGAACCAAGCATCAGCATGACCGAGTCAGACATCAAATATCTTAGTCAAAAAAATAAGAATAAAAAGAAAAAGAAAAAGAGTTGTGAGGGTGAAAACCACTTTGTGGCAGTCTCAGAACCTACAAAAGTAAAAATAAAAGACATATCCAAAGGTGAAAACCTCTTTGAGACACCTAAGGATGAGATATTTGATGTCCTTCTGAGTCATTTACAAGACAGATCTCCAGTTCTAATTGAGCCCACTCAATCCATCAATTTGGGCACAACAAAGGAACCACAATTGGTACATGTAGCACAATCATTATCAGAAGAAGAGAAGAAAAAATTTACAACATTCCTAACAGAGAAGAAGATCAACTTTGCATGGAAATATTTAGATATGCCAGGATTGGATCCTAATCTTATAATGCATCATTTATCTATTGCTCCAAATGTCAAACCTGTTAAGAAAAAATTGAGAAAGATGCATCCTCATGTTGCACTCTTGGTAAAAGATGAATTAGAGAAGCTCCTAAATGCCAGATTCATCTGAGTTGTTGACTATGTAGAGTGGATCTCTAATATTGTACCTATTTCTAAACTAGATGGCTCAATCAGAGTGTGCACAAACTTTAGAGATGTGAATAGAGCATGCCCTAAGGATGATTTTCCACTTCATAACATTGATATGATAGTGGACATGACTATGGGTTTCAAGATGTATTCCTTAATGGACGGTTTCTCTGGATATAACCAAATAAAAATTGCTCCAAAGGACCAAGAGAAAACTACTTTCACATGTGCATGGGGCACCTTCTGTTGGAATGTCATGCCATTTAGGCTTAAAAATGCTGGTGCTACATATCAAAGAGCAATGACATCTATTTTCCATGACATGATGCATCAAACTATGGAAGATTATGTTGATGATACTTTAGCAAAATCTATGATCAGAACTGAACATCTAAAGGACTTGAGAATGATCCTAGATAGAATGGAAAAGTTTAGTCTCTGACTAAATCCTAAGAAGTGTGCTTTTGGTGTCACTTCTGGAAAGCTCTTAGGATACATAGTTTCAAAGAAGGGCATTGAAGTTGATCTGGCTAAAGTCAAGGCTATAATAGAGATGCAACCTCCCACAAATATCAGTCAAATGAGGATGTTGCAAGGAAGAGTTCAATCTATTAGAAGATTCATATCATAGCTAGTGGACATATCACATCCTTTTACAAAAACATTACATAAAGGTGTGACCTTTGCATGGAATGAAGAATGTGAGAACAACTTTAACCATATCAAGAAGTATCTATCAAATCCACCTATCTTGATGCCTCCTATTCATGGGAAGCCATTGATCTTGTATGTCTCTACAACAGCCACATCACCGGGGGCATTGCTAGCGCAACATGATGAAGACAAAAAGGAAAGAGTCATTTATTATATAAGAAGAACATTGGTGGTGTATGAAAATAACTATTCTATGATTGAGAAAGCTTGTCTCGCTGTGATCTTTGCATCATAGAAACTGAGACACTATATGTTAGCTCATACCATGCATCTAGTAGAAAAAATTGATCCACTAAAATACCTACTCAGCAAGGTTGCCCTCACAGGTAGACTGGCTAAATGGGTCATGCTTCTAAGAGAATTTGACATTGAATATGTTGAAAGAAAAGCTATAAAAGGTCAAGTTATTACTGATCAACTAGTAGATGCACCCATGTTTGATGACACACCAATGCAAATGGAATTTCTAGACTCCTCTATTATGCACCTATCTTCTAGAGAATGGCAATTGTTCTTTGATGGCTCCTATACATAGAATGGATCTGGAGCAGGAATATTGTTCATAACTCCTCAAGGATACTCCATCCCAAAAGCATTTAGACTAAAGTTCCCTTGCACAAACAATATTGTAGAATATGAAGCCCTTTTGAATGGTATGAAAATAGCAATTGAATGGAGAGTAACAGAGCTACACATTCATGGAGACTCTCAACTTGTTATTCATCAAGTCAATGATGTGTACCAAACTAAAGATGAAAAGATCATTCCTTACAAGAGAATGGTAGATGATCTTAAGAAATATTTCATGTCTATCACATTTGAGAAAATTCCTAGAATGGAGAACAAGGTTGCCGATGCAATGGCAACACTATCTACTTTATTACAGCAGCTTGAACATGAGCTATGCTACGAGTTCCTGGTGGAAGCACTCTCTTATCCTGCATATGACTCCCCCAAAACTTGCATGATCTACACTATTTTTAGTCATAATTCATCTAGATAAAAAGACCTCTTTTCCTATCTCCAAGACCAAATCATTCCCAATACCTTCAACCACCATGAAAAGAGATACCTTATTCGTAAGGCCTCTCGATATGTCATCATTGGTCATGATCTATACAAATGAGGTCTAGATGGTACTCTACTTAGATGTTTAGAATGGGAAGAGTCTCAGCATGCATTAGAGGGCGTTCATGATGGTATTTGTGGATCACACTCAAATGGTTTAACACTAGCTCGAAAACTTATTAGGGTAGGGTACTATTGGCCTGAAATGGAGAAAGATTCAATCAAGTTTGCTAAGAATTGTCAAAAGTGTCAGGTGCATGGAAACTTAATTCATGCTCCAGGGAGGGATCTAATCCACTTTACAACATAATGGCCTTTCCATCAAAGGGCATTTGATCTTATCGTGATGATTCATCATCATTCTTCTAATGGACATATCCATATAATCATAGCCATAGATTATTTTACAAAATGGGTAGAAGTGGTCCCTTTGACACAAGCAACTGGAAAGCAGATATCAATGTTCATCTTGAACTACATCATATGCAAATATGGGATCCCTCATTCCATAATCATAGATAATGGTGGGCAATTCAAGAACAAAGACCTAGATGATTTATGTTCCAAATTCAAGATCACCCAACATTGGTCTTCTATCTACTATCCACAAGGGAATGGACAAGCTAAGGCCTCTAACAAAAATCTATTGAAGATCTTGCACAGAATAGTAAACAAAACTGGCAGAGACTGGCATCTCATGATTAATCCAACTCTATGGGCCTACAGAACAAGTATCATAACACCTATTGGGGCTACGCCTTTTGCTTTAGTTTATGGGTTTGAGGCGGTACTACCTATTGAGGTTGAAATCCCATCACTTAGAATCATAATGCATGGTCTAGTAACTGATGATGACTATAGAGTGTTTAGGTTGCAAGAACTTGAACTACTAGATGAGCGCAGACAAGCAGCGTATGATCATCTCAGAGTATATTAGAAGAGAATGTCTAGAGGCTACAACAAGAAAGTCTAACATAGAGAATTTTAGGTTGGCGATCTAGTCTTGAGAGAGAATCCTAAAAATCAATCACATCGAGAATGCAAGGGGAAGTTCAAACCCAACTAGCTGGGTTCCTTTGTCATCACTGCTACTTTTGGCTCTGGTGCCTATCAACTCTCAACGACTGAAGGAGAACAGCTCTGAGAACCAATCAATGTTCTCCATCTGAAGAAATTCTATGCCTAAAGCATTCGGTCTATGGTAAAATGTCCTAAAAAAATGAACATCTTGGTGAAAACCTAGCAGTAGGTGCCTTGATGGTTCACAAAAAAATAAAAAAATATCAAAAGTACAAAAAAATTGAAAAAATGAAAAATACAAAAAAATGAGAAAAAAGAAAAAGTGCCTTGGTGAAAACCTGGAAACAGGCACCTTGGTAGAGAAAATAGGATCTCTGCCAAGATGGTGAAAACTCGGCAAATGGGTGCCACTTATTTCAAAACACTCCATCTATCAGCACAATCTTGGTCTTTCCTAGCTTTCAATTTTGCTTTAGTTTGTACATATCTCTCGATTTGTTTCTGCATTTCCAATTTTCAAGTAATTCGGTCTGTACACCAATCAACTCAAGCATTTGTATCCTATCAATGCTTAACACTTGGGGCCAATCAATGTTATATCCTATGGCCTCCAATATATCTTAGATGTATCATATCCAGTCAGATTATTTTGAAGCTTCATTTGAGTCAGTCAAGTCTGTCTCATCTCCAGAAAGGATTTTACATCTACAACAATCAAACACAAATTGAAAACAATCTATGCTTTTCATGCTTTTATCTCCTTGTATGCTTACTGATTCGCATTGAGATTTTTGCATATTGTGTCCCTTTGAGCTCTTCGATGATGTCCTTTATAGGATTTAGAGAGTGATGACTGGGGGCATAATATTTTCTTTGTTTTCTTCTTGTATGTAAAAATCTAACAACTTTGGAAATTTTGGATTGAAATGTTGTCTGACTATAAGAGCCTCTATCTTGAATTGGATGGCCATGCATACCTCGACCATTGATACCCAAAAAATTCAAGGAAGTTTGATCTCACTATTGTCTTTTTGAGTAAGTTCTTTCTCCTATTGTGAAACACGATCTTACCTAAGGATGTGAACAATAAAGGGTCACTACGGGTAATTCACATTGGATTTAGAATGATCTCTTGACTGTTTGATGTGTTTGCAATGCAAGGCATATTTAGGTCATCATGACATTTATGTTTTGATGCTTATACAAATTGCTATATCAAAATGGACATGATATTCAGGTCATCCTGGCATTTATGCCTTGGTGCTTATATCTAATCCAACATTCCGAAAATAAAATCAATATTCATATATCCATGGTTGTTGACCCGTGGGTGCTGTATTGATTCTTGCGCATACAAATTGATATTCATATGTCTATGGTTTCATAGCTAGTGGGCATTGTATTGATTTATTTGGTTACCTAAAAGTTCAATGATGATAACAAATTGACACATGATTAGTGACTAGGTCCTAGGTCTTAGGTTGCATTTCATTTTGCATGTCTCTTTGCATTTTGCATGTTGCATGATCTCACAATGGCTAAATGAACTTCAATGCTTAAACAATTCTCCACTCGCATCTTCAAATCTAACAAGAGCCAAATCTCACATGAAGGTTCCTCCAATGAAATAGCATGTAGAATCCTTTTTCAGGATCAAAATTGAAATCTGAGATTGTTTATTATGTCAAAATCATGATTTAAAATTTTGGGCCCAGGACGGTCTACTGCTTGCATATTTGACCTTCGATCATCATAGAAATCCATAATTCAACTTAATTGATTATCTTACATCAAACTATCAAAATTTCAACTTGGTCAACTATGGTCAACTCATAGTTTCACCTAGTCAAACTTGGTCATCTGGACCTCTAAACGATGCAGAATACATTCCTGGATGTGTTTAACCACTTCTCAAATCAATTAACATGCTTCTAAACTATCAACGCTGACTTTTCTTGTCAGATTTCAATTTCAATCCCGAAGGGGGCATGGTATTGCACATCATTCAAGTCTGTACATCTAATTTTATCTGGAATCTGTTATCTTTCATCAGTGATCAAGACAACAACCATGGCTAGTTGCTGATTCATCAAAAGTCCTCATCGCTCGGGGCAAATCTATCATCACTTGGGGCATATCAGATTCATCGATCCATATCAATTTGGTATCCTCCTAATCTTGTAATCCGTATCAACTTTTTGCAACCATCAGTTCATCAGTGTTATTTCCTTGGTTCTTTGGCAACTAAAGGGTTCGGATGTGATACCTACTAGTTCTGCTAAGACAATCGAGTCTAGAACCGGTCACTCACTTCTTCGCAATCATAAGGTTCAGAATCAGGCATTTTGACACTTTTTTTTTGCAATCCTCAGTTCATCGCTGCTACAGTGAACATTATCTTTGGTCATTCAGGACCTATTATCTTCATATCAAATCAATATCAATCAGCTTCTGTCTCATATCAATTATTAATTTCGAATCAGTTTCATATCTCTATCAAACACAGACTGTCTTTGAACCACTACGCTTTGCACAGTAAATCAAAGAGGGGCAACATGTAATACCCCAAAAATGGGCTATATGTTCATTAACCTCCTACATCCTCAAATCGAATGAAATTGACATCGAAATCCTAACCTAAGGCACATCTGAATATCATCGAATCCTAATTGTTTATCATAAATTCTGCATCAAGGAATATTCCTAGTAATATTCCTAATTTATCAAATTATCTTTAATTTTATAATTATTTGGCGATAAATCACATTTATCCTAAGTTTGATTAATTGAATATTTTCATATTTAATTAATTGGATTTAATTCTGCCACTTAATTATTTAATTGAATTTAATTATATTTATTCCTAATTATTATTATTTAAATTTGACAATAAATCAAAATTCCTATCATTAATTGATTAAATTCTTATTTAATTAATTAAAGCAAGTTGTCATATTTGATGATATTATTTTTGAATAAAAGTTTGATTAAATGATTGATTAACCCATAAATCAATTGTTTTATTTCCAAAATCAGTTAAGTTGAGAATAAATCACTTTATTTATTTATTAATTCATAATTATCCATGTGCACAATCAAAGAGTAGTTAAACTCCAAATCAGAAAATCAATGCAAGTTATTGACTTTTTGGAACTCAACATCATTTTTGAGTTTTAAAATTGATCTAAACTTCTAATTTGAGTTAAAAAGCTATTTTTGCATGATTTGCATGTTTTTGTGAATTAAATTATCTTTATTATCAAATAACTCAAAAATCAAGCTAAGTTAATCTAAGTGATTTATGGCTTTCTTCCATGCACCTCCAAAGCCCTGCATTTCTATAAAATTAAAGCCTCAACTCATCTCAAAGCATCTCATAATTTTGCATAATCACGTTGAAGAATTGCTATCTGGAGAATCAAAGCTGATTGTGGATCAAGGCTATTGTGAGTTCAATTTGGTTTTTACATTCATTTAGTTTTTCATATCATATCATTGTTAGATCAATTCATAGCATATCAATTTTTACATATCATAGATTTCATATCATTTTTCATATTATTGCATCTAAAATCCAAAAAAATAGATTAATTGCATTCATATTTCATATCAGTTTTGCATTCAAATCCTTGATTTAGGTGTCGTCTAGGTCACTGATCTTGATAGCAATCTGAGAACATCAATCTCACACCTATTAGAAGGTAGTAGATCGCTTGGTTAGATTAGATTTCAATTTTGCATGATTTTGATTTTTGCTAATCTCTAATGTTTTACTGAAGTGTTGTGTCTACAGATCAGGTACAATTTTCACACACACAACTATAAGTTCCCTACACAATGCTCCAGCCATAAGAATTAAGATATGTAGATAAAGAAGATACGATATGTGTGTCTTGCATTAGAAAAGTTTCTAAGGAAGGAGCCTTAACTCAAAGGGAAATTGTTATAAAGTGGAAATTTCAGTCTCAGTTGGTGGATTTTTCAAAAATCTGTATCGTGGATGAATACAAGCACAAATTCCCATTTCAATTATAATTTGATGAAAGAAATTGGTTTCCTTGAATTCTTGTATGAATTTATAATTTCTAGGGCTCCTAGCTTTGACATAAACATTTCCTCATGAAAAAAACAATTTGTGAAATATACAATGATTATGGATACAATCTTGTAAATTATTACATAATGTCATTGTCACATGGATTCTACTTTCTTCAACCCTTTACTCCACAAAACAAGCCACTATGTAATTCTCATGGAAATAAGGATACTATTAGAGAATACAACTTCATTTAACAACATACATGGTCATAAGGAGATTTTTCCTAGCTAAGCATGAAGTTAAAAAAATCTTAATTTTGAGAACTACAAAGCTCTTGAAAATTATTATTAGTTAGAGATCAATTTTATGTTTCGTAAGGATGAAAATAATGTAAACAAAGTTAATCAAGAGTGATGATTTGAAAAGGAATGACATTTCTTTGATGATTTTAGATCCTTCCTAGGAGTCATGTACCCTGGTGCAAGAGCACCCTTATAAGGGCTTCCACCAATCATTTTGGTTGTGAAAAGCACTTCTTCAGTGAAGGTTGTAAGTACAATAAGAGTGTCTGACTCATTTGTGTGTGAAGGCCTAAGTAGAGGGCTTAGTTTTTGTTGTGTAATTCCTTGCTTGGTTGTACAGTGACTCAGGATAGGTTGGTAGCCCGAGGTCACTTCTTTTCAAGAACTTGATAAGTCTTAGTATAGAGGTTAGGAGAGTTGTTTTCATTAACCAAGCATGTAAAAGACCTTGGAAAGGTCTTAGGAGTGGAGTGAGCAAGAAAAATTTCTCTAAAAGTTGCTGGCAACTTTTCTCATTTTAAAGACTAAACTCACCTAGGAGGTTCCTAACCCTAACTAGGTTCTAATCCTGAGGGGAAGCCTATATTAGACTTGAAAAACCCTAATGTCAAGGTTGGCAATCAGTATGTACAGAAACAACAGACTGTGTATGCAAGAACAGTGTTTAACAGTCATTGTAATGGCTTGAAGTGTTGGAGTAGTGTGTTGCTATTGTTATCTTATGTTTGTGTGATTATATTGTGTTTGTTTTACTTCATTGATTGGTATCTAGATTAGGTTTTGATTGTTTAGTTTGTATTTCCTTAGTTTGACAAATTTGACAGTCCACTGTTCAGTTTGAAGGGACTAATGAAGTAGGGTCTGTAGCTCCTATCACCACCATGGTAACTCCATGGCACTTTGGGATCAGGTAGTGCAGACCCTACCCTATATATATGTGCAAGTAGGGGCTCGGGATGTAGGTGCAAATAGGTGTTTGACAAAGCCCTAGGTGAGTTTAGCAGAACCCGACTAGGAGCAAGTAGCAATGCAAGAGCTCTAGCAGACAGTGGGAGGAGTTCCAAAGCATTCTCTTTGGAGGTAGTTAAGTTGCATGTATGAAGGTTAATTGGTGTGAAGGAGGGAGCTTGAACAATCTTGGAGAGGTGCTATTGTAGGCTAGTTTTCTCTGTGACCTCTAAAAGCCCCAAAACCCTCATATTTGGTAGAAGTACAGTACAGATAGATGGAGGCCCAAGACCCCCAAAATATTTGAGGCTTATGCATGTGTAATGAAGTCTCTTTTGAATAGGAATTTTTATTCCATGAAGTAAGAGGGCTATAGGTCCTATAAATCCGAAGAGAGGGCTAATTGGGCTCTTTCTAGTAGCCCTGATTTACAAAGGAACCCTACAATCAAGTAACAAACCAACCTCCTTACCACTTTGGAGTTGATTCAAATTGTATAAAAACTCCTTGAAACTCATCAATTTCCATGTCAGAGCTTGGAAGGGTGTTTAAGCCCTAAAAGACCCTTATAGGCCAATGTAAGGGATGGTGCTTGGTAGAAGTGTTTGGAAAGGAGCAAGATCATGCAGCTACACATGGTGGTCAGGTTAGGCTAGGTAAGGGTATTCTTGAATGGAAAGGAATCCTATAGACCATAGAAGGTGTTAGGAGAACACTTGGAACCTAGAGAGGATCAGGGGCATAGACTGGCTAGTCTATCCTAGCCTCCCCATTAGATTGGTATCAGAGCCTCTTAAGGCTTGGGAAGTGAATAGTGGATGTTTCAACCATTAGAATAATTATTTAGATCATCACATAGGAAGAAAATGGTGACTAATTTAGAGCTTGCTAAGAAGGTGGAAGATCAGGAGGAAGCTAATAGACTCCTGCAGGAAAGATTGATGCAAATGGAGCAACTATTGGATGATGTCCAAGAAAAAGTAGATAAGGTGAAAGATAGGATGGAGGAGTAGGATGCCAAAGGGAAAGAGAAAACCATTGATGATGATGTACCTACACCTGATCCTCCAACTAAAGATGAGCAATTTCTTAAAGCCTTGAAGGCTATCACAAGCAAGGCACTTGAAGGTGTCCCATTACTGACTGATAGGATGGATACAAAGCTTGTGATGCAATGGATTGAAGGCATGGAGAATCACTTTGAATTTGAAGAGATCTCAAAGGCATAGAAGGTCAAAGTGGCCAAGTCTAGGTTGAGAGGACAAGCTTTAACCTGGTGGAACTACTTGCAAGGTGAAAGAGAGAAAGAGGGAAAGAACACAATCTCTAATTGGAAAGCAATGGTCAATAAAGTGAAGGAAGCATACCTACCAAAAGATTATGAAATCCAATAGCACAAGAGGAGATTGAATCTCAAATAGAAGGATATGGATGTAGCCACCTACACTAAAGAGTTCCACAAGTTGAGCTTGAGATCCAAGATCAAAGAAGAGGAAAGCATTAAAGTGCCAAGGCATCTAAGTGGTTTGAAATGGAGGAAGTAGAGGAAATGAGTTTGTTTACTCCCACCACAGTACTTGGATGTTAGCATATGGCACAAAAGCTTGAAGAGAAATAAAGAAGAAAGCAAGAACCTAACTCCAAGAATAGGGGAAGAGGTAGAGACTCTAGAGGGGGTCAAAGAGGAGGTTCTAGTAGAGGTGGTGACTCAAGAAGCCAAGGAGAGAGTAGACTCTTGGAACAAATTTTAGAAATCAGTACAAGAGGATCTTTTGGTAGAGGAAGAGGTTCTCAAGGGAATAGAGGAAGAGGAGCAGGAAGAGGCAACTCCTACGTTGCCATTATGAAGTGCTATCAATGTGGACAGTTTGGACACCCTGCCTATAGGTGTCCTGATAAACCATCAGCCTCAAATAATGAGAAGAGGGTAGCCTATACCCAAGAAGATAGTATCAGCTCATGCACTAATGAAGTTAGCAAGTTAGAATCAGAAATGGGTGAGAACTTGATGTTCAAGAGAGTACTCATAAGGTAGCCCAATCAAGGTGAACCAAAGCAAAGGAGGGCTCTTTTTAGAGTCAGGTGCAAGATACAAGGCAAGGTTTGCAAGGTTATTGTGGATTTAGGGTCCACTGATAATATTATAGCAAAGGAAGCAACAAAGAAGCTTAAACTCACAAAGGTTCCCCATGCAAATCCATACAAGGTGACTTGGTTGAACCAGGAGCAAAGTGTGCTAGTTAATGAGCAGCCATGGGTAGAGTTTTCCATTGGAGGCTATAAAGACAAAGTGCTTCATGATGTCTTGCCCATGGATGCATGTCATCTTATATTGGGAAGACCTTGGCAATTTGATAGGAAGGTGATCTATGATGGAGAGGAAAACTCCATTTCTTTCAAGAAGGATGAGAGGACTTTCCAAATTCAGTCCTTAATAGAGAATGAAGAGGGAACTTCTAAGACACCTAGTGTGTTGCTTAGTGGTGGTAAAGAGTTCCTACAAGCATTACATGATGAGGAGACCATAAGATGTGTAGACATCTAGAAATCCTTTAGAAAATAAAGTATTTTTATTTTCTGAAAAATTCCTGATGACATCATCATTTATTAATAAATTATTTATTTAATTAATTAATTTATTTTTATGTCATTAGATCCCTTTACCTTAATTAAAAATATTTAATTAAGAAATCCCTCCCAAAAATGTTTAAATCTTATTTAAACATTATCTCCTTATTTATTAATTATTTAATTAATAAATTGACCAAAAATCCAAAAATAAATTATTTATTTATTTTTTGCCCAAAACTTGGCCAATTTTCTTAAGACCACTAACCTCTTCCAGAATCTTCTAATCCTTCTTTAAATTTGATTAAAGGCTAATCCCTTCATTTCCTAACCCTAATCCCAACTCAAAATATTTAATTAAGATTAAATATTTTTTTCTCATATTTATTAAATTCATTTTTAATAAATATTCTCAAACCTAAACCATGGAAATAAATAAATCTTTATCTATTTCCTAAAATCCATGTTTATCCTAAGAAAATTCTAGACTCTTCTAGAAAGTCCTAATCCTAATCCTAATCCCCCCTAATCCTGTCACATTCCCTAACCAAGGTTAACCAACTCCTAAGCTTAACCCAAAGTCAACAAACTTCTAGAAACTTCTCTTACATGCATTAAGTGCATTTAAGGCCTCCTTATCCCTCTTACATGCATTTATCATGCATTTAAGAAGCCCCTCACCCCTTTCTTACACTCTTTGACCTTAGGCACATTTCCCAAATTGTGCACATCCCTCCCATCTTTCAACCCAATGCCCTTGTGACAAGTGTCACAAGGAGGTGGCCCTGAACTAGCACAATCCATGTGCTCCCCTTTGAATGAATCTTGGCCTCTCTTAAGGATTTTTGATCCTGGCCACTCATTCCTCCTTCCCAAATCCTATAAATGCTCCTCATTTCCAAGAGCAAAAGGAATCCATTCACCTTTCATTTTAAGCATTGTTATCATGCCCTTTTACTTCTAGCCTTAGCATAATCATCCTAATTTAGCTTACTTTCAAGTATTTTAGCTCATCTTAATATAGCAATAATGGATTAACATAGTTTATTTCATTGTTTTGCATAAGCATAGCATCATATCACATCTCTATTTGGCTTAAAATCAATCTTAGCATAAACATCATGTAGCTTAATCTCCATTTCAGCATTATTTGATCCTTGAGGCCTTAGGGGAAAATCAAGTGTCCTATACCTATTTTGTGCCATTTTTGGGGTTTTCATGGATCTCAATCCATCCTAAAATGCATAAGGAACATGCTCCAAGTGCTTAGAGAGCACACCCACATCCCCTTAAGCAAGAGCAAATCAAACAGTGCTTGGGTGCACCTATTTTGGTTCAATCTGAGGTGGCTTAGTTTAGATTTTTATTTGTTTTGAATTGATTTCATGCTTAGGTTAAAATCTAATGTTTGTTTAGCTTGAGTCTTTTCAAAATAGGTATCCTCAAAAGCCTTGTCCACATTCTAGCACGCCCAGTGGAACTCAAACCCATAATCACTTGATTATATCATGCTTTGTATTCTTGTATTTGCAGGAAACAGATGAAATGTCACCTACACAAAGTTTAGTCATGCCTACACGCAATACAGTCATGCCTACAAATAGTTTTCTCATGCCTACGAGCTCTGTATCAACGCCTATGTTCTGAAGATTTTTGTGCTCGATAACTTCCATTCTGTCTAATCTTCTTTTCTATCACCTTAAATGGAAATAATCATGCCTGTAAAATAAAGATTCATGCCTCCACGTACAGAAGTCTCATGTGTAACCATTTCATTATCACCTATAAAAATTTCATTGTCGCCTACGCCTGTAAAAATTTCATTGTCACTTATGCACATTTGACTGTTGCCTATGCATAATTAAGTGTCACCTATACCTGATTAAGTGTCACTTGGAATCATTTCTCTATCACCTAGGCATTTTTCTTTGTCGCCTATAATCATTCCACTGTCACCTAAGAGTTTTTCAGTGTCACGTGTGCATTTTCTAGTGTTGCGTATTAGCTGGACAATGTCGCTATTGACTGTGATCCTGCCTTAATTTTTTTTCTCAGATTCATAAAAAGAAAAAGTCAAACAAATCTTGAATGAAACTAAGGAAAAAAACTTAGGTCCTAAGAGTCATTATCATTTTGAAAATCAAACACAATCTTGAATGATCTAAATTGGAAAGAACAAGCATCTCTATTCCCTCCTTTTCAATTCAAGCAAAGTACAAATTCAATCTTGAATGCCTTAAGGACAAAACAAAGCACTTCAAAGTTCTAAATCAACATGATAAAATTCAATCTTGAATGCCCAAGTCAAAGAAACTATAAACACTCGGAAGTCTTTTGGAAAAAGAACAACTCAAAATCTAAACACTTGTGTCTTCAGTTTTTCAAATTCAAACATCACTTAATCAATTTGGAAGAAAGAACAACTTGTTTGATGTGCATCTAGGACTTTTCAATTCTTGCAAAATCCTGTTAAAGTAAGCAATGTAGAACATTTGGACTCAGACAAGTTCACTTGTTCTACTTTTAGCGAGGCCTATCTAGGGAGAAAAGTGCTTCCTCCTCAGAGAATGACCTCAAACCGGTATCCCCCCTGGCCAGTATATAAATAAAGTGAAGGCAAAAAGTACTCACTTATATCTCCTAATCCATGGGCATTTTGTGCCAAATGCAAATGTCTGGGGACAGGTAAATATTCCTCCCCCAGCGTTGTTGGCTAGGATCTTAAGTGAGTCACAAGTGGTCAGCATAACCAGGTATGGAGACTCCATAGAACTATTAAAAACCTGATAAAATAGAGGCTACCCTATCTACATCCGAAAGTATCAAAATCCTTGTGCAAGGACCGATTCCAAGGGGTTTACCGGGTCGCCTCAAGATTACTCACCATTTGTATTCCTTTCTAGGGGGTACCAAGCTGTGGGCAAGTGATTTTGATACTCACCTTCCTTAGGTAGATCTATTTGAAGTGCTTGACAGTCAATACTCCATGAAAACATTGTTGGAACATACACTTTCAAAGCTTTATCAGAGTCAATTATCTTGTTTGTATCCCACAAGGTTCCTTTGTCCCTTGTGGAGATTTCTTTTCTGAAAATCTTTGTTGAAATCTATCCTTTGCCATTGGAAAACATCAAACTAATCAACAAACCCGGTTTGAGATACTTAGAACATTTTGTAGAGAAACCCTTGGAATCAGATATGCAAAGAACCTTTTTGTCTCAAACTAACTTATCAGAATTTCCCCAAGTTATGCCAAATTTGATCAAACATCTGAAAGCTAAGTTGCCCAAATCCAAAGCTTATCAAGAGAAGAAATTTTTAGAAAGAAACCTTAAGAGCCATCAATCCTCTATCCAAGCAACCCAAGTAGAAGAAAAATATCAAGAAAAGCTTGATAATATTGGCTATAACGCAAGAGTCAAAAAGTTTGCCTACCGATTCCAAGTGAACCATCACTACATCAGTCTTGAAAGAGAAGATTAGATAGGATCCATCACATGTCCATTCTACCTTCAGATCTCAAAATCCTATCTTGGTAGTCCTTCATCCTAGTTTCATCCCTGCATCATCACCAAATCCTTAGTTGCATTTTAGAGCCCTTAGCTGCATTCACCATCATCTTCCTAGCAGCATCATAGATCATCCATCTCAATTGCATTTGCATCATCCTTTTAAAGAAACCATTGTTCCATCATCCTTCACCATCTTTCCATTAGCAATCCACAATTAGAGTCCCATATCCTTCATCCAAATCCAACATCCAAATATCCAAATCAGAACTCACCATCCTTTTGCACCAAATCTAGAGATCCAAATCCACAAGTACTTAGTGATCAAAACCTTTGAGTTGTTTCCATCCCTTATCCCAAATTAGAAATCATCCCCTTTTTGATAGAGCATTGTATAAAGGAAATCCAACTTGTCCTTGCATAGCCTCATCATCTTGAGCAAGAGATTGGCTTGTATTGATAAGAATCTAGTTGACCGAAGATCATTAGTCTATCCTAGGTTGGCCAAATCCTATCACTGATCCTCCATTGGGAAAAATAGCAGCTCATTGTTGACACTTAGTAATCTTCCACCAGCATCCCACTAATCCTCCACCCAATCTTGACCCAAATCAGAGCATCCCACCAAAGCATCCATCATCACCAAGCTTTTTTACCAATCTACCACCATCTCCCATCAATCTTCCACCATCCTTGATCCAAATCTAAGCATTTCACCAATCCTTGCATTACATTTTAGAAATTCATCATCCTTAGAATTTCCTTAAGCTTGCATCTATCATCCTTTAGAGTCTTTTAGGAAACATCTTGCATCCATCTAGCATCTGCATCTCCATGCCTGTCAAGACAAGATTTGGATCTAGAAAAAGAAGGAACATGAATCCTTATCCAATCACTAGTTCATCAGATCTCAACATTTTTATCAGTGCAATGATAGCCTATGATCCCCAAATACAAACTAGAAACACATGGGATGATCCCAATATCCCCTCAGCTCCTCTAGCAATAGAAACATTTGTGAATCATCCAGAGAATCCACCAGTAGTCAATACACTCATGGCCCAAAACCAACAAAGCATGTTCACTAACTTTGCACAAATGCAGACTTCCATTCCACCATATCTCCATCCTCACATTCCCATAAGCACTATCCAAATCCAAACACATGTATACTCTCCATTCATCCAACCATTCCTTGATCCAACCTTGCAAACATCTCAAGCAACCTCCACCATTCCTCTTCTTTTACAAGGAAGCTTCGCCAGTCCTATAACACAAGCTATAACACCATCTGCTCCATTCCCTATCACAGGTACTTCATCATCCACCATGGCTGCTCAAGCTCTTGCAAAATTCCAACGCTTGTCCCAGAATCAACTCCCACCTCTTACACAAACCTTTTCACAAGAAGTCCCGCCATCTTCCATAGGCCAAGCAGCACCTTTCACTCCGGGAGGGATGCAATCATCCTTCCCTTTCACTTTACAAGCTTCCACATCCACACCTTTTGTGCTAGGAGGGATGCAATCATCTTTTCCTTTCAATCCCCAAGCTTTCGCATCCATACCATCTTTTCCAGGGTCAATGCAATCATTTCCCTCTTTCTCCCAACAAGCCTCCACATCAGCGTCATCTATTCTGGGGGCAGCACAACCACTCCCCTTTCATACCCAACAAGCTTTTGCATCAACATCACCCTTTTCATGGGGAACGCAAGCATTCTCTTCATTCCCCCCCAACAAGCATCTACCCAAGCACAAGCCCAGCAAAATGCCTTCACCACAGGAATTCCTTCCATGGGTTTTTCAAAACCACCATTCATGTCCCAAACACCCATCACATCTACCTTTCTGGCATCCACTGCAACACAATTCCCACCTCACACTGGTCCTCGTTGGGGTCTCACTCAAGAAGACATGAAAGCCTTTGGAATACCAACTCACTCTCCTACATTTGTGTTTGCAAACCAACAAGCCACCTTCTCACAAGCAGCCCAACAACAACCATCTTGACCTCCACTAGCTTCATCCTTCACAAGCTATCCATTCCCAACACCTAGTGCTTTTCAGAAAGTTCCTCCACCTTAGCAGCAAAGTTCATCCCATTTTGCAAGTTATCTTGCCTAGTCACCCTTTGCTTCGGGCTTCCCTACATTAGTTCCACCCTTAAGAAATATGGGAATGCACCTGACTTATATCGGTCAACCACAGAGCCAAGTTCAGCAAGGACCGTCTTACCAACAAGCTGCATCATTCCACCAGCCACCCCCATAGCAACCATACTTCCAATCATAGCAACAAACCCCCATCATTCCCCAATAGCAACAAGCTTCCTCCTATCAGTCACAACATCAAGTCCCAGTCATCCCACAACACCAGCAAGTAGTCTCATATCCACTACCACAATATCCCCCTGTGTTGCATCAACAATATCCCCATCAAACATCACTCCAAAATCCACTCCAATCTACCTATCCCACTGGGCCATCTCCATATCCCACTCAACAATACCCACCTCAAATGGGAGTACCTGCTCAAACACCAATCAATGCTAAATGGGAAGCCATGAAGAACACTCTTAAAGAGCTTCAAACCGATACTGAGAACAAAACTTACAAGTTTGAGGAGGTATGTCCTTATCCATTTGACTGGTCCATTGCCACTATACCTTTCCCCAAGCACTTTGAGACACCTAAGTTTGATAAATATTGGGGGAAAGGAGATCCAGTCAATCATATTAAAGAATTATATATGGCGTGCCAAGAAGTGGCTTATAGTGATAACTATCTCTTATGCCTATTCCCCAAAAGCTTGGGAGGAACCGCTGTTGAGTGGTTCTACAAAATACCCTGTGGGACTATCACAACCTTTGCTGAACTTTCTAAGAAGTTCATTGCCCACTATGCCCACAATGTTGAGAATGAGTTGACCTTGTTAGACCTCTGCAATTCAAAATAGAAAGAAGGAGAAAGCCTAGTAGAATACTTGCAACGATGGCAGAACCTTACCACTAGGTTATCATACCAGCCACCTGAAAAGCATTTGACCAAAATCTTTATTGATAATCTAAAGCTATCCCACTTCATGCGGATGAATTGTCTCCAAACCTATCAGGATATCAAGAGCAAGGGGATAGGTATTGAAAAGGCCATCCTAGATGAAGGCACAATCTGACACTTCAAAAATGATGCCCAAAAACCCAGCAATGATAAATCTCGTTACTGGAATCGTAACAAGAATGTTGTTACTGATGGAGCCACTGATACCAAGCATGTCCAATTTGTCATGGCTAGTCCTCCATCAACTCCTACATACCAACAAAAAAAAGTGCCCATCTATCAGCAACCTCCTCAAGTTCATCAGCAACCCAAGCAACAATATCATTCTCAGAATAACCAATAGAATTATCAGCAACCAACCCAGCAAGCTTATCAAGGTAATCCAAACAATCAAGTCAATACCATCAATATGGCTCCCAAGTAGAACAAACCTAGAGCTTAAAATTATCCAAAGAAGACCTTCACACCACTGGGTGAACCTTTGGATGTTATATTTCATCGAAGGGCCAAGGCCAACTTGATTACATATCCAGCAATTCAGCTAGTTGATGATACCACTCCCAAGCCTGATTGGTACAAAGATCATGAATACTATGATTATCATTGTATCAAAGGACACACTACTTTGAAGTGTATGAGACTCAAAAACTATATCCAAGGTCTCATTGATCAAAAAGAGATTCAAGTAGATACACCCACTCAAGCCTCGCCAAATGCCAACTTACAAATTTATCAGAATGTGTTCCCACAACACAATGCTAGGAACAACCAAACTAATACCAATCATTCCCAGAATCATGGCAAGGGTAAGCAAGAAGATCACACTACTACCTATATCAATTATGATAATATTGTTGGATGTATAACCCAAGTTGAGCCCACAGTCTATGCCATCCATGTCAGAGGAGCAGATTGTCAATGTGCTGTTACTACCCGTAGAGGTCAGATAACTATTGTTGGTGCCCATCCAAGGCCATTACACAATGTACACAATGCATAGCATAACCTCATAGAACAGCTTGGGAACACACCAGCCTAAATATCCATCTTGGATCTTCTCCGCACTTCACCTCTCCATAAGGAGATCCTTGACCGAGCTCTCAAAGAAGGACATGTCCCCATGGACATTAACACCACCCAATTTGAGACCTTTGTGGGACATCTATCCATAGCCTATGCTTTATCCTTCAAACCATTCGACATGCCAGCCATTGCACCTGACCATACTCTCCCTCTCTACATCGCCATCATGGTCAGATACTTTGCCATCAAATGGGTCTTAATAGATAATGGCTCAGCCCTGAACTTGTGTACTTTGAAATTCATTCAGCAGATTGGGTTCACCCAGGCTGATATAGCACATGAAGTAATCACTATCAAAGCCTATGACAATTTGGAGTGTACCTCTAAAGATACCATTACTTTTCCCATTCAGCTGGGCCTAGCAACACATGATACTATTTGCCATGTGGTTGATCTTGACCTACCATTTAACATCCTCCTGGGCCAACCATGGATTCATTCCATTAAGGCTGTACCATCTACTTACCATCAGTGCATCAAATTTTTGCATCAAGGCACTAAGGTTACCATCCATGATGACCCCCAACCCTTTGCATACTATCATGTGATGGAAGCATCATTCCCTCACTCCACTCATTGTCCTGGAACTGACATAGGCACTTCTATTGCTAGCTCATCCCGATCCCATTGTGACCCAGAAACCATTCTCACCTCCACCCTCTCTTCCATCAAGATCAATAACCAGGGTTGTGGTGAATATAGCCTACATGATGCATTTTCCATAGGGGCCCTTCTGTGTGATCCACATACCCAAGGGCACCTGAGTCACCAAAGCAAGCCTATTGAAGAGCATCATGAAATCAAAAGAATGGGACCTATGACTTTTGAACCCCATGGCACATTAAACAGTCAAGAAATGGATCCTGACATTAATAGGTGGTTGTACAAAGATCCCTAACCACCTGACAAACAACTTCTTGGCTACTTTAAAGATAAATACCCACAATCAGACAAGTACACTACTGAGCAATGGAACTACCAAGGTGGTGGTCTAGGACCACAAGAAGGTGGAAGCAAAGACCCAATTACAGCATCCAAGAACCCACAACATCAGGGTCTTGGCTTTAATACCCCTCACTTGCATATACAAGGGCCCAATACCACAACTAGGGGCACCAACATGACTAGCGTTCCCCTCTTAAATAGCCAGGATGACCTCATAGAGATCGAAGACATCCCTGAAGAGAAAGAAATCAAATCCTACGATGATATCTTTGATGATGACACCCTCCTGGGGACTTCTGTCCTCTGACAACTTTCCATCAATCTCATAGAACTTCCCCTCACCCACCCTGAACTCATAGACTAGGACCAACCAAGAATCACACACATCGATGAGTTCCAAAGCACAGAAGCACTCCTAGAATTCATGGGGGCATCATGCCCACACTCAGTTCAGGATTCAAAGTCAATGCACATCTGTAAGCTTGACCCAGAGGGATACTTCGGAGAGGAGGCAAGCTTTAGCTGCAAAAGAGAAATAGAAAGAGCAAAACATGAGTCCTTATGTGAAAACCCTTCTGGGGCACATTTTGATTCCAAAAAAGTAAAAATAAAGAGCGTATCTTCTAGTGAAAACTTGGCAATTCAAGCGCTAGAAGATGAAGACTTGCCTCTTCCTCCTATCTAGGATTATAGACCTGAACAGTCACCTATCATCATAGAGGAAATCAAGCCAGTAAACTTAGGTACAGAGGAATGTCTGAGGATCACCTACATTGCAGCCAACATGATAGAAGGTGAAGAAATGGCTTTCACTGCGCTACTTCAAGAAGCTACTATGAACTTTGCATGGTCATACGCACACATGCCTAGACTTGATCGTAAACTTGTTGTTCATCATCTAGCCGTAGACCCCAATGTTAAGCCAATAAAGTAGAAGCTATGTAAAATGCATCCCAAAGTAGCTCTATTGGTAAAATCAGAACTAGAAAAGCTCCTGGATGCAAAGATTATCAGAGCTATAGATTACTCAGATTGGATCTCCAACATGGTACCTATCACAAAGCCTTCTGGCAACATTTGAATTTGTACAAATTTTAGGGACCTAAACAAGGCATATCCTAAAGATGATTTCCTGCTACCTAACATAGACATGATCATAGATCTTACAGCGGGCCATGAAATGTTGTCACTAATGGATGGTTTCTCTAGATACAATCAGATTCATATAGTAGCAGAAGACCAACACAAAATAGCATTCACCACTCCATGGGGTACCTTTTGCTATAACATGATGCTCTTTGGTCTAAAAAATACAGGGGCCACATATCAGAGAGTGATGATAGCAATCTTCCATGACATGATCCACAAGATCCTAGAGGACTATGTGGATGATATTCTTGCAAAATCAAAGACATGCCATGAACACCTTGACATTCTTGAGAGTGTGTTTGATCACCTACAACACTATGGGTTATGGCTAAATCCAAAGAAATGTGTCTTTGGTGTTACATCTGGAAAGCTCCTAGGTTTCATAGTATCACAACGAGGTCAAAGCAATAACATAAATGCCTCCCCCAAGAACACTTAGATAGCTCAGAAGCCTACAAGGAAAGCTTCAATCAGTGCATTGGTTCATTTCTCAGCTGGTAGACAAGTGCCAACCTTTCACACATCTCTTATGCAAAGACACAAGCTTCAAATGGGATCCCATATGTCAAAGAAGCTTTGATAAGCTCAAGGAGTATCTAGCCAATTCTCCAATCCTAGTACCACCAGTTCCAGGATGCCCTCTCATACTCTACATCTCAGCAACCACTACAGCACTGGGGGCACTCCTAGCTTAGAAAGATGATGAAAACAAAGAGAGAGCCATCTACTACATTAGTCGAACTCTTGTTGGTTATGAGCTTAATTACTCACCCATGGAAAAATCCTGCCTTGTAGTGGTTTTTGCCACTCAAAAGCTTAGACATTACATGCTTAGTCACACAATCAGGCTCATTTCAAAAGTGGACCCCCTCAAATATCTACTATCAAAGAAAACTCTCACAGGCCATATGGCAAAATGGGTCATGATACTCAGCGAGTTTGAAATCCAGTACATAGATCGGAAAGCAATCAAAGGGCAAGTCATTGCTGATTAGTTAGTAGAAGCACCACTAGTGGATGCTTATCCACTAATCATGGAATTCCCTGATGAACACTTATGTATGATCGAAGAATAACCCATGTGGAAGCTATACTTTGATGGCTCCTACACATTACATGGATGAGGGGTAGGAATTCTATTTTTCACACCTCAAGGTGACTACATTCCAAAATCATTCAATTTGGGATTTTCATGTACCAACAACATTGCAGAATATGAGGCATTCATCTTAGGTCTCAAAACAACCATTCAATGGAATATCACAGAACTGCAAGTGTTTGGCGATTCACAACTGATTATCAAGCAAGTCCTAGATTAATATCAAACAAAGGATGATAAGCTGCTACCTTGCAAAGAACTCGTGGATAGATTGAAAGAGCATTTCTTGAATCTACAATTTACACAGATACCAAGACTTCAAAACAAAGCCATCGACACAATGGAAACTATTGGGTCCTTGTTAGAAATCCCATGTGACGCATCACAGTATGAATTCCTAGTCGAGCAACTACATACACCAGCTTATGAGAATGCCGATGCAGAAATGGTGTGTGTCTTGGTTGGTCCCCAGTCCCCGTGGTACCATGACATCCATGCATATCTAAAGAATGGTATCATATCTCCCCATCTCACCAATAACCAATGCCAAAACCTTATTTGCAGAGCTTCCTGCTACACTCTTGTAGCCAACACCCTTTATCGTCGAGGGTATCACAATATCCTCTCTAGGTTTTTAGATTCAAATGAGGCTGTCCTAGCTTTACAAGAGGTCCACACTGGAATTTGTGGTGCCCTTATGAGTGGCATGGTTCTAGCTAAGCAGTTGCTTCGAGTTGGGTATTATTGGCCAACCATGGAACATGATGCTTGTGAGTTTGTTAGAAAATGCTTACCATGTCAGCAGCATGCAAATTTGATTCATGCACTAGCACAAGATTTGCAGCCCATTGCGCCACCTTGGCCATTTTCATGTTGGGGCTTTGACCTTGTCGGCTTAATCACTCCCCTTTCCTTAGATGGACACAAGCACATAATAACTATCACAAAGTACTTCACCAAATGGGTTGAAGTGATTCCGCTCACCCTAATTACTGGCATTCAAATATCCAAGTTCATCCTTTACCACATCATTTGTTGCTTTGGCATACCATCTACCATCTTCACAGACCATGGCACACCTTTTGAAAACCAACATGTGGATGATCCGTGTGCTAGACTCCACATCCATCACTATTTCTCCAGTCCATATTTCCCTCAAGGAAATGGCCAAGCTGAGGCAACCAATAAAACTATCTTGAAAATCCTCAAGAAGGTTGTCAATGATTTTGGTCATGACTGGCACCTCCAAATCAATCCTGCCCTTTGGGCCTACCATACTTCTTATCACACTCCCATAGGAACCACCCCATATTCCCTTGTATATGGTGTTGAATCTTTTCTACTGATCGAGGTTGAGCTCCCATTATTGCTAGTCTCCATGAAGAACTACACCACTGATGAAGACTATCATGTGGCCCATCTCACACAGCTAGACCTGTTAGATGAAAAGAGACAACAAGCCTATGATCAACTGGTTGCATACCAGAATTGACTCAAAAGGAGTTATAACAAGAAGGTCCATCCCAGACAATTTTAGGTCGGTGACATGGTCCTCAAAGAAAATCAGAAAGTCCAAGCAAACAGAGAAAAGAAAGGCAAGTTTGAGCCTACTTGGTTAGGCCCCTATGTTGTCACATCATGATTCGGCTCTATAGCTTATTAGTTATCTACACCAGAAGGTGAGCCTTTGAATGATCCAATCAACATCATACATTTGAAGAGGTTTTATGCCTGAACCAGATCTACATATTCAGAAAATCCATAAAAATTGGAAAACGCAAAAAAATACAAAAAAAGCAAAAAAGAGCAAAGAAAAAGAAAAAGAAAAAGAAAAAGAATCATCCAATGGTGAAAACTTGGCAATTCAAGTGCCTTGGACAAGTATGTTGGTGAAAACCTAGCAGACAAGCACCATACATAGTGGACCAAGTCATTATCTATCAAACTCCCATCCCCCCATCCCACTATCTCAGTCCTTTTTTCTCCCATCCCCATCCCCATCCACCATCCCCTAGCATTCCTCTTTTTCATAATCCTCCAGCAAATCTGCAATCCTACCTACACATATCTTATACCATATCTTGTATCATATCCTATATATCCTGTATAGCATGATCCTTCCTGTATATCTTGTATAGTGTGATCCTTCCTGTAGCATATCCTGTATAGCGTGATCCTTCATGTATATCCTGTATAGTGAGATCTTCCTATCCCCAATCCTGAGCTTCTGTACATATCCATTGTATCTCTTTTCCCATCCACTGTACATTTCCTCCTGTCTTGTTGTACATAGTCCTTGTCAGTCCTGCAATAGCATTTGATCATCACACTTTGTCCTACCCAGCCTTGTACTTCAGCAACATCAATTGTTGACTATTCTTGATCACATCGATTATTCTTTGAACTGCATCATTTGCCAATCAGCAACACAACATTCTCCCCATCAGCATTGGGTCCGCATAGATGTATGCTTTTGTTTTGTCTGACCTAAGCCTAATCACGGGTCCCCTTAGTTGTATCCTTCCTATCTGACCTAATCTTCCACCAAGCACACTCGGTCCATGTCGATGCATCCTTCCACACATTCAAACCAATCTTCCCACCATCAATCCAATCCATCACATCAAATCTCTCTCCTTGGCAAAGGATGTCTTTTTGGAGTTATCATTTTGGTCTTGGATCTTGTCCTTTGGATTTTGTTAATCTTTTACAGCTTCTCATTGTTTTCTCCTCAAGGTCACCATGATCCTTTATATCATGGTGCGCTGCAAATGAGGATAATCTAGGGCAAGATCTTTTGATCTTTTGCTTCTGCCTGTGAGTCAGTCGTGTGTTTGTGGTTTCTTCAGCATCATTTCCACCATGCCTCCTCTGGGATTCATGTGTGATGCTGGGGCAACTCTGCATGTCTTTTTAGTGTTAGTCCCATGCAACACTGGTGACAAGGCCTCGTGATCCTAGTATCCTTGGCAAGTCTCTAGCATTTCTATATTAAACTAGGTTGTGCTCTCCACATTTGCACTTGGAGCTTCCCCAAATCCCCTGCATCTTGCATCATATAGATTAATCTTGCATCTTGCATCTCTCATGTAGCTACATCCTGCATTTTGCATTCCATCTCATCTGGCATTCACCCATCTTTGCTCTTGGAAGCTTGGTTATTTATCTCCCCTTCTTCCTATCTCCTTCCTTCTCTATTTCCTTTCGAGAAAATTTCACAACGTTTACTCCTTGCGTTATTTTCTTGAGGGGGCATAATCCCTTATTCCTCTAAATTCTAACCTTGGGCATCTTATTTTCTTGTCTTTGACGCCATGCCACTTGTGGCATCACATCAAAGAGGGGCAAAATGTAGACACCTAAAAATCCTTTAGAAAATAAAGAATTATTATTTTCTGAAAAATCCCTGATGAAATCATTATTTATTAATTAATTAATTAATTAATTTTTATGTCATTAGATCCCTTTACCTTAATTAAAAATATTTAATTAAGAAATCCCTCCCAAAAATGTTTAAATCTTATTTAAACATTATCTCCTTATTTATTAATTATTTAATTAATAAATTGATCAAAAATCCCAAAATAAATAATTTATTTATTTTTTGCCCAAAACTTGGCCAATTTTCTTAAGACCACTAACCTCTTCCAGAATCTTCTAATCCTTCTTTAAATTTGATTAAAGGCTAATCCCTTCATTTCCTAACCCTAATCCCAACTCAAAATATTTAATTAAGATTAAATATTTATTTCTCATATTTATTAAATTCATTTTTAATAAATATTCTCAAACCTAAACCATGGAAATAAATAAATCTTTATCTATTTCCTAAAATCCATGTTTATCCTAAGGAAATTCTAGACTCTTCTAGAAAGTCCTAATCCTAATCCTAATCCCCCCCTAATTCTGTCACATTCCCTAACCAAGGTTAACCAACTCCTAAGCTTAACCCAAAGTCAACAAACTTCTAGAAACTTCTCTTACATGCATTAAGTGCATTTAAGGCCTCCTTATCCCTCTTACATACATTTATCATGCATTTAAGAAGCCCCTCACCCCTTTCTTACACTCTTTGACCTTAGGCACATTTCCCAAATTGTGCACATCCCTCCCATCTTTCAACCCAATGCCCTTGTGACAAGTGTCACAAGGAGGTGGCCCTGAACTAGCACAATCCATGTGCTCCCCTTTGAATGAATCTTGGCCTCTCTTAAGAATTTTTGATCCTGGCCACTCATTCCTCCTTCCCAAATCCTATAAATGCTCCTCATTTCCAAGAGCAAAAGGAATCCATTCACCTTTCATTTTAAGCATTGTTATCATGCCCTTTTACTTCTAGCCTTGGCATAATTATCCTAATTTAGCTTACTTTCAAGCATGTTAGCTCATCTTAATATAGCAATAATGGATTAACATAGTTTATTTCATTGTTTTGCATAAGCATAGCATCATATCACATCTCTATTTGGCTTAAAATCAATCTTAGCATAAACATCATGTAGCTTAATCTCCATTTCAACATTATTTGATCCTTGAGGCCTTAGCGGCAAATCAGGTGTCCTATACCTATTTTGTGCCATTTTTGGGGTTTTCATGGATCTCAATCCATCCTAAAATGCATAAGGAAGATGCTCCAAGTGCTTAGAGAGCACACCCACATCCCCTTAAGCAAGAGCAAATCAAACAGTGCTTGGGTGCACCTGTTTTGGCTCAATCTGAGGTGGCTTAGTTTAGATTTTTATTTGTTTTGAATTGATTTCATGCTTAGGTTAAAATATAATGTTTGTTTAGCTTGAGTCTTTTCAAAACAAGTATCCTTGAAAGCCTTGTCCATAGGATGTTCTATCATGGTGAAGCCAAAGGAGGAAGAAAAGTTGTAGGTAGAAACACCATTGGAAGTGCAGAAAATGCTAAAAGAATTCAGAGATATAGTGAGTGATGGAACCCCTGCAACACTACCTCCAAGAAGGACCATAAGTCATCAAATAGACTTTGTACTTGATGCATCTCTGCCTAAAAAAGCAGCCTACAAGCTTACCATGGATCAGAACAAGGAAGTAGCAAGACAAGTGCAAGAGCTATTGGATCAAGGGCTAATCAAGAAGAGTATTAGTCCATGTGCAGTCCCAGTGGTCTTAGAATCCAAGAAAGGAAGAAAATGGAGACTTTGCATAGACTCAAGGGCTATCAATAGGATCACTATCAGGTATAGGTTCCCAATTCCAAGAATGGAAGATTTGATGGATTACTTAGGTGGTGTTATGTACTTCACTAAGCTGGATTTAAAGATTGGGTATCACCAAATTAGAATCAAGGAGGGTGATGAGTGGAAGACCACTTTTAAAACCATAGATGGATTGTATGAATGGCTTGTAATGCCATTTGGGCTTACTAATTCCCCAAGCACCTTCATGAGGTTAATGAATGAGGTCTTGAAGGACTTCACAGGTAGATTTGTAGTGGTATACTTAGATGATATACTCATCTATAGCAAAACAAAAGCAGAGCATCTAGAGCACTTAAGGTTGGTTATGAAGAAGCTACATGAAGAGAAATTATCTATCAACCTAGAAAATTGTGAGTTCATGCAGCAAGAACTAGTTTATTTGGGCTTTGTAGTGTCCAAGAGTAATCTGAAAGTGTACCCAATTAAGGTGGAGGAAATCTTGAATTGGCCTGCCCCTAAAACAAGGACTGAAGTTAGAAGTTTTCATGGCTTGGCATAATTTTATAGAAAGTTTGTGAGGAACTTTAGTGGGATATGTGCACCAGTGCTTGACACCATCAAAGGAGGACTCAAAACAAACTTTGAATGGATTGGGGCAGCTGAGAAAGCATTCCAAACATTGAAGCAAGAGGTAGCTACCAAACCAATTCTACTCTTACCTAGTTTTGATAAGTTGTTCACCATTGAATGTGATGCAAGTGGTGTAGCAGTAGGGGGTGTATTGAGTCAAGAAGGAAGGCCTATGGCATTCTTTAGTGAAAAAATCAATGAGGCAAATAAGAAGTATTCATCTTATGACTTGGAGTTGTATGCATTGGTACAATCTCTCAAGAAGTGGAGGCATTACCTTTTGCCAAAATAATTTGTGGTGTTTACTGATAATCAGGCTTTAAGTTACATAAATACTTAGGAGAAGCTTAGTAATAGGCACTTGAAGTGGATGGAGTATCTCTAATCCTTTACCTTCACAATCAAGCACAAGAAAGGGCAGCTCAACAAGGTAGCAGATGCCTTGAGTAGGAAGTTATTGATTGTCCAAGAGGTACAGTTGCAAAGCATTAGAATAGTAGGTTTTAAAGACTTATATGAGGAGGATGAAGACTTCTCACAAGCCTAAAAGGTGTGCCTAGATTTTGAGAACCATTTTCATGGTGATTTTGTAGATTACACCCTTCAAAATGGATTTTTGTTTAAAGGTAATCAACTTTGTGTACCTAGAGGATCCATGAGGGAAAATCTGATTCAAGAGAAGCATAATGGTAGTCTAAGTGGACATTTTGGCATAAACAAGACATCGGAGTTAGTTCAAAGATACTACTTTTGGCCTAAGCTAGCAAGGGATGTCAAGAGGTATGTAGAGAAATGTGGAGTATGTGAAAGAGCTAAATGAGGTTCGAGTAATGTAGGACTCTATCAACCTCTACCAATTCCAAATAGGCCTTGGGAGTGTGTAAGTATGGACTTTGTGGTTGGACTCCCTAAAACCAAATCAGGTATGGATAGCATCTATGTTTTTGTTGACAGGTTCTCTAAGATGAGTCATTTCATTCCATGTAGAACTACTCATGATGCAAGCTATGTAGCACATCTATTCTTTAAGGAGATAGTTAGGATCCATGAACTCCCTTTGAGAATTGTGTTAGATAGGGATAGCAAGTTCATGGGCCATTTTTGGAAAACCTTATGGAAAAGGTTAGGAACTAATCTCTCTTTTAGTTCAGCATACCATCCTCAAACTGATGGTCAAACTCAAGTCATCAATAGGGTGCTTGGCAACTTGCTAAGGTGTTTGAAAAAGAAGTATGGGCAGACTTGTTATCTTGTGATATCTTAGGATGAATATGCTTACAATGATAGTTTAAATAGGACCATAGGAAGAAGTCCTTTTGAGATAGTCTATGGAAGACACCCTAGAGGATTGTGTGAGTTGAGAGACTTAGGTTCTATGGAGTTGAAGAGTGGACAAGTTGAAGATTTCACTCAAAATATCAAGGAGGTTCAAGAGCAAGTGAAGAAAACCATTTTGGAGTCTACTCAAATACCCAAGGCTAAAGTGGATGAAAAGAGGAAAGAAGTGCAGTTTTAGATTGGGGACTATTTCATGGTCCATCTTAGCAAAGCAAGAATGTAGAAGGGCATGCCCACTAAGCTACAGATGAGGACAGTAGGCCCATGCAAGATTCTAGCCAAATATGGCAAGAATGCCTACAAAGTGGACTTGCCATCAAAAATTAGCCATCTCACCGGTGTTTAATGTTGTAGACCTGATCAGATTTAAAGGAGATATCAGTCAGCAAGGTACAACTCCACCACAGGTACTACAAGACATTGACACCAATGTAATGACCAAGAAATAGCCAGCCAAAGCAGAGAAGGTTTTGGAATCTAGATTCAAGAAGACCACAAGGCATCAAATTTACATGGAGCACCTAATTAAATGGAAGGATCAACCTAAATCTGAAGCCACTTGGATTGAGGAAGGATAGTTCAAGAAGTTTGGTATTGATTTGGCTCTTCTTGACCCCAAAGTGCCTTAGTTGTGTTGAGGGGGAGTATGGTGCAGGAGCACCCTTCTAAGGGCTCCCACTAATCATTTTGGTTGTGAAAAGCACTTCTTCAATGAAGGTTGTAAGTACAATAAGAGTGTCTAACTCATTTGTGTGTGAAGGCCTAAGTAGAGGGCTTAGTTTTTGTTGTGTAATTCCTTGCTTGGCTGTACAATGACTTAGGACAGGTTGGTATCTTGAGGTCACTTCTTTTCAAGAAATTGATAAGTCTTAGTATAGAGGTTAGGATATTTGTTTTCATTAACCAAGCATGTAAAAGACCTTGGAAAGGTCTTAGGAGTGGAGTGAGAAAGAAAAATTGCTCTAAAAGTTTCTTAGCAACTTTTCTTATTTTAAAGACTAAACTCACCTAGGAGGTTCCTAACCCCAACTAGGCTCTAATCCCAAGGGGAAGCCTATATTAGACTTGAAAAACCCTAATGTCAAGGTTGGCAATCAGTATGTATAGAAAATGTATGGAACTAGTAGACTGTGTATGCAAGAACAGTGTTTAACAGTCATTATAATGGCTTGAAGTGTTGGAGTAGTGTGTTGCTATTGTTATCTTATGTTTGTGTGATTATATTGTGTTTTTTTTACTTCATTTATCAGTATCTAGATTAGGTTTTGATTGTTTAGTTTGTATTTCCTTAGTTTGACAAGTTTGACAGTCCACTGTTCAGTTTGAAGGGACTAATGAAGTAGGTCATGTAGCTCCTATCCCCACTGTGGTAACTCCATGAAACTTTGGGATCAGGTAGTGTAGATGCTACCCTATATATATGTGCAAGTAGGGGCCTAGGATATAGGTACAAATAGGTGTTTGACAAAGCCCTAGGTGAGTTTAGCAGAACCCGGCTAGGAGCAAGTAGCAGTGCAAGAGCTCTAGCAGACAGTGGGAGGAGGTCCAAAGCATGCCCTTTGGAGGGAGTTAAGTTGCATGTATGAAGGTTAATTGGTGTGAAGGAGGGAGCTTGAACAATCCTAGAGAGGTGCTATTGTAGGCTAGCTTTCTTTGTGACCTCTAAAAGCCCTAAAACCCTCATATTTGGTAGAAGTACAGTACAGACAAATGGAGGCCCAAGACCCCAAAAATATTTGAGGTTTATGCATGTGTAATGAAGTCTCTTTTGAACAAGAATTTTGATTCCATGAAGTAAGAGGGATAGAGGTCCTATAAATCCAGAGAGAGGGCTAACTGGTCTCTTTCTAGTAGCCCTGATTTACAAAGGAGCCCTACAATTGGGTAACAACCCAACCTCCTTACCACTTTGGAGTTGATTCAAATTGTATAAAAACTCCCTGAAACTCATCAATTTCCATGTCAGAGCTTGGAAGGGTGTTTAAGCCCTAATAGACCCTTATAAGCCAATGTAAGGGATGGTGCTTGGTAAAAGTGTTTGGAAAGGAGCAAGATCATGTAGCTACACTTGGTGGTCAGGTTAGGCTAGGTCAAGGGATTATTGAATGGAAAGGAGTCCTATAAACCATAGAAGGTGTTAGGAGAACACTTTGAACCTAGAGAGGATCAGGGGCATAGACTAGCTAGTCTATCCTAGCCTCCCCATCATACCATGCCTCCCTCATGCAGTCTACCCTAGTAGCTACAATGACCCTGGTACTCCAACATGACCTATGTGGGCCTTTATCCATTTTTTTTATCTTTTTAAAAGCTTATTAAATCCCTTACCCATTCCCAACTAGTTTTGAATTATATTAGGTTTTCTTTTCCAAAATCACCCAAAGGTTATCATTTTGGCCTCCTCAGTCGGATCCTTTAGTGATCCACTCACCTAGGGCACCTAAGAACCTTAGGCTATCTAGGGTTTATAAATTCTCATAGACATCCCTCCCTTAGGATTTCTTGTAGTGTTTTCCTAGGGCCCATAGTACTAGGACAAACCCTAACCCTTAAGACAAAATATGGCATAGAACAAAAGTAGAGCTATCATTACGATTCCAAATATAAAAGTTTAAACATAAGTGTAGGGGGAGGTAAAACTCCTAGAAACACCTACATGATACAAGGTAACACTATAATCCTTCCAAAAATTCAATAAAGTTGGAATTAGCAAACATAAAAAATATACACATAGGACCTAACATCCATATATATGAATTGTTTAATTATGATATCCAAAAATAGATTCCTAATTTAGCGTAAACTAAGCTTTATAAAATTTAGGCTTATTACAAACTTAATACACTTAGTTTATTGTTCACTATTAATTAAGTTAAAACTTTAATTAAATCCAAACTTAACATAAACTAAAGTTAACCTCTTAATTTATAACCATAAATTACATTATGATTCTTAATTAAATTCTACATAACCTTTAATTAAATAGAATAATAATATTAAATAGACTAATTCTAATTTAATTAAATTTAAAAATTTAAACAATATCTTTAATTATTTATTAACCAATTTCTCTTATTTCTCTTATTTATTAATTATATATAGTCATAAATATATATATTTGTAATACATCATTTATATCTATACATCTTAATAATTAATATGTAAAATAAATTTTATTTTATAATAATACAAATTTCTTATGCATAACGTATATTTTTAATAAATAATATTTCTACCTTAATAGTATTAGATTCCATATTCTTCTCTTTTCGATTAAAGAATGCCCTTTTTTTTCTTCTAAATTTTTATAGGTTTGGTTATTATTTTATTATGTTATAAAGCTAGATTTTATATGCATAGTAATATTCTACTTTTAACTTATTTCTTTTGATTTCTTTTCTTTTGATTTATTTTTTTCTCTTATGATTTCTCCTTAGTTTTCTCCTATCTTTCTTCCTTATTTTTCTCCTATAATTTCTCCTTGCATTTACATATAAAAATACACTCTAATATTTTATTTATTTTTATCCTCCCCTATATCTTATATTCCTCCTATAATGTTTCCTTAATTTATTTAAAAAAATTATTTTTAAATAAAGAAATTTTAAATATAAAATAAATAATAATACAAACATTTGCATACCTAGTTCTTAGAGTATAGTCTTAACACACAGGTGTCCAAAAATGTTTTCCCATCACATATCCACATAACACACATACATGTATAATTCTTATTCACATAATTAAATATTTAATATAGTGCTCACACACATATAACATTCATATTCACATTGTTTAATAAATGACACACACAAGTACATGGGATTCTTTTCTAGTTCCAGATCCTACCTAGAGTCCTTTGAAGAAGCCCTTTGATATTTGATGAATCCCTCCAATCTCCAATGCTCTTTACCCCTTCACATAGGCCCTCCTTTGATCCTTCACTACCAAATCTCTCATAGGAATTCCCAATGCTATTATTCTCTTCTCACCAATTTAGTCACAGGCATTTGAATAAAAATCCTACTTTCTCTCTTTGCAAATTAATTTATAAATTCCTAAATCTCTCCTAAATTCCTCTTTTTTAAAACCCTTCCCTTTTTCTCCCATAGATTTCTCTCCACTTATAGGGAAGGATCCTAATTATATAATCCTATGAACAATTGCAGAGGTTGGGGGAGTTTCTTCCCATGGAGTAACTTCCCTTCTCTAATGCTCGAGTAAGACAATTTAATAACTATTTAATTTAAATAATTAGGTAGGTAGTTTCACCCTTTGGTGAAAACCAACTTACCTACCCTTCCCATACTAACTTATCCCAAACAAGAATATTAAATAATTTAACTCTACCTATATAGTTTTTATTATTATTATTATTATTATTATTATAATTAATAGCAACAAACTCTTATATAAATATAATATATTATTATTATTATAATTAATAGCAACAAACTACACCAATGGAAACTTGGGACCCCTTACAAACTGGAGGTCCCAAGTTCCACTCCCACCCTCTACACTAACAAGACATACAAGAGAGAGAGTCTAAGAGAGAGAGAGATAAGGTAGGAGTAAATGTAGGAGTAGGTAATTAGTGTTATTTATAATTTTTATATATTATTTATTTCTTTTATTCACTTTGCATTTATTTTATTTATTTAAAGCCACAATATGCATCAAAATACATAGAATCACGATCATCACTAATACACTCATGAGCATAACTACTTATACATAAATAATTGAACATATACAGGTATGCATATACATGTGCACCCATATATTCATACTTTGTATATATGATTAACACATAGAGACAAAATAAACATCATAATCCTACACATCTCATAACCGTATAAATGAGACCTACATCAAAGGATATATAAAATAAGATACTCAAATCCACCCAAAACCAAACCAAGAGATTGGAAAAAATAATCAAAACCATAGGATTTTCCCATGTGTGAACTATGGACCATCTCTGAACAACAACAACTAGTTCAAGGATTTTAAGGCATGCTCAGACCTATGTAACTAGGTGGAGTCGATGCCTAGTACCTGCACACACCTACATCATCAAGAAAAAAAAGAAACACATATACATATTTATATACAAATAATGACAGACAAGGAAGGAGGAATGTGCCATCATGTAGATCTCCCATAGGAGTGACTACAACTACCTCCCCTCATCCAAAAACCATGCCAAGGAGGATATATATAGATCATAACATGAGTTAGCAGGGTTAGACCAATAATAATAATCATGAATATATGTAAAAAGTATGAATCATTACTTAGCAAGATAACTCTTATAATCAACAAGTGACAAACCAAATCATATATAGATAAGCATAAAAGATAATGGTCCTGAGCATATTATTCAAGGGAAAAACCATAATATTCAATTCTTAAAATATATTATTATCTAAATCTAGTAAGGTAAGGGAGAAACATGAAGTCCATAAATGCTAGAATGTCATAATCCTATCCAACTTCAATGTAACAAGTAGAACTACTAGAGAGGGTACTACAAGTACAAGTGTTATGGGTTAGGTCATAACCCATCACATAAGTACGGTTAGTCTCAAAGAGATAGTCATGGTCATTCATGTAATCATTGAATAATATTCATGTCAATCATAATCATAATCAAATAATCACATTGTTAAAGAGATCCAAAAATCATAGCATTTGTTTATCAATTAAAGTTTAAGTACCCAAGTATCAATATTGACCACAATTCTTCCAAAAGATCATAACCATTAATAAATTTTAGCTCATATAAATCTATTAAGTGCCTCCATATCATTATGACCCCATGCAATCATAACAAGAGATGTGTACACATGCAAGAATATACCAAAAACATTTATCACTACCTAAATGAAAGTAAAAGTATTATGGTTAAGAATGAATCTGTAATTCAACCTTCAAGAATAAATCTACTCTTATCCAAGCATATAAGTCTCTACAATATTCCCCTAACTTCCAAAGGGATACCAAACCTGTTAGGGTTGGAGGGGTGTTACACCTAGTATGTTAATGAGGAGGCTGACTAGGTGTTGTGACCAGTGTGTGCCATCACTATCCAAGAGCTGAGGGATTTGGTTAGGGTAGATTGGGACTACTTATCAACCATTACTAATGTAGGGATGACTTTTATGTACAAGAAACATATAATATATCACCCCTTTGATTGATATATAGATCTTGTGAAGTGGGTACCCAGGTTGGATAAGAAGGACCTAAAAAATTATCCATAGAGAGGAGGGGCTATGAGGGGACATGTTGGAAGAGCATGGGGGAACTCAAGGATAGCACTAGCTGAGCACATACATCAGGCAAGCATAGGCCATAAGGAGAGAGGGGCTCACTAGGTGTAATGGGAGTGGTGGTGACAGTATAGGACGAGATGGAGGAGAAGGAGGGAGAGAAATTTTGTGAGGAGGAAGGTGGATAGGGGACACCTCCTCGGGAGAGATTAGTAGGGGCAACCATTGGGAGAAGAGGAAGAGACTATGGAGGAGGAACCAGTGGCTGAGGCACCACTAGATGAGGCACCTAGGGTAGCACAAGTGTTAGATGATAGAGATCAACACATTACATAGTTATAGGTATACCTATTAGAAGTAAAGATATGAGAGGTTGTGCTAGAGTCTTAGGTGGTATACGTGGATAGATAGGTGCAGGATAGGGACATGTATATATGATAGATTTTTGTTGAGTTATCTTTTTTGTCTTTGATGCTTATATGCATTATTCTTGATCATGGTTTTTATTTTTGTTAATTCTCATGTATGATGTCCTTTTATATCTCATTTCATATTTATAATGCTAATCCATATACTCTTTAAGTTAAGCTTTTGATCATTGATGTTGTATAGTGTAGTACTTTTTCTTTCTACCTTAATATCATGGACATGCATTTCTATGTAGTGCTTTGGATTATGTTGTTCTTTTCCATGCTCAAGTATATATATGATAATAAAAATTTAGCACTCGAGGCCCCTTTATGATGATACTAACCTTGTAGGTATTAGCAAAATTTCAATGAGAGATGTCATAGTTGATCACCTCAATGGATAGAAAGGAAGGAACACCCAAGGAAAAAAAATGCACAACTGAAAATGCAACTCTAGAATGAGAATACAGCCTAAGACATGAGTTAAATCATTGATCCTATCATTGTTCATTTATCATCATTTGAGAATTTAGGACATCAAAGGTTAGTACAACCTTCACTAGTGTGAGAGTGACAATGAAGATATAAATATGACCATATTGGATAAGATGTAGGAAACACATGTAAGCATCAAGACATAAGCGCCAAGGTGACTTGATTATGGCTTATAATGTAAGGTTCCACTAGTACCAAGGCATACATTTCCAAGATAACCATGAGTATCATATTATATTGTACACAAAAGAAACAAACAAGGAGATAATTCCAACCTCACCTAAGTTTCCAAA
Organism: Chamaecyparis obtusa; assembly: GCA_027943335.1. Taxonomy (NCBI): domain Eukaryota; kingdom Viridiplantae; phylum Streptophyta; class Pinopsida; order Cupressales; family Cupressaceae; genus Chamaecyparis; species Chamaecyparis obtusa. The sequence continues at coordinate 2,886,458 of BSBK01001376.1, read as the reverse complement.
TAAATAGGGTCAAGGTATGTGTGGTGTTCCAATCATGATGGAGGATCTTACCACAAACTATTAGGAATGGGAACAATAGGGGGGGGTGAATTAGTGTTCACTATATTTTATCTTTTCACTTTAACCTTTAAACTGAACTTAAATGCTTAAGTACCAAAATGAGCATCCATATAAACATGAAACATGAAATCAACACATAACACCAATATGGTTACAGGAAACCCAAATAGGTAAAAACCCCGGTGGGAATTGACACCCACTAATATTCTGTACTAGTGTTTAGTGATCCTTGTTAGAAGATTCTTAACCCTATTAGGAGTTTCTTTACAATGTATTAAGTATAGTAGACCTTGTTAAGGGTTAGACCCTATTATGAGTCCTTTACAATAGTCCTTATTAAGGGAGTGGACGCACTATCCTAGAGCTCACTGCTCAAGTGGTGAAGGCTACAACCTTCTGATATTAGATACACACTATATCTGCTAGATGAACTATTACTATGACACTGGTTGTCAGATCAGCTCCTTTGATGTGCTGATGCTTTGACATCTTGCAAATCTCTAATACATCTTATAGACGCTTTGCATACTTTTTCTCTGCTTATCACAACTCTATTTCAACTTCCATACTAATTACAATGGGTGCATCTCATATTAATAAGCACATACAAAATAAACAACTAGGTCGGCCCTTAGACCTATTACATACAATGCTTCCAAATGAATTGGCTCAAGAATGTTTACAAATAGACATATACATATGTTGGAAACCTAATTAGAATAGGCACATAGCCTTTACATCATTATATTATAACCACAACTCAAAATGCTAATAGTCAGCTGCTTACTCTGTTCTTCACTGGCACACACTGGCTGTGCAACTTCAACTTCTTGTATCTTTCTCATACTTTCATATCTGATCATGCACTCATACAATAAACATGAATATAGTATAAATAACTTAACTTCTAGGGTGCATGCCATAACTTGGTTGTACGCATGTGTGCTGATGCTCTGAGCTACAGGAACTCTGTACACTATCCAATCTTCAACACTTAATTGATTTTTGATCTTCTCATCAAGTGCACTGACTCCAAACTACTATATGACTTTGTTACCATAACAAAAACACTATATTAAGTCATATACATCAGTATATCCAACTTGCCAACAATTTCCCCCTTTTTCATTGATGGCAACAAAGGAATATGGCCAAGTTGCTAACTGTCCTTAATACAAAAAACTTTTTGTCTTCTATACACACACTTATATCTCCCTATACATATCATGATCCATATTCTATACACAACTCCCCCTTTGACATTAATGACAAAGGCATTTCAAAAAAATGTATCTACACATACTTACTAAGGGAAAAAATTTGGATATGCTATCTTTAGGTTCTGGATCTCCTTCTTCCAAAATGTGAGAGTTTACTATCTGGAGATGGGCGCATAGTGCATATTGTAGCTTCTCCATCTTCTTCAAGTCAGTGTTAGGACCATGATCATATGTTACCATTGTGGTGTCTATGTCCTTGATGTTCTAATTGAGTATATCTAATGAGGGTGCAAGAGCATTCCTGAGCTGTGTTTGCCTTGCCCTAATCTTTGACATTTCTTTTTCTTCCTCCTCAATCTTTTATATTTGTCCTTGGTATACATTATTACACATGTTTACATTTGTGGATGTGTCTTTCACTGAACCCTTGACTTTCTCAATCATAGCTTTTGCCTCTTTTATTTTCTTGAAATGGGCATCAATAAGCTTATCATGATCCATACATTTAGCAATGATTCTTCTTCCTTGATTTGCAAACTCTTTTAAGGATGATTGACTAGTCTTGAGTGAGCTTAGGGCAAGTGAAAAGTTGCTCATTAATTCACTCAACCTCTTCTTCAGGTATTTTTCTTCTACAGCTAGGGATGCAGATTCTTGAAGGCTTGAGAAATTACAAATGTGAGATGACTATACTTACATCATCAAGAGAGTGTATCTTTGACACTTTTTTGTCCTCTGGCAACAAATTCTTCAAAATGTTTACTGATTCTACCAAGAGGGGATTCCTCATTACTTTTTTTTCTTTGGCCTTTTCCATGGCTAGGATGCTGAATTTTATCAGATCTTCTTCTCCCTAAGAGTCCAAACTGGTTGTGTCTAGTGTCAAACTTGACAACAATGTAGAGGGTGATGGATTGATGAGAGTGTTGTCCATTACTTCTTGTTTTACCTTGACTATTTCAACTGATGGTTCATTACTCTCTTTTTCTGTTTCTTTCTTTTCTTCTTCTTTTTCTATTTTTCCTTTTTCTTTCTCATTTGTTATATCTTCAATCAATACTTCTTGATGAGTGTGAGGTGTGTTGTTGCATAACATTTCAGCTTCTTGTGTGCTGAAAAAAGCTTCCTCAAACTTATCCAAGTCATTATTTGTGGCCGCCATTGCAATCTCTACATTGTCAATGAAGATTGTAACATTTTTTTGTGTATCTATCATGGGCACAAACTTTAATGCCTTTGTAGGTGTTACCACTATAGGTGCTAAATCCTAAGGACCTGTAAATGATATATTGGTGGTCTCTGCTACTTTGTATTGCTCACTAGGTGCTTGAGTGATGGGCACAGATGGAGGTTTCATGTGTTGCTCCAAGAATACCTTCTCAAAGGCCTTCTCTATTTCCTTTGTTATCAACTCATAGTATTTGTTTATAATGTGTAGTGTTATCATCTTTGTCCTTAAGTGCGGCTTCACCAAATTCAATATCAATGTCTTTTCTTCAATAGAACATATTGGAAGATTGGAATCTAGTGTTTGTTCCCTGATTCTAAAGTCTTCTTTAGTGGCTTGTCTCTTTAAGGTATCCATGATCTCCTGTACCTTATCCAGGATAGCTGTCTTCAATTCAAGAACTTTCTTCTTGAATTTTAACATGTGTTTGTTCAACATCTCATGAATCTATGACTTATCAATTTCATGATATTTTTCATAAAACTTGGCTATCTGATCTAGCCTTCCTTCTTCTACTACTCTAGTCCTTAACACTTGAAGACTAGGTAGGAATCCTACTTCTGGAGGTGGCTGCAAATTTTTCAATTTGCTTCTTGTGGCTCTAGCTGAAGGGTGACTTGTGGTGGTTTATTTTCTCCTCTTGGGCATCTTAGGAGATGCATCTATGGACTCAACATCAACTATAACAGTGATCGCAAGACTAATATCATCAATTTTACCCTGTTTATCCTTTGGATCATTAGTCTTCTCAATCTTTACCTTTTTCATCTTGGGATCATCAGACTTAGCTTCCACTATGGATGTGTTCTCAATTTCCAAACCAATCTTTTCTTCCCTTTCTTTTTCTATTTCTTCTTGTGTTACACCATGAATTCTGAGTATCTTAGACGTAATCTTAGAGGCTTTCCTCTTAGTTTCTCTATTGTTCAGAACTGCATGAATTTCCCTTATCTTTTCCTCATAAGTACCCCACCTAAGTTCATTAAGGTCCTTAGGTGCTAAAAGTAATACTTGTGCATAATCTCCCAAGATTGGTTCCTCAACTTCATATCCAAGTGGATGGATCCACTTTGTTCTTGGTTCAACTACCTCCATGCATGTTGTGTCTATTTCAACCATAAAGTAGATAGTATCCTTATATTTTTCAACAATGTTTTCTAGAATTCTGTACCTCATTTGCATCTTGGCCCTGAAGGTCTTCAACTCCAATGTTATGTAATATCTCAATGTGCTCTCAGTGGATTCCTTGTTAGATATTTGTGGCATGGTTGGAATGGACTTGTCCAAATACAAATCTGATACTTTCCCAACTATATGAAGGTACATGTAAATGATCAAAGACCCAAACTTGAATATTTTGGTCTTATCATGCTTGATTGCCTTGATGTTATTAATCAACAGTGCATGAAAGATCTCACATAGATTAAACTTTGCATCTTCCTTCACAAGTCTAATAGCTGCTAGAATTGTGCCCATAGACACACTATTCACCCTGCTGGTGTGATGAAATCTGTATCCAAGTATCATGGACATCAATTTTATGTCAGCTTTCTCAATAGTCTCAATTGTCATCCCACACCTATCACTCCTTGACTTACATGTTTTCTCAACAATTTTTCTGACATCCTTTCCCACAAGAAGGATGACGCCAGTCTTAGATAGGAATATCATCTCATATATTAGGTCACTAGTGATTCTTACTGGCACATCATGTTAGGAATGGGAACATTGAGGGGGGGGGGGTGAATCAGTGTTCACTGTATTTTAACTTTTCACTTTAATCTGAATACTAAATTATAAATGCTTAAGTATTGAATTAAACATTCACATAAACATGAAACATGAAATCAACACATGACACCAATATGGTTATGGGGAAACCAAAATAGGTAAAAACCCTTATGGGACTTGATACCCACTAATAATCTGCACTAGTGTTTTGTGATCCTTGTTAGAAGATCCTTTACCCTGTTAGGAGTAGCTTTACAATGCTTTTAGTATAGTAGACCTTGTTAAGGGTTAGACCCTATTAGGAGTATTTTACAATGATCCCTATTAGGGGAGTGGACTCACTATCCTAGAGCTCACTGCTCAAATTATGAAGGCTACAACCTTTTGAATCAGATACACACTATATCTGCAGGTGAACTATTACTGTGACACTGCTTGTCAGATTAGTTCCTTCGGTGTGTTGATGCTTTGACCTCTTGCAAAGCTCTAATACAGAATATGATCTCTTCACATACCTCTTCTCTACTTCTCACAACTCCATTTTCACTTCCATACCGAATACATTGGGCGCACCTTATATTTATGCGCTCATACCAATTATACAATTAGGTCAGTCCTATAACTAATTACAAATAACACTTCCAAATGAATTGGCTTAAGCCTGATTACAATTATACATATAAATATGTTGGCAACCTAAATACAATGGGCACATAGCCTCTACAACATTAATTTACAATTGCAAACCAAAATAGTCACTGTTAGCTCTATGCTCTGTTCTCTGCTGTCACACACTGGTTGTGCAACTTCAACTGACCGTAACTTTCACATCTTTGCATATCTACTTATGCACTCTTAGAATAAGCATAAGTATAGTCTAACAATCTTAACTTCTAGGGTGCATACCTTAATTCATCTATACGCATGGGCGCAGGTGCTCTAAGCTACAGAAACTTTGTATGCTATCCAGTCTTCAACACTTAACTAATTTCTAATTTTTACACTTAGTGCGCTGACTCCAAACTACTATATGACTTTGTTGCCATAATGAAAACACTATTTCTAGTCATATAATTTAGTATAGACAACTTTCCAACACATCACCTATCCAAAATAGGTCATCATGAGTCCATTCTATCTCATAGAACTCATATGACATAGCATACTCCACTATAGGGTGATCATTCCACTTCGCATATTCATCTAAGAAGGTTTTGTCTAGTTTTAGCATGGTTTCCATGTGCACCCTTAGTCTATCTAATCCTACTAGTTCCTTCTTGCAGTAAATATATGCCCTAATGTCTTCAACATGCATAACGCCCATAGGCGTGCAGGAGGATGCTCCCTCTAAGTCATCTAGGGTAGACTTAAATGGATGCTTCTTAAAAACATATCTTTTCTTTTCTGCAACATCAAATAATATGGGAGTGGCCATCACTTACTTTATTTATTGCTTTCCAAATGTTCTCTGAGATAATCTGAAGACTTCTAAATCGATGTGATGAACTAGGGTTTCTGCAACCAATCAAATGAACTGCTAATTACTGATAGATCAATCTGCAAGTCTTCACAATAAATTCTAGAGCTCTTTCTTCTCTCTAATCACTCTGAGTTCGAATGCAATGAGTAATCAAAAATATTTCTATGTACTTAAAGTGAGAATTCTGCCATTAATGCTTGTCACGGAAACTAGACTATCACTCAGAAGTTTCTATCTTCCATTCTACAAAGAATCAGCTAGTGCACTCTTGCATGAAGGTTTCTCTAGTCTCCAAAAGCTTAAGTCCAAAGGTGCATACTCTGAGAGTGAGTATACCAACCACACAGGGGTCTAGAGCTAAATTAGCTCCCCCTATGACCCTGAGGGCCATTCATCTAGATGTAGAGGGTGCATCCACTGTGGACGCATCCAATACATATTCATCAACCTTGTCCTTCTTTGTTTCTGACCAAATCAAGCTCTCATCTTCTGAAGCTTTAACAAAATTGACTTCTCCTTTGGGATCCAAAACTGGTTCTTCGAGCTTTTTAGGGATTTCTTGACCTTGCATTCTTGATCTATAGAACTTTGAGATATGTCTAGCCTTGTTATAAGAGTGACAAATGACTAGAGGCCTTATATTCCTCGATGTATTGACATGGGTCACCATCTTACATTGTTTAGCTGAGTGACCGTTATAGTTACATATCTGACATGTAAAATTTTGAGAGCTTCTTACATTTGATTGATTTTGATTTCTTTGATTATGAGTCCTATTCTTTTGGCTTGTCTTGCAATTCATAGCTCTATGATCAAATTTATTTCATGAGTAACAATAACCATTGAAAGGTCTTACCTCTATATAGTTCCTTGCTATGTGTCCATGCTTGTTACATGCATAACAAGTGTGGTCTATAGGATTTTTCTCATTCTTAGGTGGTTCAGTATGATCCTTGGTCTAACTTCTAGTCTCTTTAGCATTTGAGGTGCCTTTTGGTGCTTTCATTCTTGCTCACATGTTATCAATCTGATTCTATGCTTCATTATATCCAATGCAGCTAGTATCTCCTTTAGCTCTTCTTGCATATAACTAAGATTATATTAAATCAGAACTAGTGTGTAATTTATCAATGTTATTCTTAGCCTCTTTCAATTCAGATTCCAAGCTTTCATTGTTGTTTCTTAGTTCTAAGATTTCCATGTTTGCTTGCCTCAATTCTTCAATCAGTTGAAGGTTCTCTTTGACCTGTTCATCATAGACTTCCTGATTGTTAGTCAGCTTATCATCAAATTCTTCAATTTATTCTTTTAAGGATTTATTTTCTTCATTCATCTTCTTGACCATTGTCCCTAGATCACTAGTAGAGAATTCTTTCAAATCTTTCCTTAGCCTTTTGATGACCAATTGAGCATCACTAAGTTTTTCCCTTAGTTGTTCAGTTTCTCTTTTAGATTTGTCCAAGTCTTCAGGAGCATCTTCCAGATTTCTTTGTAGATGTTTCATTTCTTCTTTGTCCATGATCTCCTCAAGTGGTTAAACTTCTTTGTTGAGGACCAGAGCTCTGATACCAATTGTTAGGAATGGGAACACTGAGGGGGGGGGGGTGAATCAGTGTTCACTATATTTTATCTTTTCACTTTAACCTTTAAACTAAACTTAAATGCTTAAGTACTTAAATGAAAATCCATATAAACATGAAACATGAAATCAACACATAACACCAATATGGTTATAGGGAAACCCAAATAGGTAAAAAACCCTGATGGAAATTGACACCCACTAATATTTTTTACTAGTGTTTAGTGATCCTTGTAAGAATATCCTTAACCCTATTAGGAGTTTCTTTACAATGTATTAAGTACAGTAGACCTTGTTAAGGGTCGGACCCTGTTAGGATTCTTTTACAATAGTCCTTGTTAAGGGATTGGATGCACTATCCTAGAGCTCACTTCTCAAGTGGTGAAGGCTACAACCTTCTAATCTCAGATACACACTATATCTGTTGGATGAACTATTACTGTGACACTAGTTGTCAGATCAGTTCCTTTGATGTGCTAATGCTTTGACCTCTTACAAAGCTCTAATACATCTTATAGACTCTTTGCACACTTCTTCTTGGCTTATCACAACTCTATTTCAACTTCCATACTAATTACAATGGGTGCATCTCTTATTAATATGCACATACAAAATAAACAACTAGGCCGGCCCTTAGACCTATTACATACAATGCTTCCAAATGAATTGGCTCAAGCGTGTTTACAAAAAAAAATATACATATGTCAAAAACCTAATTACAATAGGTGCATAGCCTTTACATCATTAGATTATAATTTCAACTCAAAATGCTAACAGTCGGTTGCTTACTCTATTCTTCACTGGCACACACTGGCTATGCAACTTCAATTGCTTGTATCTTTCTCATACTTGCATATCTAATCACGTGCTCATAGACTAAGAATGAATATAGTCTAACTAACTTAACTTCTAGGGTGCATACCATAACTCAGTCATACACAAATGTGCTAATGCTCTGAGTTGTAGGAACTCTATACACTGTCCAGTCTTCAACACTTAACCAATTTCTGATCTTCTCATCAAGTGCGCTAACTCCAAACTGCTATATGACTTTGCTACCATAATTACAACACTATATTAAGTCATATACATTAGTATAGCCAACTTACCAACACAAACACCCAGTTCATTAGATAGCTTAGGATTATTGAAACCACACTACAAGTAGAAATAAAAGCAAATGTGTTATACCACTAGCCATGAATCTCTAATCAAGTAGACATCATTGAGTGATCTTAGAAGAAATAACAATCAAAATTTAATGATAAAAAATAACACACAATGAAATAGTTCAACATATCTCATTTGTTTCAGTTTTATGCATTTCATGTTTGTGTAGGGTGTTAAAGAACACCTTTGTGCTTGTGTCAAAGTGTGTGTGTGTAGTAGAAAGTGCAAGATTAGATATGTATTGAGAAACATAGTGATGTCTAGATTGGTAGTGTTAAGAAACACAATAGGATTGGGGTATTGAGAAACACCAAGGAGTGTCAATGAAAAATTGTCCTTTTGGGAATGACCGATATAGTGACTTAGGTTAAACTCAAGAGATCAACCAATTGGTAAATCATTGATAGCTCAGATAGATAGCGTGAGATTTCCCCCTAAGGGATAGATGAAAACTAAGGACATGACCAAGACTAACTCAAATCCATGATGACACAAAGGAGACGAGAAGTGTGAGATGGATGTAGAGAGGCCAATGAAAGCACAAGAGCTTAGCCACATGTTGATAGATGGAGCACTAATTACAGGTAACACCCATTTGCTAGGTTTTCAGCACTTGGAAGTATTTTATGTTTTCTACCAAGGTGCCTGTTTCTAGGTTTTTACCAAGGCACCTTTTTCTCTTTTTTTATTTTTTTGTTCTTTTTCATTTTTTTTCTTTTTTCATATTTTTTTGATATTTTTTTATTTTTTGGGAATACATCAAGGCATCTGTTTCTTGGTTTTCATTAGGATGATCATTTTTTAAGGAATTTATATGATTTTTAGGATTTTCTTAGGACTTTATAAGCTTTTTTAGGATTTTTTTAGGACTTTATAAGCTTTTGTACATGATACAAAATGTCTAGTTGTAGAACCATTTCAAGTGGAGAGAGTTGATAGGTTCTTTGAGAACATCACCTTCTGGAGTAGCAAGATGATAGGCTCCAGAACTAAATGTTGTAGTAATGACAAGAGGAACCAGTTAATTAGGTTTGAATTTTCCCTTTTGTTCTTGATGTTGTTGATTTTTTATGTTCTATCTTAGAATGAGATCACCAACCTGAAATGCATGAAGATGAACCTTTTTGTTGTATCCTTTAGACGTTGTCTTTTTATAGACCCTTAGATGGTCAAATTCTACCTTTATGTGCTTGTCAAGTAATTCCAGCTCTTAAAGTCAGGAGGTTCTGTAATCTTCATCTGTGATAAGTCCATGTAGTGATACCCTAAGGGAAGGTATTGATGCAAGGGCAAGGTGGCTAAAGGTAGAATCAAGGTTAATTGAGACTGCTTAAAACCACAAACATGCCCTATGAAGAGTTACACATAGAATAAATATGAAAACTACATGAAATTAGTGAAAACACAATGGACATGAGATAAGCAACTGGTAACAACACTAGTGCAATTATATTAAATATTTCAACATCCCCGACTGTGAGGCCTTCTGGGTTTCGGCCTTATACAATGAGAATTATGAATTTAGAGTCTCAGCTCACATCTCAATCCTCTAATCTACTATCCTCAACTAAAACTACCACTAGCACTACTTCTACATCATCCCAAGGTCCAAATATATAGCCAGCAAAGCTACAAGTCATCTAGTCAGGCATTTAATTACAATAAAGGTCCACTTAGGAGGAGAAATCAAAACTAAAGCTAGAAATAAAAAAGCAATGAGAAGTTGCATTTAGGTCCACACATGACCCAAGAATATATTTCCAATTTCACAACATTCAATTTTCCCACACAGAACCATGCAAGCCAAAATACCACATGTTTCATGAGCGAAATTGGCAGAAAATTGATGTTCGAGGAAAATTATGATAATGCGAGGTCCTACCCCGACCCATCCTAGCTCAACAATTGTTTTGAATTTTGGCTTACCTTGATGATACAATGATTAGAGACATTTGACCAATTTTGGATTATGATTTTCTATCATTAGACATTATGAGATGAATGTTATAGATTTGTATGATGATGATGTTAGTCATACTCTTTATATGCTCATTTTGTTTCCATGCTTATATATGATATATGAATTCTGAATTTTGCATTTGTTGTGTCATCTTATAGAATAATAAATGCTGATGGTATCATGGTTCAATGATTAATTTAGGATTACATGCTTATGTGAAAATTGAATTGATATTTCGATGCTTGAAGAATTAAGGTATAATGTGGGTTAGTAATGATTCATGAAATACAATTATTTATAAGGTTATTATTTCATTTTCAAAATGATTATTAATGCAAAGATTTTATGAGGTACTGACATCAGAATTGAGTGTGCATGAATATGGCCATGGTTGTAAGTTCAGAGAAACAAGAATGGATCTAAGTGCAATCAGTTTGAAAACCAAGGTCAGCTCTAAGAAGAGAACAACCTTGATGTAATGTGATTTTATTCATAAATGTGATGCATGTGTGTATGTGGTTGATAATATTTTTAAATGCATGTTTGAAAGTAAATTTTATTTTGTGAAAATATAAATGTAATTGTCCACTAAGCATGCCAAGTGTGTTACGTGATGTGTACTCATGTGAGTGTCACTTGACACCATTGTGATGATATGGCATGCTTGAGTGGAATATGGACCCCACCCTTTCCTTAGTTTGGTCTTGTGTATTCCTAGGCTAGGTAGGTGGTTTAGAGAACTAATATTTATGTAATCAAAATTCCATTTTCGGATGCAAATTTAATTGGGGTTTTTGAGGGGTTCTGTGGAGTCCCAAGGTATAGTTTAGGTTGGGTTTTAGTGCCCCAAGGCTAGTACATGGGTTAGGGGGCTTATTTCTACCATTTCCACTTTCCTAGGCCTCCATTTTGTCTCTCTAAATGGGCCATCTTTGGTTATGACGAAAATGGAAATGTTCTCTAGGTTACCTCACTTTTCCATGTGTTGAATTTCATCCCTTTTCTTTAGCAAGGGCAAGTGTCATCTTGTATTGGATCTAGAAACCTAATTTTCTTTGGGAAGAGGGAATGAGAGAGGAATGTTTGAATGTCTTTAGGGGAGAGAGACTTAGGAAAGGACACTTGATCATCATGGGTATGCTAGAATTGTGGAGTGAGAAGAGGTTTAGAGAGAGATTTTTTGGATAGTGGATTGGGGAAGGAAAGCAAGCTAGAATTCAAGGGAAGCTCTTCTTCAACTCTCAATTTTTCCATTGCTTAGGAGAAGGTTGGTGGTTCTATCATGTAATTAATTTGTATATGCATTGAAAAGATGTACTTGTGTGAAATTTGTAAATTGTAGTAACTTGTGTGTGAATCTTGTATTGAGTGGCTTCATTGTGAGTTTTGACTTCAATCTTGTTTTGTCTTCTTGATTTGTTTCATGTTTATGGGTGTACAAGTTTACTACTCATCCTTGGGAGGATTTGATGAGGACTTGGGGTGAAGGGCCTAGTTGGGAATTCTTTATGTTCGAGAACTTGGATGTATGGGCATCCTTGAGGGCCTTCTTATGTTTGTTTGGGGGCCATAAGGGATGTGTTGATGCTCATGGATTTGAGCTGTATGTTTAGAAGGGTCTTGTGAAGGCATGTGATATATATTAAAACATTTTTTTTGATATAAGATAGGTGTCTCCATAAGAGAAGTTTCCACCTTCACCCATCTATGGATTCAATCTTTGGAATCCTTTGTGCAAGCTTGGGGAGGGAGTAAATTGTGAAAATATTTGTACCAAATTGTGGCATGTATGTTTATGTTTGTGATGTTTGTATGTAACCCATCCTATTATTGTTTCCCCTAGCTTGGGGGTAGCCATGAAATGGCCTAGCTTGGGAGGTGAGCCTCCATGGCCATGTGAAAAAAGTTTTATGTTGCAGGTTTTATTTGCATAGTATGAAGATGAAGTCCAAGTTTGAAGTCTCAAGTTAAAGATGAAAGAAAGGATATTAAAGAAATGTTACTAGTGTATTTAATTTAAAATAATCTTGTACCACTCCAATTGTATTCAAGGATAATGTAATTGTAAAAATGAAAAGGATTTACTATTTCTATATTTCAAAGCTATTTCATAATTAAATTATTGTTTCTTTAAAAGTTAAATTGTTGTAATCTATAATGGAACTTTAAATCAGTTTTTCCTTCATTTATGTACATGAAATTGCTTATGGATATGAAAAATGTTTAGTTGATAATTGATTTAAGATTTCAAGCCTATCCTATCATTCTGTTACTTAAATTGCATAAATCACATTCACAACAAATGTATGTGTAAATTTCTAAAATTAGATTAAAGTTATGATAATCATTTGTTCTTTAAAGATCTCTGTATTATATTTTCCCTCCATTTGGTTTAGAAATAAATATATACATTAGGAATTAATTGTAAGATTTTCTTTTTTACTTTATTAAACTGGACATTTGGATTTGATTAAGTTTTAAACAAGCTATGTAATGCCCAATGGATTTTGGGCATTATAGATAACTTTCAGATCTAAATGAATTAGGAACTGCACCCTTAAGAGAATGATCAAGATTAGGTCCACATCACTGCATTAACTTTGCAAGGAAAGAAACAAACAGTAGCAACATCTACAAAACAAACATTAGACAGGTACAGGAAAATAAGAAATATTTTTGGTGATGCAAGATTTCTCAAGACCCAAGATGCTCCTGCATTAGACACCTGGGGTAAAAAAAGAACTAATGTCCACATTAGACACTACTCATATTCTGACCTGAACCATAAAGATCCAACTCATCTTGTGTAATCCATGAACTATCTTCAACTGGCTTGTCTTTCCACTGAACTAGGTATTCCATGTAGTCTTTTCCTCTTGTACTCTTGCTTACTCTACTATTCAAGATCTTCTCAATACTATCTCTATCCTTCTTAGGATAATCCTGATCATCTTCAACCTCATCATTTTATTCAAAGTACTCAAAGATATCAACAACATTGAATATAGGTGATATATCCATGTCCTCTGGTAATTCCACTTCATAAGCATTTCCACTATCAAACTTCTTCATAATCTTACAAGGTCCAAATTTATTCATTTTCAGCTTGTTGTAGGTACCAACTAGAAATATATTCTTCTTCAAATGAATCATAACCTCATCTCCAACTTCAAAATATTCATGTCTCCTTCTCTTATCTTCTCTCTATTTATATTTCAGATTATTGTCCTCCAAATTCTTTTTAACTTCATCATGAAAAGTTCTCATGTATACTGCAAAATCCTCAGCTTCAACACTTTTTCTGGTCTTAGTAGGTAAATCTCTCAACTCTATGGTTCCCTTAGGATGAAATCTAATAACAATCTCAAATGGTGTCCTCTTAGTACTTCTATTCACATAATTATTATATGCAAACTTTGCTTGTGCCAAAACTAAATCCTAATTAGCAAGCTTATCTCCAACTAAACATCTCAACAAGTTTCCCAAACTTTTGTTCACAACTTTAGTCTATCCATCTATCTGAGGGTAAAATGTAGAACTAAACTTCAATTCAGTATGCATCTTTTTCCAAATTTTTCTCCAAAAGTAACTAATAAACTTAGTATCTATGTCTAAAACAATAGACTTAGGTGAACCATGCAATCTTACCACTTCCTTGAAAAATAATTCAGCTACATGAAATGCATTAGATGTCTTCTTACAAGGTATAAAATGAGTCATCTTAGAAAATATATCAACCACTAGCAACATAGAATCATTACCTCTCTGAGTTCTAGGAAATCCAAGATCAAAATCCATACTCACATCTTCCCAAGGTCTATCAAGTACAAGAAAAGGTTTATACAATCCTAAATTCTGACTAGTTCCTTTTTCTATTTGGCAAATTCTACAACCTCTAACCATTCTCTGTACATCTCTATAAATATGTGGCCAAAAGTATCTTTCTGAAATTAAATTTACAGTCTTATCAATCCCAAAATGTCCAGCAAGTCCACCACTATGTTTCTCCTTTATTATGTTCTCTCTCATAGATCCTCTAGGTATGCACAACTAAACTCCTTTAAACAACATATCTTCTTGAATGAAATAATCAGTCCATGTATCACTCATTGTTTTTTCCTTAAAAGCTTTCCAACATTCTAAAAAATCCATGTTAGTTTCATACAAACACCTCAAATCATAAAAACCAAGTACCTCAACTCTCATCTCTATCAGCAAACTTCTTCTTTGGCTCAAGGCATCAAAAACCTTATTTGACTGCTCACTCTTATGCTTCAATGAAAAGGAAAAATTCTACAAGAACTCAACCCACTTCATATGTCTCTGATTCAATTTATTCTAACTTCCCAGATACTACAAATCTTTATGGTCAGTATACAACACAAAATCTTTAGGCATCAAATAATGTCTCCATTTCTTCAAAGCTTGAACAATAGCATAGAATTCTTGGTCATAAAATGAATATTTTCTCTTAGCATCATTCAATTTATCACTAAAGAAAGCTATAGGTCTTCCTACTTTACTCAAAATAGCTCCAATTGCACTTCCACTAGTATCACATTCAACTTGAAAAACTTTACTAAAATCAGGCAAAGCAAGTGTAGGCAATTCTACAATTCTTTGTTTCAATGTTTCAAAAATCTTATGTGCTCCATGTGTCTATTTGATATCCCTTTTATCTCCTCTCATAGTTTCAGTCATAGCATTACAAATAGAACTAAAATTTCTTATGAACTTCCTATAAAAACTTTCCAATCCATGAAATGATCTTACCTCTCCAACATTCTCTAGTGTATGCCAATCAAGTGTATCTCTTACATTCTCAGGATCCATCTTCAATCCATCAGCTGAAATTAAAAAACCAAGGTACACAATCTCTTCTTTCATAAATGAACATTTCTTCAAATTAATTAGAAACATTTCTTCCTTCAATCTCTGCAATACTTGTCTGATATGCTCAAGATGTTCTTCCTTACTCTTACTGACTATCAAAATGTCATCAAGATATACAATTACAAACTTACCCAAGAATATTTTCAAAACTTCATTCATCAGCCTCATGAAAGTACTAGGTGCATTAGTCAAACCAAAAGGCATAACCAACCATTCATACAAACCTTCATTAGTCTTAAAAGTAGTTTTCCATTCATCCCCTTCTCTAATTCTCATTTGATGATATCCACTCTTCAAATCAATCTTTGTGAAATAATTCACTCCACTCAAACTATCCATTATGTCATCTATCATAGGAAAAGGAAATATGTACTTTACTATTATCTTGTTTATAGCTCTAGAATCAGTGTACATTCTCTGTTCTCTATTCTTTTTAGGTTCTAACACATTAGATACTATGAAAGGGCTCAAACTTTCCCTCATCAAACCTCTTTCAAGAAATTCTTGCACTTGTCTATTCAACCCAGTCTTTTCATCAGGTGTTAACCTATGTGGTGCTTTGTTAGGAAAACTAGCTCTAGGTATCAAATGCATACAATGACTTATACTTCTCATAGATGGTCAACCATCAGGTATATTATTAGAAATGATGTCATGAAATTTAGTCAACAAAGGTTTAACCTCAGGTGCATGTTCTAACTCATCTTGTTTCTCAGTTTTCCTTGGAATTAGAGCAAAACAAACATTTTGTTCTTTCATTTCTCTTGCAAACTTTTTACCATCAACCAAGCATAATCTGACTATAGTAAAGTGACCTTCATCAAATTTCTCTACTAAAGGAAATAATACTTGTTTCTTCCCATCCATTCAAATAGTATATTGATTCAATCTACCATCATGCAAAGAATTCCTATCATACTGCCAAGTTCTACCCAAAATAATATGACAACAATCCATAGGCATAATATCACACAAGACTTCATCATGATAATTCCCAATTTTGAATTTAACAAGGCATTGTTCACTTACAAGTAGTTTATGCTCCTTCTAGATCCAAGTGATATGATAAGGCTTAGGATGTCTCAATATTTGTAACTATAATTTTTTAACCAACTCTTCAGACACCAAATTATCAAAACTTCCACTAACAATGATTACCTTGCAACATTTGTCAGCGATCTTACATCTAGTTCTGAATAAACTTTTCCTCAAAATAGGTTCCTCATCAGCTTCTTCATTCCACAAGATCCTTCTTAGCATCAATTTCTCACCATTTTCAGGTTCATTAGACATTTCCTCAACTTCTTCACAAGCCAAATTATTTCTGCCATTACTTCCAATCTTCTTTCTAGAGTTAGTACATTCAAAATCTCTATGTCTTTCTTCACCACATTTGTAACAAGTACCTTTAAACCAAGATTTCTCTTCCCTTTTCTCATTATTTCTATTCCTAGAGTAACTAGTGTAGCTACCTCTAGAGTAGTTACCTCTTCTACCAACAAGTTAATATTTCCATCCTTTATCTTGTACTGCATTGTCAGATCTACTACTTTCTCCATAAGATCTTCCTCTACTTCTCTGAAATCTACCACCTCTTCCTCTCTGTCTGTGTTCATGTCTCTTTGCCAATCTCTCTTTTGCCTTCAAATAAAATTGGTATGCTTCTTCCACACTATCTATTTTCACATAGTTGATCTCATCTTGAATCGATGTCCTCAAACTATTTAGGTATCTAGCCACTTTCTCAACTTCATCATCCACATGTCCAAATCTGATATCCAATTTGTAAAATTCCTCAGTATATTCTTTCACACTCATGTCCTTTTGTCTCAGATTTTGCATCTTTCTCATCAAACTAACTTGGTAGTCAACTGAAAGAAACTTCTTCATCTTTCCAAGCATTTTCATCCATGTCTTGATCTTTTCTTTTCCTCTCTTCTATCTTTTAGTTTGCAAATGATCTTGCCAAAGAGATGCATGACCTTTCAACTTTCTAACTACTATCTTAACCTTCTTTTTATCAAGAGTACCTTCATACTCAAAGTATTTATCCATCTTAGAGATCTAATCCAAAAGTGCATTGGTCTCAAATCTTCCATGATAGCAAGAAACTTCAATAGCAGGTCTGGAGTTAGCCTTAGACAAAAATCTCAAGAGTCTTTCATCATCCTGCTCAACTTTAGGTTTAGGATTAGGTGCTACTTATTCTTCATCACTAACATCTCCAAGATGTGCACCTCTTCTCTAGGCTATCTCTATAGCTTCAATCCTAGTTGCAATCTGCCTCAACATATCCATGATAGAATTATCATTTCCTCTACCTTGAACCATCTTGATAATCAGGTTCCAACAAGATTGTAACCTTCTATAAGTTATAGGTCAGATCTCAGATCTACCACACTACAACTAATCCAATAAGGTTCTTCATGATCTAATCCACAAGAAATAACTTATCTCTAATACCACTTGATGCAAGGGCAAGGTGGCTAAAGGAAGAATCAGGGTTAATTGAGACTTCTTAAACCCACAAACATGACTTGTGAAGAGTTACACATGGAAGAAATATGAAAACCACATGATATCAATGAAAACACAATGGATATGAGACAAGCAACTAGTAACAACACTAATGCAATTATATTAAATCTTTCAACATGCCCGGTTGTGAGGCCTTTCGGGTTTTGGCCTTATACAATGAGAATTATGAATTTAGAGTCTTAGCTCACATATCAATCCTCTAATCTACTATCCTCAACTAGAATTACCACTAGCACTACTTCTACATCATCCCAAGCTCCAAATATATAGCCAACAAAGCCACAAGTCGGCTAGTGAGGCATTTAATTACAATAAAGGTCCACTTAGGAGGAGAAACCAAAACTAAAGCTAGAAATAACAAAACATGATGTGAAGTTTCATTTAGATCCACACATGACCCAAGAATAGATTTCCAACTATGCAAGATCCAATTTTCCCATATGGAACTGCACAAGCCAAAATACCACATGTTTAATGAGCAAAACTGGTGGAAAATCGATGCCTGAGGAAAATTGCGATAACTTTTAGATCCAAATGAATTAGGATGTGCACCCTTAGGATAATTCTCAAGATTAGGTCCAAATCACTACATTAACTTTGCAAGGAATGAAACCAACAATAGAAATGACTACAAAAAAAATATCAGATAGGTACAAGAAATATTTTTGGTGATGAAAGATTGCTCAAGACCCAAGATGCTCCTACATCAGGTATTTTGACTTCTATTAGTAGTATGGATTCAGAATCATAAATCAATGAAAATGGTATAGCCATTATAGGCATTCTAATACTTGTTTGATAAGCCCATAAAGTTGGATTTAATTGTAGGTGCCAATCCCTTCCTGATTTGTGAACTACTTTGTGTAGGATCTTAATTATTATTTTTCTTGAAGCTTTCATCTTTCCATTCCCCTTGGGATATTAAATAGAGGAGTAATGATTCTTGATGTGAAACTTAGTGCAAATATCATCAATGTCACTATTCTTGAACTATCCTCAATTATTTGTGATGATTGAGGAGGGTATTATTTACCTATAGATTATGTAGTTGAGAATGAACATGGCCACCTTCTTTCCTTTTTTATTGATAAGAGTTACATATTCAATCCATTTAGTAAAGTATTCATTGTTGTAATGATGAAATTGTGGCCATTAGAAGATGAGGGATAGATCTGGCCCGCAAGATCAAAATCCCATTATTGAAATGGCTAGTGAGTAATAAAAGGAAATAGACCCCAATAATGAGCATGAATCAGGTTTCAATGGAATTGATACTTTTGACAAGTTTTAGAAAAGTGGAAAATAACTTTCTTGATGGTAGGCCAGTAGAATCCTTCTCTAAGAATATTTTTTACCAAGAACAGACCATTTAGGTGTGACCCAAAGATACCTTCATGGACTTCCCTAAGTGTTGTATTAGACTCCTCATGCTCTAAAAAGGTCTAAGAAGAGTACCATTGAGACTTCTCCTAAATAGGTCATTTGCAATGATGAGATACCAGGAAGCATTCCAAACAAGATTCCATTTTTTCATTCTAAGAAAGAGTGTCAGGGATGACTTGGTCTTTGAGGTAGGCATAAATTTTTCTATAAAAAGAAGTATTAGGGGAAATAATGGTGCAAATAATTTGGGACTTAGTTGTTTCATAAGAAGGGAAAGGGAGCTCTTCCACCAGGAAGTCTTAGAAAAATTAGTTCTCTTCCAATTGTAGCATCAAGGCTAAAGCAGCCATAATGTCTATTTCTCTATTCTCTCTATGTGGTAGTTGTTGGAAGGTGATAAACATGAAGTACTTATTTAGATCATCAACTAAGAATTTTTATAGCAAGATATTCTTAGCTTTTATTTGATATTCACTATTAACTTTATTGATCATAAGATGAGAGTCACCATAGACATGGAGTTCTTCAATCTTCCATTTGATGGCCAATTTGAGTTTGTTAGCCAATCCTTAGTATTATACCACATTTAAAGTGCATGAGAAGATAATTTTGTAATCCTTATGAATTTTTTAGCCTTGAGGAGAAATTAACAAAACTCTAGAACCTGCACCTTGTCACGTAAATGAACCATCAAAGTTTATTTTCCAGGGATGTTTGATGTAGAGGGTTTAGGACTCTAGTGTTTTTCCTTTTCCCAAATGTTTCTAGCCTCTCCTAACCATCCAGTGGTTACTACTTGTAGTGTTCTCCTTCAATTAGGATTTCCAATATCTTGTCTATCAACTTCTCCTCCAAGGTATAGTTGATTTGTAGAAGAATTAATACTTTTAGGCTCACTTAGCCCTTCAATTTCCTAGGCTTCTTCACTAGATCTCCCCTCTAGAATCCAAAACCCTAGCTTAGGATCTTCCCACACATCACATAGACTCCTAATTAGTTCCTTGGAACTTAAAAATTCCTTTGGAACCCTTTCCCACACTTCTAGATACTTTACCAAGTCTTTTGCTATCAAATTCACTAGGAGGCCTAATTGGCTCATTTCCTACTAGGTCTATTTTCACTATTTTTGGTCCAATTCTCCCAAATTACCCAAATAACCTCATATAATTCCTTGAAAATATTAAATCTATCCATCAAAACTAATCAAATCCAAATTATTAGCTTTTGGTTGCACCCATAACCCTAGTTACCATCAGGCCCTAGTTTTTAGCCTATTAATTAGGCCTCTGGACCAGTCTGAACCAATTGTCACCAAATTGGTCTTCAAGCTTCATTTCAATTTCTCCCACCTTTTTATTCTTCAAGGAGACTCATTATGGATTCTACACATACCTCTAATTCCTTCCTCCAAGATCATGGGCGCTTGAACCAACTCTTTCTTTACCTTGTCCAGGCTAACCTGTTCCTAACAGTCAGCCATAGGGCTTCCTTCTTGGCCTAGAAATTTCTCTACCATGAAAGAAAAAACATAATATATAGAATCTAACCTTTCATGTCCTAGTTTTTCATTCATTTCCACTAGTGGATGCTTAGGTTAGAGCCATTATAGTCACTGAGACTCTGTAAATGGATCTTATAGACCAATGACTGAAATCTAGCTATAACTTCACACTAAAATAACTTGGAAGAAAAATAAACAATGCTTAAGAAATTTAATTCAACACACTACACTACCATAGGTCCTTATCACTTAGATCAAGCCGTATAGTATAGGAAACAAAGAACACTACTAATTAGAAGGAAACACAACCTCTCTTCCATACAAAAAGTACACAATGATGTTCAACAGTCCAAAACTTCATTAGCCTTTCAAATCCATAGAATCCATGCTCATATAATAATTATGAGTGGTTACAATTGCTATAGCCTTCTTTTGGAAACTTTTACAAGAAGTTGCAAAAGTTTCTCAAGCAACTTTTCAAAGTTGCTAGCAACTTTTTGACATCTAGAGCTATTTGATGTTTTGAGTCAACTCAATGATTGAGGATGACCTCTAGGTCCCTAGTTAGGACATTTAGGGTCCTAAGACATATTATAAACCAATCCCAAAAAAAAAAAGCATATTTGGGCTTTATAGGCCATATAGGCCAAATGGACCACAATAGCTTTCATGAGCTCATTTGGCTCTTAAAATCATTTTAGGTTGTCAGCTCTGGATCCAACCTATTGGATCTTATTCCAAACCATAAAAAACACTTATCATCACCCAAAATACATACTAACTTAGCAAAATGGGAGGTTCTCTATAGTATACTCCATTGGGACAAAGAAATCAAGTCCCTTGAGTTAGGAGGTCTACAATGGTGACTCCATGCTTCAGAATGTCCATCTCTATCATCCAAATGGCTTCAACTAATCCCTACCATTTAACTAGATACTCCTTATAGGTACCCTTCCTTGTCTTTTTGATCACCTTAGAATCTAGTATACTGTCCAATTTTAGTGGGATTGGGGTTGGAAAATCTTTAACCCAATCATCATCTCTTAAATCTAAAAGAGTAGTTGGACCTATGTCTAGAGATGGTCCCTTGTAGGGATATAGGTCACATACATTAAAGATGGGTGAAATGCCTAAATCAGGAGGCAATTCCACTTCATAAGCATTCTTGCCATACTTGTGTAATATCTTCAAGGGTCCTATCTTCTTCATGAGCAACTTGGTAGGTTGGACCTTGGGTAGTCTCTCCTTCCTAAGATAAGCAAGCACCAAGTCCCCCACCTTGAACTATAACTCACTCCTTGATTGGTCTTCTTTGGCTTTATACTTCTCTCCTTGTTTCTATAAAGTTCTTTTGACCTACTCATGTAGCTCTTTCATTTTTTTTGCAAATGTCTCCCCTTGGGAACTCCTTTTGTCTTGTAGACAAAGATCTCTCAACTCTAGGATCCCTCTAGGATGAGTTCCATAGACTATTTCAAAGGGGATTTTAATAGTACTCCTATTAATGGATTCATTATAGGAAAAATTTGTCTGTCCTATGATGTGATCCCATGACTGTCCATGTCGTTTAGTTAAACACCTTAGCAAGTTTCCAAGTGACATGTTCACTACCTCTATTTGTCCATTTGACTTTGGATGGTAGGCTGAAGAGAAAGACAAGTTTGTACCTAGCATCTTGCATAGGGTCCTCCAAAAGTGGCCCAAAAACTTTCTATCTCTATCACTTACTATATTAAGTCACAATCCATGGATTCTTACAACATCTCTGAAGAATAGGCCTACAATATGTGAAGCATCATTGGTTTTCTTGCATGGTATGAAGTGTGCCATCTTACTAAAATGGTCCACCACAACAAACACATTGTCATGTCCTCTAGGTGTCTTTGGTAACCCCAAAACAAAGTCCATACTCAAGCACTACCAAGGCCTTTGAGGTGTGGATAGAGGTTGATACAATCCACTATTATTGCTTTGTCCTTTATCCCTCTAAAAAATCTAACATTGCTCCACAAACTTCCTAACATCTGATTGTAACTTAGGCCAATAGTAATGCCTATTCACCTGTTCAAGTGTCTTATCCACTCCAAAGTGGCCTCCCAAGCTTCCTTGGTGTTTCTCCTTTACTATGTTTTCCCTCATTGAGCACTGAGGTATACACATTAGATGCCCCTTGAACAACAGTCCCTCTTGTAACATGTATTTAGTGAATTCCACCTTGAATCCCTGTCTGAACTTTTCACATGCCTCATAGGCATCCTTGAAATATTTGTCTTGTTTGTAGAGTTCTTTCAAGTCTTCCATACTCACACTTTGAAATTGTGTTTCCTGTATAGATAGTACTCTTCTACTAAGAGCATCAACAACCTTGTTGCTAATTCCTTTCTTATGTTTGATAGAAAATGTGTAGGATTGCAAAGACTCAACCTACTTAAGATGTCTTTGATTCAATTTTTCTTGCCCATTCAAGAAGCTAAGGGCATGGTTATCTGTATAGACCAAAAATTCCCTTGGTAGGAGATAATGTCACCATTTTTTAAGTGCTTGCACCATTTCATATAACTCCAAATCATAGGTGGAGTAATTTTTTTTAGCCTCATTTAACTTCTCTAAGAAGAATGCCACAAGGTGTCCCTCTTGGCTTAACACTACTCCAATGGCCAGCTTGCTAGCATCACACTACACCATAAATAACTAATTGAAGTTAGGGAACCTCAAGGTTGGTATTTTTGCAATCCTTTTCTTCAACATCTCAAACCCCTTATCATTTTCCACTATCCATTTGAACTGACATTCAACTCCACCTTTAATGGTGTTGAGGATAGGTGCACATACATGACTAAAGTTCCTCACAAATTTCCTATAGTAAGAGGCCAATCCATGAAAACTCCTAACATCCCCTATGGACCTAGGTGTAGGCCATTCCAAGATTGACTTGACCTTATCAGGGTCCATCTTCATATATCCATTAGCAACCACAAAACCAAGATAAACCAATTCAATTTTCAGGAACTCACACTTGTCTTGATTGATCATCAACTTCTCTTGTTGTAGCCTCCTTGAGACCATCTCCAAATGCTCCATGTGATCCTCCTTAGACTTTCTAAAGATCAAAATGTCATCAAGATAAACTATTACAAACTTACCTATAAAGTCTACCAGCACTTCATTCATGAGCCTCATGAATGTGCTAGGGGCATTAGTTAGACTAAAGGGAATTACAAGCCACTCATACAACCCTTCATTTGTCTTGAAGGCTATCTTCCATTCATCACCAGGCCTAACCCTGATTTGATGATAGCTTGACTTCAAATTCACCTTGGAGAAATAACAAGAGCCTCCCAAATTGTCTAACAAATCCTCAATCCTTGGCGTTGGAAATCTGTATCTAATTGTAATCTTATTGATGGCTCTAGAGTCAATACACATCCTCCATGTGCATCATTTTTTTGGTGCAAGGATGGTGGGTACAACACAAGGGCTCAAAATCTTCCTTACTTTCCTCATATGTGGTAATGCACTTGGTAACCCATTATCTACTATCTCATGGTACCTTTCCAATAATGTTTGTACCTCTAGTGGTATGTTGACTTTCTCCTTAGCCTCCTTCTTTGGCTTCACTACCATTGCACAACATACCTCTTTCTCCTTCTTCATAACCTTTAGGAACTCCTTCCCCCTCAAGAGCATCACACTGGTTCCCTCATGCTTCTCTTCATTAGGTTCTTGTAATGGATCCATCTGAAACTTCTTTCCTAGCTTGGTAATTACATAGCTATTCCTTTCACTATCATGTATGGCCTTCACATCATACTTCCATGGGCATCCTAGGAGATGGTGACATGAATCCATGGGAAACATGTCACATAGGACCTTTTCCTTATATTTCCTTATCTCAAACTCCACCATAGTTTTTTCATCTACCACTATTTGTTGTCCCTTGTTTAACCATGATACCTTTTAGGGAGTGGTATGATGTATTCTTCTGAGCTTCAGTTTGTCCACCATCTCTATTGATACTATATTTTTAGTGGATCTAGAGTCCACTATCACTTTGCATATCTATCCATGAGACCTACAAGAAGTCTTAAATAAGCTCTTCCTCTAAGGTGGCTCTATGGTATTGGGAACCTTCAACAAAGTCCTTATCATAACGTTCTCTCCATCCAATACAGCCCTACCTTGGAGATTGGTGAAGTGACACTTTGGGTGTCCTATTCTTGTACTAACTAATTCCTCCTTTCACCCATTGATGATGAAGAGTCCTTTTTAGGACACCTACCCATTTTATGCCCCACTTGATTGAAATTATAACATCTATCGGTGAAGACTGAATTAGCTCTTCCTTGGGACTGAAACCTACCTCTTGGTGGTCCTCTTCCTCTATATGCTCCTCTCTAAAATGAACTCCTATAATGATTACCTCCATTTTTGTCAATAAGTGGTGTCTCTTATATCCTATTTGGGCCTTGTCCTCTCCCAAAGGTACTCCTTCCTCTAAATCCTTTGTTATTGCAATTACCCCTACCTCTTTGTTGGAAATCATTCCCATTCCTCCTATCCTTCTCCTCTACTCTCAAGGCTAATTGAAAACATGTGTGCATATTGTCAGGAGCCCTCATACTGATTTCATCTTGGATCCCTTGCCTCAATAAATTGAGGTACCTTGCTACCTTCTCTACCTCTTCTTCCTACCTTCTTGCTCTTAGGCTCAATTTGTTAAACTCTTTGAAGTATAGGTACTAACTGATAACTCCTTTTGGCTTAAATTCTATAAATTTTGATACATTTGTATCTCATAATTAGTGGGAAAGAATTGTACCCTCAATCTCATTTTCATCCTCTCCAATGAGACTATCTTCTTTTTCCCATTAGTGATCATGTCTTCCTACATCATGTTCCACCACACCAATGCAGATCCTTTGAGTCTAGCCTTGGCATAGCTGACTCTCTTCTCTTCTGACACTTCTTTGTAATCAAACTAGTTGTCTATGGCCTCTAGTCAATCCAAAAACTCTTCACCATTAAAACTACCACTATAGTAAGGAATGTGTTCCATAATATCCTTGTTGATGGATTTGAAAGAATCCAAGAATGTGTTCCATAATATCACTCTCATCACCCCATTCATTGATTCTCTTACCTTTTGGTTCTGAAAAGCTGGCCTTTTCCAGTAGTTCTTGGACTAAGTCCACTATGGAACCCCTTCTCATGGCCTTGGGTGTCATGATATCAACCTCTTGGCTCTCCTCCCCTTCAGACATACACAACCTTCAAGAAATTCTGGCTTTGATACCACTCTGATGCAAAGAGTTTAGGACTCTAGTGTTTTTCCTTTTCCCAAATGTTTCTAACCTCTCCTAACCATCCAAGGGTTTCTCCTTGTAGTTTTCTCCTTCAATTTGGATCTCCAAGATCCTCTCTATCAACTTCTCCTCCAAGGTATAGTTGATTTTTAGAAGAATCAATACTTGTAGGCTCACTTAGCCCTTCAATTTCCTAGGCTTCTTCACTAGATCTCCCCTCTATAATCCCAAATCCTAGATTAGGATCTTCCCACACATAAAATAGAATCCTAATTAGGTCCTTGGCACTTAAAAAGTCCTTTGGAACCCTTTCCCACACTTATGAATACTTTACCAAGTCTTTTGCTATCAAATTCACTAGGAGGCCTAATTGGCTCATTTCCTAGTAGGTCTATTTTCACTTTTTTTGGTCTAATGCTCCAAAATTACCCAAATAACCTCATATAAGTCATTTAAAATATTCAAGGTATCCATAAAAACTAATAAAATCCAAATTATTAGCTTTTGGTTGCACCCATAACCCTAGTTACCATCAGGCCCTAGTTTTTAGCCTATTAATTAGGC
Source organism: Chamaecyparis obtusa (assembly GCA_027943335.1). NCBI lineage: Eukaryota > Viridiplantae > Streptophyta > Pinopsida > Cupressales > Cupressaceae > Chamaecyparis > Chamaecyparis obtusa. The sequence goes on along the minus strand of BSBK01001376.1, from coordinate 2,859,848 downwards.
CTCTGGACTAGTTTGAACCAATTGTCACCAAATTGGTCTTCAAGATTTGTTTCACTTTCTCCAAAAATTTTATTCTTCAAGGAGACTCATTAGGGTTTCTACACATTCCTCTAAGTCCTTCCTCCAAGATCATGGGTGCTCAAACCAACTCTTTCTTTACCTTGTCCAGGCTCACTTGTTCCTAATAGTTAGCCATAGGGCTTCCTTCTTGGCCTATAAATTATTATTCCACAACACAAATAAAAGAAAAAACATTATATATAGACTCTAACCTTTCATATCCTAGTGTTTCAGCCATTTCCACTAGTGGATGCTTAGGTTAGAGCCATTATAGTCACCAAGACTCTGTAAATGGATCTTACAGACCAGTGACTGAAATCTAGCTATAACTTCACACTACAATAACTTGGAAGAAAATTAAAAAATGCTTAAGAAATTTAATTCAACACACTAAACTACCATAGGTCCTGATCACTCATAGCAATCCGTACAGGACCGTACAGGAAATAAAGAACATTGCTAATTAGAAGGAAACACAACCTCTCTTCCGTACAGAAAGTACACAATGATGTTCAATAGTCCAAAACTTCATTAGCATTTAAAATTCATCAAATCCATGCTCATATACCAAGAATGAGTGGTTACAATTTCTATAACCTCCTTTTGGAAACTTTTACAAGAAGTTGCAAAAGTTTCTCGAGCAACTTTTCAAAGTTGTAAGCAACTTTTTGACATCTAGAGCTATTTGACTTTTTGAGTCAACTCAATGATTGAGGATGATCTCTAGGACCTAGTTAGGAAATTTAGGGTCCTAAGACATATTCTAAACCAATCCTACACAAAAATAACACATTTTGGCTTTATAGGCCATATAGGCCAAATGGACCACAATAGCTTTCATGAGCTCATTTGGCTCTTACAATCATTTTAGGTTGTCAACCTTGGATCCAACCTATTGGATATTATTCCAAACCATAAAAAAAACTTATCATCACCCAAAACACTCACTAACTTAGCAAAATGGGAGGTGCTCTGCACCAATGTTGCATTAAGTGTAGAATTAATTCATTTGGAAAATATGCCACAATAGATTGTGTGTCTTGCTATAGTGCCTCTTCAATTTGATCTTCCAATACTTGTCCTTTGATTGCCTTACAATCAATATATGTGATGTTGAACTAGATGAGAATCATCACCCATTTAGCCAATTATCCATTTGGTTCCTCTTTTCTTAGTAGGTACTCGAGGGGATCAATTTTAGTTATCAACTTTGTGGAGTAAGATAGAATATATTATGTGAACTTTTGACAAGAAAATACTATTTCCAGTCAATCCTTTTCAATGACTATTTAGTTTATCTCATAAGATACCAGAGTTCTACTAATATAATAGATTTCTTGTTCATGTCCTTGATCGTTGTGTTGTGCAAGAAATTTTCCTAAGTAGGAAGTGGTGGCCGATATGTAAAGAAATAAAGGTTTCCTAGGAATAGGAGCCATGAGTATAAGAGGATTCTCTAGATACTCTTTGATCTATTAAAAATTCTTCTCATAATCCTCATTCCATTTGCATGTCATATCCTTATGTAGAGTTTTAGTGAAGGGCTATGTGTTATCAGCTAGGTATTGTTGGCAAGTTGACTTTACTAAGAATACATGACTAGTTTTTTGTTGTCATTATAGAAACAAAGTCATATGAAGTTTTGATGTCAGTGCACTAACTTTGAAGATCATATTTCAGCAAAGTATGGAAGACAGTGTAGATAGTGAAACACCTGATGATCAAAGCATCAGTGAACGTGTATGATCAAGTTTTGGTATACACCCTTGGATATAATATTTTGAGTATGCTATTATGCTAAGTCTAAGAAAGCATGGTCATATATGATAGTATCGAGAACTTACAAAAAGTCTAAGTGACACTGACAATTAAGCAGAAAAGCAGAATAGAGCATGCATCCGACATGAAACTTTTTGATTAGTGTGTATCATTCTATTTTGTAAAGGCTATGCACCTATTGTAATAATGATGTAAAAATGTTTTATCATTATATGTAAACATTCTTGAGCCAATTAATTTGTAAGCATTGTATGTGTTAGGTTTTAGGCCTTGTATATATATGACATGCGCTTTTGTATTTGGTAGATAGGAATATGAGAAGAGTATGGAAGATTTAAAGAAGAGCAGAAGAATGCAAGTTTAGTCAGTATGATATAAAGCTCTAAAAGAAGTTAGAGAAATAGTGCACAAAAGGAACTAATTAGACAAAGTGTCAAAGAAGTAGTTCACCCTTCTAGATATACTATGTATTTGATAACCAAGAGATTGTAGCCTTCTTCATTGAGCAGTGAGCTCTGGTAGTGAGCCATCCACCCCTAACAGGGTTTTTTTCTTCAAGACTCCTAACAGAGTCATTGTACTTAGTCTTTTAATGACTGCTCCTATCAGGGAAAAGGAACTCTAACAAGTTCATAAGATTAGTGCAATTATTCATAGGTACTAATTCCCACTGGGGTTTTCCTCTAGCCAAGGTTTCCTTTTAAACATATCTTGTGTTATGTGTTATAGTTGATTGTGTTATTTTATTTACTATTCATTTTAGTATTTAACTAATTGGGCTAAGTTTCAAGAAGCATAAAAATATTAATGGTAGAACACTGATTCATCCCCCCCTCTTAGTGTTCCCATTCTTAACAGGTATGAGATAAATCTCCTAATTGATTATAACTTTCCTTGTAATGTCCCCATTTGACTGATATTTCATGGTGGTTTCATTTGCATTATTGTGTTCACCTTAGCTATATCTAACTCAATTCCTCATGCTGAGACAATGTAGCCAAGATTTTTTCTTCAAATGACCCCAAAAGTCCACTTCTTTGGGTTGATCCTTAACTTGAATTGTTCCATTCTTGTGAACATCCTATCCAAATCAGCAAGGTGCATATCTCTAGTAGAAGCTCTAGATAATGTGACATCCACATATTATTCCATGTTCTTATGCATCATATCATGAAAGAGGGTCATCATTGTGCATTGATATATTGCACCAACATTTTTTTTGCTAAATGGCATGACATTCCAATAGAAAGTTAACCATGCACAAGTAAATGTTTTCTTTTCCCGATCTTTAGGTACAATCTAGATTTGATTATATCCAAAGAATCCATCCATAAATGAACACATTTGAAATCCAATAGTAAGATCCACAATCATATCTATGTTTTGTAGTGGGAAGTCATCTTTAGGATAAGCTTTGTTCAGATCTCTGAAATCTATGCATGTGTATGGATTTATCAGCTTTTGAGATAGGCACAATGTTGAAGATCTATTTAGCATGGTCTATTTCTCATATAAATGTAGCCTTGAGTAGTTTCTTGAGTTCTACCTTAACCAGTAATGAGATATGAGGATACATTTTTCTCAATTTTTGTTCATTGGTTTTATGCCTAGTGCCATAGACAAGTGGTGCATAATGAGATCTATATCCAAGCCTTGCATATTAGAATAAGATCGCGCAAAATTGATCTTCTTCTTTGTAAAGAACTGCATGAATATGTGTTTCTCCTCTTCAAAAAAAGAATATGAAAGATGTATTATTTGTGAATTTTTAGTTGTAACCAAGTTCACCTATTGTGTAATCTCTATAAGAATTGATGGTCATTCTTTAAAATGTTTAGGGAGGATATCAAGTATCTCATTTACAAGTTCCTAAGAGAGGTTTTTACCATTGGATACATCATTTATTTTAACTATTTTTGGATCTAATATTGCCTCAGAGTGGTTTTCACCATCAGACCTCTTGTTCTTTTTACTTTTGATTTTGTGACTAAGATACTCGATATCTTCCACTAAAACACTATCTTTCATTGCACTAGTGTAAGAGGGAAGAGGTTCAACATCCTTGAAAAAATAATATAAGGTATGGTCATTGGAGAAGGAAAATATCTTTATAGGCTTAGAGGTATTCCAGTCAATCATCTTAGGGTAAATGAGAGGTAAACAACCAACAGGATCAAGGGAAAAGACCCCAGTATTGTCATCACCATTCATGGTTGTTGTGGATAGGTCAAGGAAGTTATCTTCCCTAGAGTTTTTTTTGAGAATGACTCATCGAAGGATATATATAGAAGTTACAAGAGGTATTCTACAAAATTACTCGTCTAGGACTGATGCAGGAGCATCCTGGGTGTAAGAGCAATCTTGCATCACCCAAAAATATTTATGTTTTTATATTCAATAAGGGTTATTTTGTGCAGAGCTGCGATTTATGGAAAGTTACTATTTTTGGTAATTTTTGTATGTGCTCAGAATGATCTGATTTCTTTCTTGGAGGTTCATTTTAGTCATATAAGTCTGCCAGCAAAGTTTCATGGCTAGATCAGGTGTAGTTTTGAAGATATTGAAGATTTTCGGTATTGGCAGCAGGATACAGAAACTTTGAACTCAGTTTTGAAGGCTTTAGAGGCCCCGGGTGAGGTCAAAAATTTGGGTGACGGGCGCTTGCGCAGGTCAAGCCTGTAGAGCGCTTCGTGGCATTTCCGAAATGGGGTTATAATAGCCGAGCGGGTCAAATGGTGATGACTTATGGTCTTCGGAAGTTGGGCCACCTGAAATGGCGGAAAATAATTTTCTTCAAAATTTCTGTTCGGGTTTCAAAAGTTATTTTGAGCCGACTATGATGTAATAAAATGTAAAATAAAATAATTCTAAGTTTGGTCGGCCTTATTGGCTAAAATTCTGGAACCTTCCCAGGCGGTGGATAATTGCCTATATAAGGAAGGCTGTATTATTGTCTTAGGCAGTTGGGAATAGTTCAGAATAGTTATGGGTAATAGTTCGAGGCTTTGTCCTACGGAATATTGTAAGGGAATGCCCATGTGGCTTTGCACATTGTAATTCTGAAAGTTTGTAATTCCACATTTGTGGAGATAATAAGAAGCCAATTTTCTATTCTTGCATATTGTTGTTGTTTCTCTATTTCTGTTATGTGTTTGTGGTATTAAGGGGAGCACCCTTCATCAAGTGGTATCAGAGCAGGTTTTCTTGAGTGTGTAAACAGATCACCGACTGTGAGGCAGTTTGCACCAGGACCGTGGTAAGGGTTTCAGCACGCATCGCGAAAATGCCTCCATGAAGAGAACGTGGCGGAAGAGCTGGTGCTGTGACACCTGAGGTTAGAGAGCTGCAGAGACAAGTGCGAGCATTGCAAGAAGAGATTCACAGAGGAATGAATCTTAATGTCAGAGATGAAAGTGAGGATGAAGCCGAAGAAGAATATCAAGAAGGAGAAATTGAAATTGTGAACCAGGAGGAAGAAAGACTTTTTCGGGCGATTTCTAAGATTGGGAAAAGACCTAAGATTGAGGTTCCTACATTTTTTGGAAATCTTAACCCAGAGGAATTGATCGACTGGATCAATGAATGTGAAGAATATTTTGAGTATGAAGATGTTGAGGATCCTGATAGGGTCAAATTTGCGAAGGCCAGACTGAAAGGTCATGTGAAGATATGGTGGCAAGAGATTCAGTTGGAGCGAAATAGAAGGGGAAAGGAGAAAATCACGAGATGGGATCGGATGGTGGATAAATTGAAGCGACAGTTCATTCCTGTTGATTATGAGCTTGACCTACTAAAGAAAATGCAGAGTTTGAAGCAAGCAGGAAGATCTGTTCAGGAGTATACAGAGGAGTTCTATCGACTTCTCATCAGAATAGGCCACGCAGAAGCTGATAAGGAGAAAGTTGCCTGATATCTTAATGGGTTAAGGCCGAGCATTCAGGAGGAGCTGAATCTGGTTCGAATGAACAGTATTGAAGAGGCATACCAGTTTTCCCTAAAAGTAGAGGAAAAGCTAAACAAGAAGTTTGAGAGCAGAAAAAATGGAAGAGGTTGCGGTGGATGATCTGGTGGATGATCATATGGTGGTCGAAATGAAGATCTGAAAAAGAAGGATGAGGCCAGTAGTAGTCAGAATCAGCGAGGAAATAATTTCAATCACCTCCAGGATCAGAATAATAGAGATCAAAGAGGGAGAGGAAGAGGACAAGGATCTGGAAGAGGTGGCTTCCGTGGAACATGTTTTCACTGTGGAGAAGAAGGTCACAGGGCATTTGAATGTCCTCAGCGCCAAGGTAGAACAGATAGGAGAAATGAAGGCCAGGCCAGAGTTGCACATGTAGATGAAGATGCCAGATCATCAAATTTTGAAGATGCTGAAAGAGGAGAAACGTTGATTAACAGAAGAGTCCTGTTGAGTGGTGAGAATGAACCTGAGCAAAGGAGGAGCTTGTTTCGCACCAGGTGCAAGTGTGAAGGTAAATGTTGTGATGTGATTATCGATAGTGGAAGCACTGACAATTTGGTGTCAGAAGAGATGGTGACAAAGTTGAAGCTCAAGAGACAGAAACACCCACATCCATATCGGATTGCCTGGGTACAGGATGACCACAAGGTCATGGTCAATGAACAATGCCTGGTGAAGTTCAAGATTGGCGGATACCAAGATGAGGTATTGTGTGATATCATATCTATGGATGCATGTCATATGTTATTGGGTAGACCATGGCAGTTTGACAGATGTGCTGTACATGATGGTCGTGCGAATACCTATTCCCTGACAAAGGATGGAGTACGACATAAGCTAAAGCCATTGAAGGAGACCGAAGAAAAGGTATGTGGTAATGCAAGAATAACATTTGTTGATGGAAGGAAATTCCTAGATGGTATGAGGCATGAGCATGTATGTTTTGCTTTAATTCCAAAAGCTGGTAAAGAGGAAGTAGAAGATGTTCCTGTAGAAGTTGCAAATTTGTTGAATGAGTTTCAGGATATTGTATCTGATAACGTGCCTGATGGATTACCACCAGTCAGGAAGATCAGTCATCAAATGGACTTGATCCCAAGAGCAAGTTTACCGAATAAGGCAGCGCACAGAATGACACCTGCAGAAAGTGAGGAGTTGAACAGACAAGTACATGAATTGTTATAGAAAGGATTGATTCGAGAGAGTCTGAGTCCCTATGCTGTACCTACGGTATTAGCACCAAAGAAGAATGGAGAGTGGAGGATGTGTACAGATTCCAGAGCAATAAACAAGATCACAATCAAGTATAGGTTTCCATTGCCACGAATGGATGATATTATGGATTGTTTGAGTGGAGCTGTGTATTTTTCAAAGATAGATCTAAAAAGTGGATATCATCAGATTCAGATCAGAGAAGGAGATGAATGGAAGACTGCCTTCAAGACAAAGGAAGGACTGTATGAGTGGTTAGTCATGCCTTTTGGGCTAACCAATGCACCGAGCACTTTCATGCGGCTCATGAACGAGGTTCTGAAAGAATTTCTGGGTAAGTTTGTCATTGTTTACCTAGATGATATTTTGATTTTTAGCAAGACATTGGAGGAACATATGATGCATATTCGTATGGTGTTTGAGAAGTTGAGAGAAGAGAAATTGTTGATTAATTTGAAGAAGTGCAGTTTTGTGAAGAAAGAGTTAGTGTATTTGGGATTTGTAGTTTCAGCAGAAGGTCTAAAAATGGACCCAGAGAAGGTACAGGCTATCCTTGAATGGCCTACTCCAAGGAGTGCTACTGAGGTAAGATCTTTTCATGGTTTGGCTAGCTTTTACAGAAATTTTATCAGAAATTTTAGCAGTATTTGTGGACCCTTGACTGAAACAATGAGAGGGGATAGGAAAGAGTTTAAGTGGACTAATGGGGCAGAAAAGAGTTTTCAATTATTGAAACAAAAAGTTACAGAACAACTTGTTTTAGCACTTCCAGATTTCAATAAGGTGTTTCAAGTAGATTGTGATGCTAGTGGTACTGCAATAGGAGCTGTTATGAGCCAAGAAGGTAAACCTGTTGCTTATTTCAGTGAGAAGTTAAATGATGCCAAGAGGAAATATTCTGTTTATGATCAAGAATTTTATGCTATAGTTCAGGCATTAAAGAAGTGGAGACATTATCTACTTCCTAAGGAGTTTGTTTTGTATACTGATCATCAAGCTTTGCAATATTTGAATAGTCAAGAAAAATTGAATCAAAGGCATTTGAAATGGGTTGAGTTTTTGTAGAGTTATACATTTGTTTTGAAACACAGGAGTGGAAAGTCTAATAGGGTTGTAGATGCTCTTAGCAGAAGGCAACTATTGCTGACAGAGATGCAAATTGAGGTGGTTGGGTTCAAGGAACTCAAGAATTTATATCCAGAGGATCCTGATTTTGGTGAAGCTTGGAAAGCTTGTACAGAACCTGTTACTCTAGACAGGATGAAATGGTTGGATTTCATCATCCAGGATGATATGCTATTCAGAGGGAGTCAGTTGTGCATTCCACGAAGTTCTATGAGGGAGAAACTCATCAAGGAGAAGCATAGCGGAGGATTGGCTGGACATTTTGGTCGTGACAAAACCCTTTCTTTGGTTAGTGAAAATTATTATTGGCCACAATTGCAGCAAGATGTGAAGAAGTTTGTACAGAGTTGCAGAGTATGTTAGATGGCGAAAGGAGTGAAGCAGAATACAGGATTGTATCAGCCATTACCTGTACTAGAGAAGCCTTGGGAGGATATCAGCATGGACTTTGTTCTTGGTTTACCGAGGACACAATGGGGACATGATTCAATTTTTGTAGTAGTTGACTGATTTTCAAAGATGACACATTTCATTCCCTGCAAGAAGACTAATGATGCTGTTCATGTAGCAGAATTGTTTTTCAGAGAAGTAGTGAGACTTCATGATTTGCCAAAGACCATAGTTTCAGATCGGGACACTAAGTTTGTTGGATATTTCTGGCGTACGTTGTGGAAGAAGTTGAAGATAGATTTGAAGTTCAGTTCATCACATCATCCACAGACTGATGGACAGACAGAGGTGGTGAATAGGAGTTTGGAAAATTTACTGAGATGTTTGGTTGGAGATAAGCCAACGGGATGGGATTTGATTTTACCACAGGCAGAATTTGCATACAATAATTCGGTCAATAGGAGCACTGGTAAATCACCATTCCAGATTGTATATGGAAGTAGTCCAAGAAATGCATCTGAATTGAGGAAGACAGATAAAGGAGAAATAAGTAGTGCTGAAGCTGAGGATTTTGCAGAACACTTGAAGAACATCCATGAAGAGGTGAGGAAGCATATTACCAAGATGAATGCACAGTATAAGGCTAAGGCAGATGTGAAAAGGAGGTATAAGGAATTTCAGGTCGGTGATGAAGTCATGGTTCATTTACGGAAGGAGCGGTTTCCAGTTGGTACATATAACAAGCTAAAAATGAAGAAGTTTGGACCATGTAAGATACTGAAGAAACATGATTCAGGAAACGCATATGAGGTAGAATTGCCTACTGAGCTAAATATTTCACCAGTGTTTAACATTTTAGATTTGACAGAGTATCATGAAGGAGGTGTTGAAGATGAGATCACAGCAGCACAGTGGAGTATTCCATCAACTAGTTCAGACACTAAGGAGATTGAAGATATACTGGATAGTAGTGTTGGCAGAAGCACAAGGAACAGGACATATGAAGAATATCTGGTCAAGTGGAAAGGACGACCTGTTGAAGATTCATCATGGCTAACAAAGGAGGAGGTTAACCGTCTTGGTTTTCCTCTACACACCTAAGTCGTGACAGGGTCACTTCTCAAATTACCCTGGGTGTCTGATGCAGGAGCATCCTGGGTGTAAGAGCAATCTTGCATCACCCAAAAATATTTATGTTTTTATATTCAATAAGGGTTATTTTGTGCAGAGCTGCGATTTATGGAAAGTTACTATTTTTGGTAATTTTTGTATGTGCTCAGAATGATCTGATTTCTTTCTTGGAGGTTCATTTTGGTCATATAAGTCTGCCAGCAAAGTTTCATGGCTAGATCAGGTGTAGTTTTGAAGATATTGAAGATTTTCGGTATTGGCAGCAGGATACAGAAACTTTGAACTCACTTTTGAAGGCTTTAGAGGCCCCGGATGAGGTCAAAAATTTGGGTGACGGGCGTTTGCATGGGTCAAGCCTGTAGAGCGCTTCTTGGCGTTTCCGAAATGGGGTTATAATAGCCGAGCGGGTCAACTGGTGATGACTTATGGTCTTCGGAAGTTGGGCCACCTGAAATGGCAGAAAATAATTTTCTTCAAAATTTCTGTTCGGGTTTCAAAAGTTATTTTGAGCTGACTATGATGTAATAAAATGTAAAATAAAATAATTCTAAGTTTGGTCGGCCTTATTGGCTAAAATTCTGGAACCTTCCCAGGCGGTGGATAATTGCCTATATAAGGAAGGCTGTATTATTGTCTTAGGCAGTTGGGAATAGTTCAGAATAGTTCTGGGTAATAGTTCGAGGCTTTGTCCTACGGAATATTGTAAGGGAATGCCCATGTGGCTTTGCACATTGTAATTCTGAAAGTTTGTAATTCCACATTTGTGGAGATAATAAGAAGCCAATTTTCTGTTCTTGCATATTGTTGTTGTTTCTCTATTTCTGTTATGTGTTTGTGGTATTAAGGGGAGCACCCTTCATCAAGGACCAAAATGATGATCAAGATCCTATTCCACTTCTTCTCTTTGGTGTAGGAATATTTATAAAGGAACCATCATAATCCTGGAGTGTGAACAAAAGTTTCCAATTGGTATTCTAGGGTAGAACTATAGGAGTACTATTAGGAGGATATTCCTCTTCTTTAGACATAGCCTAAATAAGAGGAACCACAATAGGTTTGATAGTTGTATTTTCTTGACGAGTCTCTAAATTATGCTATGTGTTATAAATTTCACCATCCTCTAAAGTGGAAATAGGAGTATATTTATATATTACATCCACCTCTTTGTCAATTGTAGCATAAAATAGTTGGTCCCATTCATACTCATGGGAATCAATTTCATTACTAGAAGATCTTCCCAATTACTAAGCTATGGTCATGGGAGATTCTTCATCATGACTTTCTTGATTGGTATCACACCTCTCAATTTCATCTAGATTGAGATCCGTCATGTTAGATTGACTATCTTGAGTGTCAGCTACTAGTTTGGTTATTTGGGTATTCAAAGCTTGGGAGCAGTCTCCATATTCTAGTATATGTTAGCATGGTAGCCTAGGTTTTATAGACTCTCCAAATGAGCCAATTAATTAAGGTAAATAAATAATGTGTGTGATGCTAACAAGTTTCTCCCAGTTAGGGTGTCTTTCCTCTGTAGGACATTCTTGGGTCAATTCAACTTCTGGTGATGTGTTTGCTTCATTTTGATGAACCTATCTATTGATTACCTCCTCTTGATCCATAGGGATATGTAACAACCTTTCATAAGCTCTAGGTATGGCATTTTCATCATCATAATCCCTAGCTTTATCAAACACATGACCACTTATAGATGATGGTGTAAACCTTTTCTCATGATATCCTACCCCAGTTTTGTCTGTCGGATTATGGAATTTATCATTTATGGATTCATGAAGGCCTTTTCCTATTCCAAGGGGACTTATTCCATCATACACCATTTTTTCCATGAGTTGGTAGTTGACCCATACTTCTTAGGATATATTTCAACATACTTCTATTAGGAATAGTCCCAAGAGATAACTTGGGGGGGTGGGGGGGGGGCTGAATCAGTTATCTACAAGATTCAATTCTTTATCCAATTAAGTATAGAATAACATTAAGCACATACACAATAAGATAACACTTAATACAACACCACAAATTTTGGTTGCAGGGAAACCCAAATAGGTAAAAACCCCGATGGGAATTAGCACCCACTATAAATTGTACTAGAGTATAATGATCCTTGTTAGAAGATCTTACAACCCTATTAGGAGTTGATCTTTACAATGCATGAAGTACAGTGACCTGGTCAAAGGTTGGATCCTATTAGGAGTCTTTTACAATTAACCTTGTTAGGGGTGATGACACACTGTCCGAGAGCACACTACTGAAATGGTGAAGGCTGCAAGCTTATGCATAATAGATACACACTATATCTAGATCTTAGTGAATTGGAAGGTAGATCTACTATCATGATCAATTCCAATGAATAGCTTATACTCTCTTTTTCTTCACATAGATCTTAAACTGATGATTGTCTTAGTACATTTTCATCTTCTTCTCTACTCTTGCACTCACAATCACAATCAACAATCAAACTAACTGGCTATAAATATCTTTCTTCAAATGATATGATCAATTCAGCCTATTATAACTTCCTTGAAATCATATTAGAGAAACAATATAACTCTCCAACAACATCTCCAACTTCTATATCAAGCACGCAACACAAATAGGACCGTGCAACTCAATATGAGTAGACACATCACTTCACACAGTAGGCTCCACCAAATTAACTAAAACTTTCTTCTCTTGCTGAAATATGTTATGTGCTCTTAACCAAAAATTCTTAACTCCTCACCAAACAAGAAACCAAAAATTCATATCAAAACAATAGGTGCAACTACTAAAACAATATAAACAATATTGACTCCATAAGATAAAGTTAGGAAACTATATCTGAAAAATTGAAACATTATAACTCAACTTGTACTACACAACTAACTCTGCATCCATGAGCATAGCATCATAAAAATGTCTTCAAAATAAATATAAACATGCAAGGATCCAACATAATCATACTGAGAATCTCATATAGAACTCTACTTGTAACTCTGTCAGGAACACTACTGATATACACAACTGTATAACTGTCTTCACTCAAAATCAACCTCTGTGTCTATGATATCATGCTGATAACATATCTGAGAAACATATGCTCAAGGCTCTCTCTATAAGAATTCAATGCACATTTCTTACCATATGTTGTCATCAATGACAAACATACAGTCAACATTGGCTTGCTGGAAAATCTCCAACAACTTCACCTCTTGTTCAACTTCTTCACCTTTTTATAGCCATTGTAAAACAACTTTCTCCTCATTTTGTTGTTCAAGAGGGACCTTTTATTTGACCATATTGGTTCCTTCATGAATTGTTATAGTAGAGGTTCTAGTAGGTTATAATGATAAAGATGGTTTCCCATACAATCTATGTGAGATAGGCAGGTTGACCATCGAGCACGAAGCATCCAGCTTTTATTCCCCCATTCCATTTTATTTTACACCTAGCTTCTTCTGAAGGGCACCCAATGTTTCTTGTTTACAAATATCATTTTCTTGGTTCCTCAAGGCTTCCTTATTATGTGGAATCATTCCTTCAACCTATTTCACATTATTACAAGTATAAGCTAAGTTTGCAGGGATTGTAACTTCAATTTTGTTGTGCAAGAATTTAATACATTGATGATATGTTGAAGGTACTTCCTACATTTCATGAATCCATGGGTGACCCATAAGTGTGTTGTAAGTGAGTGGGAAGTCCAAGACTTGAAAAATGACATCTTCCTACATAGGACCAACTCAGATAAGAAAGACCACTATGCCTTTAGAAGAATGTTCCTCTTCATCATATGCCTTTATTGTTATTTTATGCCTAGGATAAATGGAATGCTCTAAGAAACCAAGGGATTTTACTAAGTTGAATGTGCATATATTCAAACATGTGCCTCCATCTATTAAGACACATTTCACTTTGTGCTTATGTATGAGGAATTCAATATGGAGAGGTGAGTTGTGAGGGTGACTAATAGATTTGTCACATTCTTAAAAAAAGGTTAGATAATATGGGGAAGAAAGATGATTGGCCATGGATTGGACATTTTCTACATCTAGGTCCTTAGGAACATTAGCTGCTAGGAGGGCTTGATCGAGAATCTCTTAATGTGCAGGAGAGATCTTAAGAAGTTCAAGAATTGATATTTGATCTAACGTGCCCTTAAGTTGATCAAATAGGTTATAGTCATGTACTGCAAATGAGGTAGTGGCTTTGGATCCTTGGCTTGTTGCATTTTTAGAAGAGGAGGAACAAACTACTCCTTACAAGGAGACTTTATCCTAAGAATGAATAACTAAATTAGAAGACTTGGCTCGAGTCTTGTTCTTGATCTTGATGATGTTAATGATATGATTAGAAGACTTGAGTATGTGTATCAAATTTTCATTGTCAAAGTAGGTGTAACCTATCTTGTTGTCTTTGGCCTTAGATGATTCCCCTTTCTCATGTTTATGAAAAGGTTCTTTGAAGTCCTTATGGTCAATATTCATTTATGGGGAGTCTGTTACAAGTATTAGTTTCTGTTGCACCAAAAGATCAACCTGTTAATGCCCGATACAACCACTAGACTTATAGAAGACACATGAGGCTATTAAACCATGTTATGAATCCCAAGGGGAGCACTGACCATTTTTCCAACAATCTCCCCCTCAGGGTTACCCGAAGGGATTCGAACTTGTGACCAGGCTTTGATACCACTTGTTACAAGTAGTAGTTGTTGTTGCACCAAAAGATCGACCTGTTAATGCCCAATACAACCACTAGACTTATAGAAGACACAGGGGGATGTTAAACCATGTAACAAATCTCAAGGGGAGCCCTAACCATTTTTCCAACAGAGTCGACCACAATTGTTTTTTTATTGAACAGATCCTAGATTAAATGTTTAAGCTTCATGCAATCATCGATCTTTTGGCCCTTATTGTGATGGTAATCACAATAGTGGTTATCATTCCACCACTTAGGCTTTATCTTTTTTAGTCATAACAGTCTTCAAGGCATTTTCAAGTGATTCTCCAAGAGGAGTGAAGTCTCACTTAGGCCTAGCGATCCATGACCTATCTCTATTACTTTAGAGTTTTGATCCTAATTGAGTGTTATTATTAGCTTTCACTTCTTGAATAATAATGGATAGGTTGAAAGCTAACTACTTTAGTTTTCTAGAGGTAGATGCAGAGGTCATTCCCATAATTATTTCATTGACGTCATCCTTAGTTTTGGTCTAGAACTTATGCTTTTCTTTTTTATACTAGTTATTGGAAGAATATTTGTGCTCTTTATATTGAAAGGTGATTTCTCATTTCCATATGAGGGCATCTTCTATGCAAATAGACATTTTGAGTAGTTTTTCAAATGAGCTATGTGATTGCATTTGTAGTGCATAGTTCATTTTAGGAACCAAAGTGTTTATGAATATATCGATCTTCTCAATCTTGGGAATTTGTCATGGATATCTAGAAAACATTATTTTCCACCATTGAAGGAATGTAATGAAGGATTCTCCCAAAAATTTCTTCACATTGCATAAGTCAAGCATGGTAATAGTAATAGAGATTTTGTAGGAATATTGTTGGATGAAATTTTGAACCAATTCATCAAAGATCTTAATGTCAAGGGAAAGTGAGGTGAACCAACTCATAGCTTGGCCACTAAGACTTCAAGGAAAGAGTCTCATAAGATATATTTGTTCATGCATGAATTCCAAGCTCAGGGCACAAAATTCATACACATGGTCTTTTGGATATCTATTAACATCTTACTTATCATATTTAGGAATCTCCACCTTGGATGGAAAAGGTGACATGTAGAGATTTCTATCAAAGGGGAAAGGACATATTGATTCAAGAAAATATTTGTTAGAGGACTGGTCTTTATCCTTTTTGAGTTGTGAAATCTCACAACCTAGATCCTGGAGTTGTTTTCTATGTGAGAGGAGACTCTTCCTCTTTTTATAGTAATCCATCCACATCAAAGTTGGGTGGAAGATTCACACCCATAGATGCAAGATACATGAAATAGCAGTCCTTATCACAAATCATGATGGATTGCATCACCTTGTAAAAAAATTTTCTTCTTGGAACTCTCAAATTCTTCTTGTGTGGGTTCTTCATCCTTAGAGGAGTCAAAATCATGCATTTTGTGAGTGCCCCAATTATAGGTCAACATGTCAATTTTATCAAAAATCTCAGCGTGGGTAAAGGGTACTGATTGGTAAATAGGATCTTGATGCAAATGTTCTTCATGAGAAGATGGTCTAGAAGTATCATACGTATCTTTTCCTTTCAAATCAATTGTAGCCTTGTAGGAATGACTACAAGTCCTAACTAGCATGGAAGATGAGATTGAGAAAATGATAGTAATGAGATTACTAAGCTAGTGTGAGAAGATGAAGGTAATGATGGCTCTTGTCTCAAGGATGAATAATAGATAAATAGGTAGTTGAAACAAGGTTCAAGGTATCAAGAATGAGGCATTAATTCCTGCTAGGTGATACTTGTGACCAAGTTGATGTAGCCAAGAAAACTAGGTACAAGGTACCGAGAATGAGGCCTAAATTCTAGTTGGGTGGCACTTATGATAAATTTTGAGCAAGGTTTGATTTCAAATGAGAAAGGATATTCTAAGACAAGAGCTAGAGCACTTACAAGATCTTAAAACAAGATTGAAGAGAGATTAAATTAATAGAAAGGACTCGATGAATTATGAATACCAGTTTCAGATGAGTGACTGTTGATCAAGATAATAGAAAAGTCAAAAGGAACCTAGATAATGAAGACACTAAAATTTTGAGAAATCAATGCAATTTTGGTAACCAGACAAGTATAGGATCATGTGATGACACTCAATACTAGGTGTGATGAAGATTCTAACTACATGTGATAATATGGTAAAGGTCAGGCCTATCATATAATAGAAATTAGCACTTGGTGTAATGAAGAACTCATATCATATGATACGATGCTAAGGAAAATGATAGAATACAGGAAAAAGATAATTTACCACTATTTTTGGGGATTTTGGCTAATCTAGACTATTTTGGTTTCGAATCTATGATGAGTCTAAGTATCCATAGATCGGGTTTGAATGTTTTCAAGAAATAAATAGCATGATCAAACAAAACTCTCCAAACAATCCACCAAAGGACAAAGAAACTCTAGTGAAACAAGCACTTGTGAGGTCTAAAGGGGGCTTCAATATGTCAATATCATCAAGTGTATGTTCCAAAATAATTTCCACATGTCTCAACACATTCAAAGACACATCAAGAAAAAACTACCTAAGGTCAAGCCTAGTATCAAAATATTTTCCCACAACTTGGTATTCATTCGCCTCACACAAGGTGATGTTGGATTTTTCGAGGATGGAATCCAAGGGAATACATATGGTGAGTAGTCTTGAGGTGATCTAGGTAAAGTCTACTTATATCAATCCTTTCACAAATATTATGATAATTTTAGAGGTAAGTCAGGTAACTTATAATCAATGGCGTATAGTAAGGACATCCATTCACAACTATCCCTTGTAGTTCTAATTAGCTAAATTGATCCCTATAGCCCTACAAGAACTTTAAGTAATGTATTCTTACAAGAAAGATTGAGACCTCTCATCCCTACACCTTACTCTCACGTGTGTTCTTTGATTAAAAAAAGTGACCCAACATAGTTAATAGAAATGTCCTTGTCATTTTGGCCAACAAGGCATAAATTTTATAATGGGCTAGATGAGTTATATTTTCTTTGTCCCACTTGGGCCATTTCCATGATATTTTCACCTCAATGTTAGGCCCTCTAAAGGTAAAATGAAAGGAAAAGTGGATAGGATAATGAAGATCTAGATTTCTAATTTTCCTCAAGGGAAAAGAGCATACTCTCCTAATTGTTAGGAATAAATGCTGAATATATCCTATGGGGGAGTATTCACAACCATTCAGTAGTAGTTGTTGTTACATTCATGACTGTGATTGTCATTGATGTCAACATAGTGATTTACTGAAGATTAGCAGAGAAGTAGATAGTGTTTGAGTTAGCACACTTGGGATATTGAAGATGAAGCTATACAGAGTTGAGGACTTACTCTATGATGTTCTATTAGATAGTGGTTAAGAGTGCATACATAAATTAATTTATTCATGATAGTTATGAGGAAATCAGTGAAAGCAGTATTCAGATAGTGTTCCTAGTAGCAGTTTGTGGAAATCAGATGATATCTCCTAATCAGGATTGAATTTGATCATGCATAGTTATGAGGTAGTTGAAGACATAATTTTAGTGACATGTACATGAGCACAAGATCTGAGGTCACATGAGCAAAGAATTATCTTAATTGGAAGTCAACAGTTTTGTGTAATTTTTATGTAGTGTGTGGAAACTTTTATTTTGTAATTTTTATGTCAACTCATTTGTAATTAGTTGAGTGTGGTATAAAGGAAAGATTTTTTTACTTTTTGTAATATGTAGTTGTGTATTGTATTTTAAAGTAAATTTTGGAATTGTGCAATACTTGTTGGAAGAGGATATGTGAAGTATAGAGATCTAGTATTGAGATCTGAAGAAGCAGTTGGTGCGGTTTGGCACAGTTAGAGAAGGGGTATTGAATTTTTGAGATCATTAATATTTTGGTAGTATTTTGTTGAGTAATACAAAGATCATTTGGATAGTGTGTTCAATGATCTTACACTTGAAGTTGTTTGGGCAGTGGGTCCTTATATCTTCCATAACTCCTAATAGAGTTAGAATATTTTAGCAGGGACTCAAAGTCTCCTAATAGGGACTCATATGTACTAAATGTATTTCATAAGACTCCTAATAGAGTCCATCCTCTCACAAGGAAATTTCATATTAGTGCATCTTTTGTGGGCATCATTCCCACCAGGGTTTACTCTTTGATCAAGAGGTTCCCTATTCAACATATCTTGTTTCATTGTATTATTGTGCATGTTTATATTTCTATGGTTGTTGGTTACATTTCTTACATGGTTAAAATATATTGAAGTTGATAAAAGTTGTATTTATTTGATAACTGATTCACCCCCCCCTCTTAGTTATCTTGGTGGACTTTACTTTCTAACAATTAGTATTAGAGCAACAGGTCCTTGAAGGAAAAGTTTAATAGCTTAAGGAGATCCATGGCGAATCATTTTAGGAAAGAAAGCCCTAAGTTTGATGGAGTAAATTTTGACAGCTGGAAATAAAAGATGAAGAATCACTTACTTTGTTTGGGACCAGGTTATTGGTTAATCACAAAGGATCAGAAGACTATTATTGATGAGGATAAGATTGAAGATTATACTAATGAGGAAAGAGATCTATTCATGTGTAACATACTTGCCAGAGAATCACTCTTGTCAGCCCTTCCAAAAAATGAGTACAATCAGGTAAAATATCTAAAAACATCTCATGAAATTTGGTTAGCTTTACAATCTACTTTTGAAGGTGATGAACATGCAAAGAAAGTCAGATTACATAGTTGGATATGTGCATTTGAAGATATAATAATGATGGAAGATGAATTTGTTAGAAGCTATATTGGTAGAATGTCAGAGATTGTTGTAGGTATAAAATCTTATGGATGAACCAAGACAGAGAATGAAGTAATATGGAAAATTATGAGGACATTAACTCCTACATTTATGCAGACAACACTGATGATTGAACAAGTTATACCTTTTACTACAAAATTTACCAGAGAAACTCTTCTTGGAAGATTGGAAGTAGCAAAGATGAACTTGAGACTATCAAGAGACTTACCTAGAATGGAGACAACATTCAGTGCACTTAGTGTTTTCCCTACTTTGTCAAGAAGCATCAGTGTGAGTGGAGATTATGCTACTAGCAACAGACCTAGAAATGAAGAAGATAGGAAGATTGAAGAAGGTATTGCCTTTCTCCTGAAAAGAGAACTAGACGGTAAGAAAATTTTTAAATGTTGGAATTGTCAAGAATTTGGTCATTTTGCATCTAAATGTCCTAAGAGAGTTAAGAAGTATATAAAGAACTTTAATCCTAGGAGATCTAAAGAATTTTATTATGCAAATGATGAAGAACTTGAAGCTAGTTTGGAGAAATCTTTGAGTGAAAGTGATACTGAGAATGATGATATAGGATTTGTAGCAATTAAAGAAGAAAATCATGAAATAGAAATTAAGGAAGAAAAGGCTTAAGTTTCTCAAGTAGAAAAGAAAATTGATTGGATTATAGAAAGTGGTTGTTCACATCATATGACTAGAGACATGAAGAAGTTCATAAAGTTTAACAATTATGATGGAGGAATTGTTAGAGTTGTAAACAATGCACCTTGTTTGATTAAAGGTATAGGATCTATTACTCTTGATGGAAAGACTGATGTTGATGATGTTTACTTTATGTATGGTTTGAAACATAATCTTATGAGTGTTGGACAACTAGTTGATAAGGGATATCAAGTTTGGTTCACTGAGAAAACTTGTGTAATCAAAGACAAGGATGGTAATTTGATTGGTATTGGATCTAGAACCAGAGGTAATGTATTTCAGTTGAATCCTACTAACATGACATGCTTGATTACTAAGATTGATGATAGTTGGTTATGGCACAGAAGATTTTGTCATATAAACTTTGATAACATTGTGAAAGTAAGTACTACACTCGTAGTAAGAGATTTACCTAAAATTATGAAGCCTACTAACATGATTTGCAAGGAATGTGTGATGGCTAAACAAAAGAGAAGCTCATTTCACAGCAAGAAGTTTACAACAGCAAAGAAGTTGGAAATTTTTCATACAGATTTGAGTGGTCCCACAAGGACTAGAGGATTCTATGGAGAAAGGTATTTTATGATTCTTGATGATTTTACAAGAATGATGTGGATTGCATTTCTTAAAGAAAAGTCTGAAGCATTTGATAAGTTTAAGATCATTAAGAATAAAGTTGAGAATGAATCTGGAATGAAGATTAAATGTTTGAGATCTGATAGAGGTGGAGAATTTACTTCAAAAGAATTTAACATTTTTTGTGAAGTGAATGGTATTAAGAGATAGTTTTCAGCCCCTAGGACACCTGAACAAAATGGTATTGCAAAAAGAAGAAATAGATCAATGACTGAAGTAGAAAGAGCTGTGTTATTTGAGAATGATTTGGTGAAGATATTCTGGAGAGAAGCAGTGAGCACAACAGTGTATACAATGAATAGAGTATAAATCAGAGAAGACACAGACAAGACACCCTATGAACTATGGTTTGGACATGCACCATCAGTTAAGTATTTTAGAATTTTTGGAAGCAAATGTTATATTAAGAGAGATGATGACATTGGAAAGTCTGATCCTAGAAGTAATGAAGGTATATTTCTTGGATATTCATTGAAGAGAAAAGCTTATAGGTGTTACAATAAAATAACTAAGACTATTGTTGAGAGCACAAATGTTAAAGTTGATGAAAAGTTCAAAATTCAGGAAAGAATGCTTGATTATGAATTAGATGAAGGAAATCATCCTAGAAAAAATCTAGAGACTACTGTGTGTGTGAAAATTATACCTGATCTGTAAACACAACACTCAGTAAAACATTAGAGGTTAGTGATAATCAAAATCGTGCAAAATTGAAAGCTATCTAACCAAGCGATTTACTGCCTTCTAATAGGTGCGAGATTAATGTTCTCAGATTGTAATCGAGATCAGTGACCTAGACGACACCTAAATGAAGGATTTGAATGCAATTCTAGATATGGAATAAATGCAATTAATCTATATTTTTGATATTTTCTATGCAATAAGAATGATAAAAACTGATATGATATGAATGCTATTGAAAACTGATATGCTATGAATCTAACAATGATATGTAATATGAATGCAAAAATAAGATTGATCTCACAAAGATGTCGATTCGCAAGAGCTTTGATTCTTCAATTCCAATTCTCCAGCGTGATTGTGCAAAATATGAGATGATTTGTGAAGAGCTGAGCCTTTAATTTATAGAAATCTAGGGCTTTGGAGGTGCATGGGAAAAAGCTATAAATCACTCAAATAACTCAACTTGATTTTTGAGTTATTTTTAAATAAAAGATAATTAACTCACAAAAACATGCAAAAGCTAAGTTTTAACTCAAAATAGAGTTTAGCTTTAATTGATAATTGATAGTTGTTTGCTTTTATGATTGTGCATGTTTTATTTATGAATTAATTTAATAATAAAGTGATTTATTTCCAACTTAACTGCTTTTAAAAATAAAACAATTGATTTATGGGTTAATCAATTATTTAATCAAAATTTTATTAAAAACTATATTATTAAATAATGACAACTTGCTTTAATTAATTAAATAAGAATTTAATCAATTATTCATATGATATTAGATTTATTGTCAAAATTAAATAATACAATTAATAATAGATATAATTAAATTTAATTACACAATTAAGTGGCAAATATTAAATCTAATTAATTAAATATGAAAATATTCAATTAATCAAACTTTAGGATAAATGTGATTTATTGCCAAATAATTATAAAATTAAAGATAATTAAGATAATTAGGAATATTACTAGGAATATTCTCCGATGCAAAATTTAAGATAATCAATTAGATTTGATGATGTTTAGATGTGCCTTAGATTAGGACTTTGATGTCGATTTCATATGATTTGATGATATAGGAGGTTAATGAACTTATAGCCCATTTTTGGGGTATTACATTTTGCCCCTCTTTGAATTACTGTGTGAAGCGCAGTGGTTCAAAGATAGTCTGTGTTTGATAAAGATATGAAACTGATTCAAAAGATAAACTGATCTCAAGGTAGAAACCGATTGAAAGATATTGAGATAGGAGTTGATTGATATTGAATTGATATGGAGATAATAGGTCTTGAATGACCAAAGATAATGTTCACTGTAGAAGCAAATGAACCTATTATTGCGAAAAAGTGTCAAAATGCCTGATTCTGAACCTTAGGATTGATAAGAAGTGAGTGACCCGTTCTAGACTCGATTGTCTTAGCAGAACTAGCAGGTATCACATCCGAATCCTTTAGTTGCCGAAGAACCAAGGAAATAACACTATGATCTGATGGTTGCAAAAACTGATATCACAGATTACAAGATTAAGAGAATACCAGATTGATATGGATCGATGAATCTGATATGCCCCAAGTGATGATAGATTTGCCCCGAGCGATGAGGACTTTTGATGAATCAGTAACTAGACGTGATTGTTTGTCTTGATCACTGATGAAAGATATTGATAGACTTGATCGATAGAATTTGATTTACAGACTTTGAATGATGTGCAATACCATGCCCCCTTCAGGATTAAAATTGAAATCTGACAAGAAAAGTCAGCGTTGATAGTTTAGAAGCATGTTAATTGATCTGAGAAGTGGTTATTTACATCCGAGAATGCATTCTGCATCGTTGGAAGGTCCCAAAAGACCAAGTTTGACTAGGTTTGACCATGAGTTGACCATGGTTGACCAAGTGGAAATTTTGATAGTTTGATGTAAGATAATCAGTTAAGTTGAATACTAGATTTCTATGATGATTGAAGGTCGAATATGCAAGTAGTTAATAATATGAATGATCTCAGATTTGAATTTTGATCCCGAAAAAGGATTCTACTTGCTATTTCATTGGAGGAACCTTCGTGTGAGATTCAGCTCTTGTTAGACTTGAAGATGCGATTTGAAGAATCATTTAAGCATTGAAGTTCATTTAATCATTGTGAGATCATGTAAACATGCAAAATGCAATGAGACATGCAAAATGAAATGCAACCTAAGACCTAGGACCTAGTCACGGATCATGTGTCGATTTGTTATCATCATTGAACTTTTAGGTAACTGGATAAATCAATACAATGCCCACTAGCCATGAAACCATAGACATATGAATATTGATTTGTATGTGCAAGAATCAATACAACACCCACTGGTTATACAACCATGGACATATGAATATTGATTTGTTTTCGGAATGTTGGATTAGATATAAGCACCAAGGCACAAACGCCAGGATGACCTGAATATCATGTCGATTTTGATATAGCAATTTGTACAAGCATCAAAACATAAACGTTGTGATGACCTGAGTACACCTTGCATTAAAAACACATCAAACAGCTAAGAGATCATTCTAAATCCAATGTGAATTACCCGTAGTGACCCTTTATCGTTCACATCCTTAGGCAAGATTGCATTCCACAGTAGGAGAAAGAACTTACTCAAAAAGATAATAGTTAGATCAAACTTCCTTGAATTTTTTTGGGTATCAATGGTCGAGGTACGCATGGCCATCCAATTCGAGATAGAGGCTCTTACAGTCGGACACCATTTCAATCCAAAATTTCCAAAGTTGTTAGATTTTCACATACAAGCAGAAGACAAAGAAAAGATTATGCCCCCAGTCATCACTCTCTAAATCCTATAAAAGACATCATCGAAGAGCTCGAAGGGACACAATATGCAAAAATCTCAATGCGAATTAGTAAGCCTACAAGGAGATAAAAGCATGAAAAGCACAGATTGTTTTCAGTTGAGTTTTGATGTTTGATTGTTGTTGATGCAAAATCCTTTCTGGAGACGAGACTGACTGACTGACTCAACTTGAAGCTTCAAAGGACTCTGAGTGGATATAACACGTCTAAGATACATGGGAGACCATAGGATATGACATTGATTGCCCCCAAGTGTGAACATTGATAGGATGCAAACGCTTGAGCTGGTTGGTGTACAGGCCGACTTATTGAAAACTGGAAATGCAGGAACAAACCGGGAGATATGTACAAACTAAAGCAAGACTGAAAGCTGGGAAAGACCAAGATTGTGCTGATAGATGGAGCATTTTGGAACAAGTGGTGCCCGTTTGCCGAGTTTTCACCATCTTGGTAGAGATTCTATTTTTGCTACCGAGGTGCCTGTTTCCAGGTTTTCACCAAGGCACTTTTTTTTTCTTTTTTTTTTTTTTCATTTTTTTGTATTTTTCATTTTTTCAATTTTTTTGTACTTTTGATATTTTTTGATTTTTTTGTGAATCATCAAGGCGCCTATTGCTAGGTTTTCACCAAGATGTTCATTTTTTCAGGACTTTTTCCGATTTTTAAGATTTTTTTCAGGACATTTACCAAGCACTGAATGCCTTAGGCATAGAATTTCTTTAGATGGAGAACGTTGATTGGTTCTCAGAGCTGTTCTCCTTCAGTTGTTGAGAGTTGATAGGCACCAGAGCCAAAAGTAGCAGTGATTACAAAGGGACCCAGCCAGTTGGGTTCGAACTTCCCCTTGCGTTCTCGATGTGATTGATTTTTAGGATTTTCTCTCAACACTAGATCGCCAACCTGAAATTCTCTATGTCTGACTTTCTTGTTGTAGCCTCTAGACATTCTTTTCTGATACACTCTGAGATGATCATACGTTGCTTGTCTGCACTCATCTAGTAGTTCAAGTTCTTGTAACCTCGACACTCTGTAGTCTTCATCAGTGACAAGTCCATGCATTTTAATTCTGAGTGATAGGATTTCAACCTCAATAGGCGATACCGCTTCGGACCCATAAACTAAAGCGAAAGGTGTAGCCCCTGTAGGCATTCTGATACTAGTTCTATATGCCCAGAGAGCTGGATTGATCATCAGATGCCAGTCTCTTCCTGTTTTATTCACTGTTCTGTGCAAGATCTTCAGGAGATTTTTGTTTGAAGCCTCAGCTTGTCCGTTCCCTTGAGGATAGTAGATAGATGACCAATGTTGAGTAATTTTGAACTTGGCACATAAGTCATCTAGGTCCTTGTTTTTGAATTGTCCCCCGTTATCTATGATTATAGAGTGAGGGATCCCATATCTGCAAATGATGTAATTCAGGATGAACATAGAGATCTGTTTCCCCGTTGCTTGTGTTAGAGGAATTGCTTCTACCCATTTTGTAAAATAATCTGTAGCTGTGATTATATGGGTATGTCCATTAGAAGAGTGCGGATGGATAGCACCTATGAGATCAAATGCCCATTGTTGAAAAGGCCATTGTGTAGTAAAGGGAATCAGATCTCTCCCTGGAGCATGAATCAAGTTGCCATGTACTTGACACTGTTGACAGTTTTTAGCAAATTTAATAGCTTCTTTTTCCATTTCAGGCCAATAATACCCAGCCCTAATAAGTTTTCGAGCTAATGTTAACCTGTTTGAGTGTGACCCACATATACCCTCATGGACTTCCTCTAATGCACGTTGAGACTCTTCTCGTTCTAAACATCTAAGCAGTGTACCATCTAGACCTCGTTTGTACAGATCATTACCAATGATGACATATCGGGATGCGGATCGGATAAGGTTTCATTTCTCAAAACGGTTAAAGGACTTAGGGATGATTTGGTCATGGAGATAGGAGAACAAATTTTTGTAGCGAGATGAGTCATAACTTACAACAGTGCAGATCATGCGAGTTTCAGGGGAGTCATATGCAGGATAGGATAGGGCTTCCACCAGGAACTCGTAGCGTAGTTCATGTTCAGGCTGTTGTAAAAGAGTAGATAATGTTGCCATTGCATCAGCAGCCTTATTCTCCATTCTGGGTATTTCCTCAAATGTGATAGAGATGAAGTATTTCTTTAGATCATTGACCATTCTCTTGTAAGGAATGAGCTTTTCATCTTTGGTTTGGTACACATCATTGACCTGGTGGATGACCAGTTGTGAGTCTCCATAAATGTGCATCGCTGTAACTCTCCACTGTATTGCCATTTTCATACCATTGAGAAGTGCCTCATATTCAGCAATATTGTTTGTGCAAGGAAACTTTAATCTGAATGCTTTGGGTATCGAGTATCCTTGAGGAGTAATGAACAATATGCCTGCTCTGGATCCATTCTGTGTGTAGGAGCCATCAAAGAATAATCACCATGCTCTAGAAGAGAGGTGCATGATAGAGGAATCAGGAAATTCCATTTGCATGGGTGTATCATCAAACAGTGGTGCTTCAGCTAATTGATCAGCAATGACCTGTCCTTTGATAGATTTTCTTTCAACATATTCAATGTCAAATTCGCTCAAGAGCATGACCCATTTAGCTAGTCTACCTGTGAGGGCAGCTTTGCTTAGGAGATATTTCAGTGGATCAATTTTAGCTACCAAATGAGTAGTATGAGCTAACATGTACTGTCTCAATTTCTGTGATGCAAAGATCACAGTGAGACAGGCCTTCTCTATCATTGAGTAGTTCTTCTCATAGGCCACTAAAGTTCGGCTGATATAGTAGATGGCTCTTTCTTTCTTGTTCTCATCATGTTGTGCTAGCAATGCCCCCAGTGATGTATCTGTTGTGGAGACATATAATATTAATGGCTTCCCATGAATAGGAGGCATCAATATAGGTGGATTTGATAGATACTTCTTGATATGTTTAAAGTTGTTCTCACATTCTTCATTCCATGCAAAGGTCACACCTTTATGTAATGTTTTTGTAAAAGGCTGTGAGATGTCCGCTAGCTGTGATATGAATCTTCTGATAGATTGAACTCTGCCTTGCAACATCCTCATTTGACTAATATTTATGGGAGGTTGCATCTCTATTATAGCCTTGACCTTAGCTGGATCAACTTCAATGCCTTTCTTGGAGACGATGTATCCTAGGAGCTTTCCAGAAGTGACTCCAAAAGCACACTTTTTAGGATTTAGTCGAAGACTAAATTTTTCCATTCTGTCAAGGATCATGCTCAAGTCTGTTAGATGTTCAGTTCTAATCATGGATTTTGCCAAGGTATCATCTACATAATCCTCCATTGTTCTATGCATCATATCATGAAAAATAGATGTCATTGCTCTTTGATATGTAGCTCCAGCATTTTTGAGTCCGAATGGCATAGCATTCCAATAGAAAGTTCCCCACACACATGTGAAAGCTATTTTCTCTTGATCTTCTGGAGCAATTTTGATTTGGTTGTATCCAGAAAAGCCATCCATTAAGGAATACATTTCATAGCCCGCAGTCATGTCTACTATCATATCAATGTTAGGTAGTGGAAAGTCATCCTTAGGGCATGCTCTGTTCACATCTCTAAAGTCCATGCACACTCTGATTGAACCATCTGGTTTTGAAACAGGTACAATGTTGGAAATCCACTCAGCATAGTCGATGACATGGATGAATCCAGCTTTTAGGAGTTTTTCTAGTTCTGCTTTGACTAAGAGTGCGACATGAGGATGCATCTTTCTCAATTTTTGTTTGATTGGTTTTACTCCGGGAGCAATGGATAGATGGTGCATAATGAGATTGGGATCCACTCCTGGCATATCTGAATATTTCCATGCAAAGTTGATCTTTTTCTCTGATAAGAAGGTAGTGAAGTTTTGTTTCTCTTCGTCTGATAGAGATTGTGCTACATGTACCAATTGTGGTTCCTCTGTTGTACCCAAATTGATGGATTGAGTTGGCTCAATCAGAACTGGAGATCTATCCTGTAAATGACTTGGAAGGACATCAAATATCTCATCCTTAGGTGCCTCAGAGAGGTTTTCACCTTTAGATACGTCTTTTCTTTTTACTTTTGTCAGTTCTGAGACTGCCACAAAGTGGTTTTCACCCTCAGAACTCTTTTTCTTTTTCTTTTTACTCTTGTTTTTCTGACTAAGATATTTGATGTCCGACTCAGTCATGCTGACACTCGGTTCACTGATGGAAGTACTCATAGGCTCAACTGCATTGAGGTAGCAGGCAAGGGCATAGTCATTTGGGAAGGTATACATACCATGGTTTGGGTTGGTGGAAGTTTGGTTGATAAGATCAGGGCGTTGGATAGTCAAAGCGGGAAAGGCTTGGGATATGGTGTTCACGGATGTGGATATGTCATCATTGGTCCTAACCTGACGCTCAAGTTCAAAGGTGATATTACAACTCAGAATGTTCAATTCGTGAATAGGCTCAACATCATCATAGGAGTCCTCTTCAGCCATAGGTGGATCAGACACATTAAGTTCATTGTTTCACTCTAGACCTACGTTGGGTTGAGAGACATATTGGTGAATAACATCAATAGATTTCTCTGTTATACGCTCATCTTCTTCTGGAATGGCACCCCATTCATAATCATTTGACTCATCTTCTGATTCAAAATCTCTAGGAAATCTTAGAAAGTGCGTGAAATCAGGATGAATACCCCAAGAAGGATTACCCTCAGTCTCTGACTTGAATTCATATTCATGGGAATCAGTGTCAGAATAACTACCCCCTACTTCTTGATCAGTTTGATTGCCTTCAAGATTGGCTAGTTCTTGTGGTACAACCATCTCTTGCGCTACAGTAGGTTCTTGTGTTTCTACTACATTAATTCTTTTGATAGGATCATCTGTATCATCAAGAAGATCTTTGATCTCTTTAGGCAATTTTTCATAGGGGATAAGCTCAGAGCTATCTGAATCATCATCAGAGGGTTCTGTTTCTTCTTTCTTAAGAAGGGGTTCTCCTAGTGCAATTTGTTCTATGACATGAGAACAACCACCTCTGAGATGATAGGTTTTCTTTTTAAACCCTATGCCACCAGTATCTTTTTTGGCTCGACCAATATGTGAAATGGGGGTCACAAGACCCTTTCCCCTAATTCCTAGAGGTCCTTGACCAGAATATCCCATCTTGGCTATCAATTTGTTTCCTGGACCATATGAATTAGAAGGGACTGTAGGTGCTATAGATTCACTAGGTTGAACAATTTTAGATTCAGAATCCTCTTTATATAGCCATGCCAGCACAGCTTCATCCTCTTCAAATTCTTGTTTAGATACTTGCTCCACCACAAAATGTCTTTTGTATGCTTCCATAGGTTCCTTAGGTTCTGATTTAGACTGCTTCAAGGATTGGCCATATGACTTAGGTGAGATTGGGAGAGATGTTAGAGACAAGACTGGCTCTATAGTGTATTCTCCCATCCCATTTTCTTTGATATTGATCTCTTTAGCAATGTCATCCATCTTAGATGTGGAAGCCACATTTTGTTGCTTGATGGAAGATTCTCTGTTATTGGGAACAAGTTTATCGGCACTTTCCTTCAATGTATTACAAGTTGTACTCAGATCAGCTGGGATAGTAACCTCCACTCCTTCATAGGGAAATTTCAAGCATTGATGGTATGTTGAAGGAATAGCCTACATTTCATGTATCCAGGGTCTCCCTAGAAGGATATTGTAAGCCAATGGTAGATCGAGCACCTGACATGTGGTATCTTTGATGACTGGACACACCCGGATGGGCAAGACAATGGTTCCTTTAGAAGCTCTTTCTTGTTCATCATAGGCTTTTATGGTGATCTTCTTTCGAGGATCAATAGACATCTCTGAGAATCCCAACTGTGTGATTAAGTTGTAAGAACAAATGTTGAGGCCTGCGCCCCCATCTATCAACACACGTTTGACTCGACGGTTCTGGATCAAGACTTCTATGTGCAAGGGCTGATTATGTGGGTGACTTAGGGAGTTGTCATCCTCTTTTGAAAAGGAGATATATTGCGGAGATGTTAGATGACCAACCATAGTCTGGAACCTGTCTAGATCTAGATCATCAGGAACATTAGAGCTGAGCAAAGCTTTGTCTAGGATATCTCGGTGAGCTGGAGATATTCGAAGTAACTCAAACATAGAGATTTTGGCATTGGTATGCTAGAGTTGTTGTACGATGCTGTAAGATGTAGGTCTGGTATCCTTTGGATTGGAAGATTTCGAGGCAACCTTCTGTTTAGAAGCAGATGTGAGATTGAAAGGTATCTTAGGGACATCAAATGAATTTGGTGTTTGTCCTTTCAGATGCGTCTGAGGTTGTGATCTAGTAACTGCATTAGCTGAGGAATGATTTCTATCTCTTCGTACAATCATGATGACATTACAGCTCTCAGAGAGGCATGGTTCCACCATATTGATGACAGCATCGTTTCCAGGGTAGGCATAGTTGACTTTTGCCCCCATGTCAGGTTGAGAAGTGGAAACTCCCTTGCCATGTTGTGGAAAAGGTTCTGTAAATGCTGTGTGATCATTATTGCTGGTAGGATTATCGATTGTGATGTCCCCTTGATCTATCAAGTCTTGAATGGTATGCTTCAAATGGAAGCATCCATTAGTTCTGTGGCCTTTAGTTCGATGGAAAGCACAAAATTCATTATCTTTCCACCAACATGGTTTTGGATCCGGATCAGGTTTTCAGATTTGTGGTAAAGAGATCATGTTATCAGCTATCAGGGTCCTCAGAGCAGATTCCAAAGATTCTCCCAGGGGAGTAAACTTTCATTTATTATCCCATCGTTTGAATGGCTTCTTTGGAGATGGTTCAGCAGATTTTTGCTCTGAAGCTTCAATGGCTTTGGTGGCAAGGGTGAGATTGTAGGCCGGTGCCTTTGATGGGGTGTGGATAGTGTCAACAACACCGTCAGAGACGATACCTTTTGTTTCTATTCCAGGTCTTGTTTTTATCTTTTGAGCTAGATCCCGATTCAGACTTGTCCTTTTGAAGTGTGATTTCTCCTTTCTTGACAAGTACTTTCTCAATCTTGATTGCATTATCCACCATTTTATCAAAAGATACATGATCTTGCATTTGCAATGGATAGTTGAGCTCTGGAACAAGGTTATTGATAAAGATTTCAAGTTTCTCCATTTCGGGAATTGGTCTAGCATATAAAGAAAACTTCTTTCGCCACCTCTTGAGAAAAGTTAGGAATGATTCCCCTGGATATTGCTTGAGGTTACAGATATCGATCATGGTAATCGGATGTTGAATATTGTAGGAATATTGTTGATAAAACAATTTAATCAATTCCTCAAAAGTTTTGATCGTAGAAGGTAATCTTGAAAACCACTGAATGGATGCTCCTCCCAAGGATCTAGGAAAAAGATGCATTAGATAAGTCGGTTCATGCATGAATTCCATGGATTGTGTACAGAACTCTCTGACATGATCTTGAGGATCAGAGTGTCCGTCATATTTGTCATACTTTGGTATCTCCACTCTTTTTGGGAATGGAGGCATATACAAGTCTTTGTCAAAAGGGAAAGGACAAAGGGCCTCCATGGAGAATTCCTTGGGTTCCTTCTCTTTCTCAATTTTATTCATTTTGACCTGCATAACGTGCAGCTGGTTCATTATGGCCGTCATTAGAGTTTCTTCCTCATGCGTGATGATATCTTTGACATTGAAGTGAGGAGGAATTTTAGCTCCTTCTTGGGCTAATTGCAAAAAGTATGCCTCTCTATCCATTTTCAAGAAATGCTTCATCATTCTTTTGAATTCATCATCATTCTGACACCGATGGATTTCAGAGGGTGTAGGGTCTTGGTCGGCATTATGTTGAGAATGGTGTCCCTGGGATCCTCCTCCTAGAGAACCATGGTTTGTCCCTGCTTGAGACATGGTAGGAGTTTTTGGGCTCCCTGGAATAGATTGAGGAGGAGTTTGTTGATTACCTCTGTGAGTTGATAGAGGAGGTATGTAACCAGTTTTTAATCGAAAGTTACCGAGACCGTCGTCTTCATAGATACCTGACTTGATGAGTTGTTCAATAGTTGGACCCGGGGTATTGGTCAAAAGTAAGTTCTGAGATGTTTCTTCTGATTTCTTGTGTGAAGAAGCTCTGGTCTCCACCATTAACTTTGAATGAAACAGAAGAAAAGGATGAAGACAACTGAAGAAAAATTTGATTCGAGAAAATGGGATGACGCAACCTTGTCAAGATTATGATAGTTTTGATGATCTGATGAGATGTGGGTGAAGGAAACTGTGCCCTGGATGTATGGGATAGATCGCCCAAAAGATAGTGGACATGAGTTCTCAACACTTAGTTTGTTTTTGAAGATTGATTGATTGAAGATTGATAGTTATGACAAGAGATAAAAAAGACTCAAATTGATCAAACAGAAGACTAGATCGGATTCAAAAGATCAAACTCAGAAAATGGTAGAATGCTCAATAGCTACTGCTCTGTTCCTGACACAATGATATTTTTGACAGATTCTGGAACTAGGCTGGAAACATTGGATATCTTGCAATTTGACAATTTCTGACAACTTTCTCAAATTTTTCCAAACGACACTCTGCAGACTCGTACGACACTGGGTAGTCTATGAAATGACAGTTGCTAAACTCATACGATAGTTGGGTAATACTGAAATGACACTTGACAAAACTCGTACGACTTTTGACTTCCTGAAATGACTTTTGACTCCAGAAAAGATTTTACGTCAATTTTTGCAAAATGTAAGGTCTTCAGTTTTGGATTGTTTGCAAATTGTATTGTCTAGATTTTGAAGGTTATACCAGATTTGATCATTTTTAATAGCCAAGTAGATAAATAAGCACGCAGAATAGTAAGCAAGTGATTCCAAGCACGTCTGAAAACAATGAACAAGGGCAAAAGCAACCTTGCGCATGAACAATCAAGTGACCAAATTGTGCTAATCCCTGAGAGTACTAATTGTGTATGTTCTGAAAAAGTTTTGCAATAACGCACATATACCTGAAAGTGAAAAATTGGCCTCTCTAGGGTTTTTAGTAATGGTTTGACTCTACAACTTTTATGATTCAAAGGGGTGAACTCCAATCCCGGCGCACCAGGGTTTTGACACAGTCCGAGAACTTAATCTTCAAGAGCTGCTAGGGAGATCTGACAACCCAACAATGAACCATACCCGTGGAGATTTCTTCCACAAGGACATTTATATAGCGGTTGTCACTACCATGGCGAAAATGGCTATTACCGCTTGAGGTTCCGTCAATGTAGTTTTCCCTGTGAAGGGATTGTCCGCTACGGTTAACCCTCTCTAAAGATGACTCACAATAGTATACCACAAGGGGACTTGGCTCTAGATTCAAGGTTTTGACACCTCTTCACTTTTAACCCAAACAAAGCAAGCAGATTAATCCGACACGCTAAGACAAAGTTTTGTTCCACCAAGGTCTGTGATATCAACTCCATGTGATCTATCAACCTCTCCGAGGAGAGAATGTATCAATCAATAAGAGAAGACGCACTAACCAATTTTGATTCACCAAAGCTCGTGATATCAACCCCACGTGATCTATCAACCTCTTCGGAGAGAGAATGTGTCGATTAATAAGAGAAGACTCACTAACTAAGTTGAATGTGAAACGCACTAAGTATCCTCCCTACCTACAAGGATTCTATCATCAAGAAGGATTTCGCTAGGAATCCAATCTCTCAAGAATCACAAATAGTGTTCATAGGGCCTAATTACTATGTGAGCACAGATGTATGTTCCGAAAGCAAATCTACCAAAAGCATCCAAAAAGTAGAAAGAGGAACACTTAACATTTAAAGCGAATATGAGATGAGTCAACAAGGTGGAACACTTAACACCTCACACAAGCTAAAAATGAGTCCACAACTTAGAAAACAAGGGAGTTCCTAAAAGCACAAAAGGGTTGCCAAGTGGAACATTTAACGCTTCTGTCCTGTTGACCCCTCCCCTTTATGGCGCTGAGATTGCAACCACGGGGCAGAAATGAGGGGCCGGTGGATTAGAGAGTCCAATAACCCAAGATAGCAATCAAGATCAATCACAAGTATTCTAAGACTACTTAATGAATCCTTAAGGGTTCACAACCTAGTATCAATTATGCAAGTGTGTAGAAATAGATCAAAAGCATGAAAAGATGCACACAAGCTTGACACATAAGAGATTTATTTTAAGTCCCAAATCAAAATATTATTAGATGAAGGAGAGTACCTGGGATCCTTGCAACGCACTTAGTAGATTTTACTTGATTTTTAGCAATTTTTGTTGAGCTTTTCCATGCAAGCAAGTGACGAACTCTCCAACAAGCAAACAAGCAAACAAGATATGCAAAATATATTCAACTTATGAAAACCATAGGGTTAGCTCTAAAAATAAATTATTATTAGTAATAATAACCAGCAATCAACCCAAATGACAACTCATATCATTCATTGAACCATGTAAAAAAAAATAAGTGCATACCCATCACAAAACTTTTTTTTTTTTTTTTGCATTTGACCTAGTCAACAAGATCTAATTTTTTTGATATAATTTTGGCCACAAAAATAGAAATTAAGAATAGAGACCCCTGCTAAAAAATAGAGAGCTTTCCAAAAATGCAAAAATTTTAGAAAAACCTCTTCATTTGTGCCCTAGAGACCCATTTTATCAAAACAGACCAATTTTTGTAAATTAACTATTTGAGCTATGATATCATGTCCAAATTTAAAACACAAAGAATGGACCCCCTGTATAATTTAAAGAGCTTTCTGAAAATATAAAAATTTTCGAAAAATATGCTGATTTTCTTCAGATATTAATTTTTTTTGGAATTTCAAGAAAAAATTATTAAAAATTCAAAACATCTTAGAAAATTCTAAATTTTTTACTATAGCTTCCATGACATGTCACCAACCTGAAAAAAAAATTTCAGACCAAAATTCTAAGCCGTTTGGGAGATAAAATTAAATCTTTGAAACTTTGGGGTTTTAGCTCCCAAAAAAATCAAAACCAGCATGCAAAGGTGGGTTGCCCCACGGTGGGCGCCAGAAATGTGTGTGTGAAAATTATACCTGATCTGTAAACACAACACTCAGTAAAACATTAGAGGTTAGTAATAATCAAAATCATGCAAAATTGAAAGCTATCTAACCAAGCGATTTACTGCCTTCTAATAGGTGCGAGATTAATGTTCTCAGATTGTAATCGAGATCAGTGACCTAGACGACACCTAAATGAAAGATTTGAATGCAATTCTAGATATGGAATAAATGCAATTAATCTATATTTTTGATATTTTCTATGCAATAAGAATGATAAAAACTGATATGATATGAATGCTATTGAAAACTGATATGCTATGAATCTAACAATGATATGTAATATGAATGCAAAAATAAGATTGATCTCACAAAGATGTCGATTCGCAAGAGCTTTGATTCTTCAATTCTAATTCTCCAGCGTGATTGTGCAAAATATGAGATGATTTGTGAAGAGCTGAGCCTTTAATTTATAGAAATCCAGGGCTTTGGAGGTGCATGGGAAAAAGCTATAAATCACTCAAATAACTCAACTTGATTTTTGAGTTATTTTTAAATAAAAGATAATTAACTCACAAAAACATGCAAAAGCTAAGTTTTAACTCAAAATAGAGTTTAGCTTTAATTGATAATTGATAGTTGTTTGCTTTTATGATTGTGCATGTTTTATTTATGAATTAATTTAATAATAAAGTGATTTATTTCTAACTTAACTGCTTTTAAAAATAAAACAATTGATTTATGGGTTAATCAATTATTTAATCAAAATTTTATTAAAAACTATATTATTAAATAATGACAACTTGCTTTAATTAATTAAATAAGAATTTAATCAATTATTCATATGATATTAGATTTATTGTCAAAATTAAATAATACAATTAATAATAGATATAATTAAATTTAATTACACAATTAAGTGGCAAATATTAAATCTAATTAATTAAATATGAAAATATTCAATTAATCAAACTTTAGGATAAATGTGATTTATTGCCAAATAATTATAAAATTAAAGATAATTAAGATAATTAGGAATATTACTAGGAATATTCTTCGATGCAAAATTTAAGATAATCAATTAGATTTGATGATGTTTAGATGTGCATTAGATTAGGACTTTGATGTCGATTTCATATGATTTGATGATATAGGAGGTTAATGAACTTATAGCCCATTTTTGGGGTATTACAACTACTAAATTATTCTATGAAAATGATAGTGATTTGTTGAATGAAATCTATAGTGAAGAAATCATTGAAGAACCTACAACAAAAATAAGAAGTGAGACAGTGACACCTAAAATGAATCTATCAAGGGATCATCCTATTGAGTAGATTATTGGAAGCATAGACAGAGGAGTTCTAACAAGAAATAAGGTACAAGAATAGTTGTGTTTGATTTCTCAAATTGAACCTAAATCTACTAGTGAAGCCTATGAAGATAAACATTGGATTAAAGCTATGAAAGAACAACTAGATCAGATTGAAAAGAACAAGACATGGGAATTGGTCCCTAGACCTAAAGATAAGAATGTTATAGGAACAAAATGGGTATTCAGAAACAAGATGAATGAAAAAGGAGTAGTAAGGAACAAAGAAAGATTGGTATATAAAGGATAATGATGGAAAGAAGGAATTTATTATGAAGAAAATTTTGCACCAGTAGCAAGAATTGAAGTAGTAAAAATATTTTTGGCCTATGTAGCTTGTAAGAAATTCAAAGTTTATCAGATGGATGTGAAGTCAACATTTTTTAATAGAGAATTAGAAGAAGTTTACATTGAGCAGCCTGAAGGTTTTCCTTTAAATCAAGAAGGAGATATGGTATGTAAACTAAAGAAAGCTTTGTATGGACTAAAACAAGCACCTAGAACTTGGTATGAAAGAATGGATAAGTATTTGATAAAATTGGGATTTACAAAAGGCATGACTGGTAGAAACCTGTACACAAAGGAAATTGAAAATGGTTTGTTAGTTATTGTTATTTTTTTTTATTATATTATCTTTGGAGGAGAAGATGAAGCTAGTGATAAATTTGTAGATGAAATGAAGACTAAATTTGAAATGAGTATGATTGGTGAAATGAAATACTTTTTAGGATTGCAGATAACCTAGAACAATGATGGTATCTTTGTAAGTCAGACAAATTACTTGAATGATTTATTGAAGAGATTTGGAATGGAGAAATGTAAACTAGTTGGAACACCTATGGTAACCAGACACAAGTTATCTAGCATAGATGAGACTCCTACAATGGAACAAAAAAAGTACAGATCTATGATTGGAGGATTGCACTATTTAACTCATACAAGACCTGATATATCACATGCAGTTGGAATTGTAGCAAGATTTCAAGCTGAACCTAGAGAATCACATTATGCAGCAGTAAAAAGGATACTGAGGTATTTAAGAGGCACAATTGAGTATGAATTTTCATATGAAAAATCTAATGATTTTACCTTATGTGCATATACAGATGCTGATTGGGGAGGTAGTGTTGATGACAAAAATAGCACCAATGGTGGAGCATTTTTCCTTGGAGGAAGATTAGTTTCTTGGCTAAGCAAGAAGCAGAACTATATTTCACAAAGCATAGCAAAAGCAGAATATGTGGTAGCAGCAAACAATTGTAATCGGATAATTTGGATGAAGCAAATGTTGAAGGATATTGGAATAAAATTTGTTGAGCCTGTTGTTATATATTGTAATAACACCCACACATTTAGTATGTCTAAGAACCCCATGTTACATTCTAGGACAAAGCATATAGAGATAAAGTATCATGTAGTGAGAGAGAAAGTAGTAGAGAAAGAAGTCAGACTTACGTATATAAGTATGAAAGAGAAGATTGCAAATATATTTACAAAACCTTTGCCTAAGGATATATTTGAGTATCTAAGAGGTATTCTTGGGGTTATGCCCCAGCCTACTCTTGTGAAATGATGTAGATTGTTGCATCCATCCAGTGGTATATGAGCCCTATCTTTCTTCTAGACTAGATGGTGGTACTTTCTCCATGGGGGAGTATGTGTACCTGAGCTGAGTCATGAGAACTCTACTGAATGTATTTTTTGAACAATGTCTTTTGACATTGAAGTTGTTATTGACATAGTAATGAAACATCTATCATTGATGTCAATAGGGGAGAAGTATACATGAAAAAACATCTATTGGAGAGAATTGAATAGGAAAATGAAGAAAGATTTGATTGATGAAGAGGACTTGAAAGTATTTTCAGAGCAGCAGTGTTGCAATGTTGGTATTCATGGAACTTGGATATTTTTCATCTATGTTGCCATCAATGCCAATAGGGGAGATTTCTAGGAATGAATTTTGAATATATCCTATGGGGGAGTATATGTAGTCATTCTGTAGCAGTTGTTGTTGCATTCATGACTGTGATTGTCATTGATGTCAATGCAGTGATTTATTGAAGATTAGCAGAGAAGCAGACAGTGTTTGAGTTAGCGCACTTGGGATATTAAAGATGAAGATATGTGGAGTTGAGAAATTACTCTATGATGTTATATTAGATTATGGTTGAGAGTGCATACATAAATTCATTTATTCATGATAGTTATGAGGAAATTAGTGAAAGTAGTATTCAGGCAGTGTTCCTGAGTAGTGGTTTGTGGAAATCGGATGATATCTCCTAATCAGGATTAAATCGGATCATACATAGTTATGAGGTAGTTGAAGACATAATTTTAGTGGTGTGGACATGAGCACAAGATTTGAAGTCACACGAGTGAAGAATTATCTTAATTGGAAGCTAACAATTTTGTGTAATTTTTATATAACATGTGGAAACTTTTATTTTGTAATTTGTATGCCAACTCATTTGTAATTACTTGAGTGTGGTATAAAGGAAGGAATTTTTTCCTTGTTTTAATATGTATTTTTGTATTTAATTTAAAATTGAATTGCGGAATTGTGCAATACTTGTTGGAAGAGGATATGTGAAGTATAGAGATCTAGTATTGAGATTTGAAGAAGCAGTTGGTGCGGTTTGGCACAGTTAGAGGAGTATTGAATTTTTGAGATCAGTAATCTTTTGGTATTATTCTATTGAGTAATACAAAGATTAGTTGGATAGTGTGCTCAGTGATCTTACACCTGAAGCTATTTGGGTAGTGGGTCCTTATGTCTTCCATAACTCCTAACAGAGTTAGAATCTTTTAGCAGGGATTCAAAGTCTCCTAATAGGGACTCATATGTACTAAATGTATTTCATAAGACTCCTAAAAGAGTCCATCATCTCACAAGAAAATTTCATATTAGTGCATCTTTTGTGGGCATCATTCCCACAAGGGTTTACTCTTTGATCAATAGGTTCCCTAGTCAACATATCTTGTGTCATTATGTCATTGTGTATGTTTATCTTTCTATGGTTGTTGGTTACATTGTTTACATGGTTAATATCTATTGAAGTTTATACAAGTTGTATTTATCTAATAATGGATTCACCCACCCCCCCCCCCCCTCTTAGTTATCTTGGTGGACTTTACTTTCTAACACTAATCCATAGTTTCTCTCAATCACATCAAGAATATATTCATTTCCCAAAGACTCTTTGCAAGTGAAAAACTAAGTATGTCGATATTTTTTATTCAACCTCTAGGAGGTGAAGAGCATACTCTCCTACTACTCAACTATTCATAAGAAAATAAGCCTCCTAGTTAAGCTAGATTCCTAGAAAATCAAGTTTATGAAAGACAATGTGTATTTGTATCTCCAAGGCAACTCGCAACACAAATATCTTTAGTAATCTCAAAATATGTCTTTGGCATGCATCCTACAACCACAAATCATTAGTAGTCTCAAAATAAGGCCATGTAGATGAATTTGAAAAATGAATTCTCCCTCAAATACCCTACAAAAACCTATTATTTTCCACAAAATAGAATGTTAAATCCAAGATGAAGCTGAATCAAGCACTAAAATCCAAAAATTCAAGAAACTAGACCCTTAAAAATGCTCTCTATTTTTTATACAATGAAACACAGTCAACACCATATTATCGTATGATGAAACTCAAAGACCCATGTGATGAAAGACAAAGTTATTATGTCATAGGATGAATCTCAAAAATTCATGCAATAAATCACCTTAAGACATATTATTATATGATAAAACTTGCAACTACATATGATGAAAGAAGGTGTTGTGTGATAAATGTACTATTAGGTGTGATATTTGTCATAGCTTCATAAAATGAATAAAAATAACCTACAAGAAATAGGGCCAAAAACTAATTTGGGCCCCACGATGGGAGCCAAAAATGTGTGGTTAAATATTGGTACTTAATTGAAATACAACCAAAACTCAATAAAGAATAACTCAAGAATTTAGTTATGAAAGTTCAATTTAGATGAACTAGCTAAACCCTCAAAAGTGGTTTATTGCTTCCTAGTTGAAGCGGGTTTAATCCTTTTATGATGCTCATCATATTGGCTAATGACCTACAACTGATTGAATATCTTGATGAACTGAATAAATAGTGATTAGAGATCACCAAGCTATCAAAGTGATATGTAAGATGATTAAATCAGTCAATATGTTGTCATTGATGTCAACTAGTTTTTTTACTATACTTATCATTATAGTTATAAACATCTGAACATCTATAGAAGGAAGAAATGGTGAAGAAATGAGACATCTACATAAGGAAAAAATGGATATGATAGATAAGGATAATGTATACATTGGGTAACTTATTGATGAGTCTATGGCATTATATTATTGACTTCAACATGTTGCATTATTCTATTATGAAGAAGAGATCAAAATTGAACAAGTTAATGTGGTTGGTAATTGAAGATTTTTGTATACACCAAGTCAGTCTTGTGTATATCGAGTGATAGTAATAGCCAAGTTAGTTATTGCCGATGCATTTAGTATTAACCAAGTATGGTTGAAAACATTAAATGTTATAACAGCCAACTGAAATTGATGAGCTGGAAATTGCTTATGATTCTAAGGTAAGAGATGAAGTTTTTTATAAGATCCACGACTGACAAAATTCATTGATGATCGAAGGGAAGAGAATGAAACTGGTTATTGACATATCTGTTGATGAAGCTTAATGTAGAAAAATGGACAAACAAGATTAAGAGGCAAAATCTAATGGTTGGTATGAAAATGGTTTACACGTCTATTTAAGAGACATGAGATTCATTGTTGAACTATGATGGATGAATAGAGACTATAGAATATTTTGCGTGAAGACATTTTTCATGCATTCCTGATCAAACTGGTTATAGACATAACCAAGCTAAACTACATGAATAACTGAGCTTTAGAGATATATACACCGAGTAAAGTAAGTTGGGGGATATGATGAAGTGAATTGATTATTAATCAGACAAGTTATTTTGAGCTTAGCATAGATTTGAATACTTGCAAATTAAGTTGTATTTGAATTAGATCACTACTATATCAGTTTAACTATTGTTACAAAAGAATCTCTTAACCAAGTGGACTTAATAGTATTTTGTATTTTTATATTACATTCAAGGAATGTTAATTGTTTTCTTGTTGACCCCGTAGTGAATGCTGGTCAAAAGTTAAATGTTAGTGATAAATCCTTTAACCTAATCACACCTAATAGTGTGCATTGTAACCTTTAATAGGGTTAGACCCTAATGAAGCTCACTTCAAAAGAGTGAAATATTTTGGGTTACCAGTCCCAGGTGGTTTTTCCCTTAGCAGGGTTTCCATGTTAAATCTTTGTGTTATGTGTTATTTGTTATGATTGCTTTTCTATCATACTTTATATATTTCATATTTGATTAATCAGTAAAGACAATTTTGGAAATTACTAGTATTCAGTAAATGAACAGAAAGATAGTTATTTTATCTTACCAAGTTGTTTGATTTGTTGAATAAGTTTGAAAAAGTACATTTGAGAGTTTGGGACTGTAGGATAACTAATTTAACTAATTCACCCCCCTCTTAGTTATCTAACAATTGGTATCAAAGCATATTGGTTGCTTGGAGTCAAAGACTTGAGAAAAAGATCACAAGATGTATAAAAGGGAAGTGCCCAAGCTGAACAAAGATAACTTCTCGACATGGAAAAGTAGGATGAGGCTACACATATCTAGTATTGGAGAATCTTCTCTTCATCTCCTAGAAAATGGCTATATACAACTGACTATTGGACCTTTGATAGTTGATTAGCTAAGAGATTGACATGAACACAATATAATTATGATAGAGATTGTTGTTGCTCTATTTGATGCAGAATTTGAAGATATCAAAGCATGCACTACAATGAAAGAAATGTGGGACAAGCTTGCACTAGTTTATGGTAGAGATGTAAATGTAATGAGGACTAGAGATGAAAGCCTAAAAGGTAGATTTGATGATATGAAGATGAAAGATGGTGAGAACATCACACAATACTCTAACTAAATCAAAGAGGTAGTCAATGCTATCCGAGGAGTAGGAGGTATTATTTCTGAAGACACTATTATAAGTAAAATAGTGAGAACCTTGCTGCCTATCTATGCTATTAGAATCTCTACTATTCATGAAATGGATCTACACCTGGTAGTACACTTACACTTGATAGTCTAATTAGTAAGCTGACTACTTTTGAGCTGAATAACTATGACTAGTATTGTATCAAGTGTTGAGTCTTCATTTATGTCATCCCTAAAGATTGGTAAGTCTAAAAGTAAGCGTAACATAAAAAATGAAAGTGCCAGTGACAGTGAAGATGAGATTGAAGCACTTATGGATAGGAGACTTCAAAAAGGTAAAGGAAGGTATAAAGGAAAGTTACCTTTAGCTTGTTTTAATTGTAAATAGATTGGCCATATTGTTGCTAGATGTCCTAACAAGAAAGAAGAAGATAAAGACAATGACCGATCTGGTAAGAGAGGAAACCAATACTATGATTTAAGAAACAACCAAAACTACAAAGACAAAGGAAAGAAGCCATGTTACCTTGTTGGAGATGATGATATTAACACTGATACCTACACTAGTGATGAAATTGAAGTGGTATTTGTTGCAATGAAAGATTATTCAGAAGAAGAAGAAAGGTATGTAGAAACAACACTTATATCTAAAGCTAGCAAGAATGATACATGGATTATTGATAGTGGTTGTACAAATCATATGACTGGTGATGAGGATAAATTTGAATAACTTGAACACTATAATGGAGGATCTATTAAAATGGGAAATGATACACCTTGTCTAGTGAAATGAAAAGGATCTATCTTGTTAAATGATAAGATTAGATGTGAGAATGCATATTGGGTGAAAGGACTTAACTATAATCTCTTGAGTGTAGCACAATTGAATAATTCAAGTCACCAAGTTGCATTTGAAAGTAGAAAGGTGAAAATCTATGATGAAACTGGAAAGTTGGTCAATACTAGTGAACAATCCAAAGGTAATCTATTATATCTTGACAATGCTGAAACTTCTTGTTTGATGGCTAGAAATGAAGATGTGTGGTTGTGGC
Source organism: Chamaecyparis obtusa (assembly GCA_027943335.1). NCBI lineage: Eukaryota > Viridiplantae > Streptophyta > Pinopsida > Cupressales > Cupressaceae > Chamaecyparis > Chamaecyparis obtusa. The sequence continues at coordinate 2,816,228 of BSBK01001376.1, read as the reverse complement.
ATAAGAGACTGTGTCATGTAAATTTTGATAACATGGTTAAGATTAGTAAGAGGAGAAGAGTTAGAGGTTTACCGAGTCTAACTAAACCTAACCATGTTATGTGCAATCAATGTAAGAAAGGAAAAATGACTAAATGTAATTTTAAAAGAAAGGACTATTATTCTAAAGATATTTTGGAGTTGGTACATAGTGACTTATGTGGTCCTATGAGAACTCAGAGTTATTATGGTGACAAATATTTCATTTTATATTTTGATGACTACTCTAGGATGATGATAGTTATGTTTTTAAAAAAGAAATATGAAGCTTTCAAACAGTTTAAGTGTTATAAAGCTAAAGTTGAGAAGGAAACTAGGAAAGATTTAAAATGCTTAAGATCTGATAGAGGTTGTGAGTTTATTTCTGATGAATTCACTAACTTTTGTAATGAGCATGGAGTTAAAAGATAGGTTTCTACACTGAGGACACCACAACAGAATGGTATTGTAGAAAGAAGGAATCAATCTATAATTGATTGTGCCAGAACATTGATGATTGAGAAAGATGTTACACAAATGTACTGGAGAGAAGTTGTTAGCACTATTTTATACACCTTGAACCAAGTTCAATTGAAGAAAGATAAAAATAAGACACCTTATGAGCTATGGTTTGGCTACACATCGAATGTAAGTTATTTAAGAATTTTTGGAAGCATATGTTACATTTTTAAAAATGATAGAAATGGTAAATTTGATTCTAAGGGTGATGAAGGAATATTTCTAGGATATTCTACTAAGAGAAAAGCATACAAATGTTTGAACAAGGCTACTAAAAAAAGATTGAAAGTGCTATAAACATTTCCAAGAATTTGGTGATACATTAAAAAACAAAGCACATATCTATTAAGTATCACTATTTGAGGGAACAAGTACAAAAAAAGCAAGTGAAACTAGAGTTTGTGAAGTCTAAAGAACAACTTGCAGATATATTTACCAAGCCCTTACCAAAGGACACTTTTGAGTACTTGATTACTAGACAAGGGGTATGTCCCCTATCTATCGGTCACTAAGGGGATCAGGAGGTTGCATCAACCTATAATTTATGATAAAATCATTCATGTTGATGCATGTAGCTCACACTTTAGGATTCCTAAGGTTGTGAAAGATTGTAGAAGCTAGAACAAATAATTGTATATCAATACATGAATGTACTTGATCTGGACCAAACAATAGAAAACTACTTGACTGCTGAAGAGCTGCTTATTTTCTTTTGGCATTGTCAAAGGGAGAGAGATTTCTATGAAATATTTGAAATATTGGGAGAGAAAGAATAAGAGAACTAAACAAGATCAAATCTATAGGGAGAGTCTACATGGAATGTTGTTTGTAGTGATTAAACATACTAAATATCAAGCTAGGGAGAGCTTACCAAGCTCCAAAATTTATCTATATAGTTGTAGAACAAATGTTTGGTATGGTATGGTATATTTCATATTGTTTATGTTTCCATCAATGACAAAGGGAGGGATAGATGACCTACAACTGATTGAATATCTTGATGAATTGAAGAAACAATGATTAGAGATCACCGAGCTATCAAATTGATATGTAAGATGATTAAATCAGTCAATATGTTGTCATTAATGTCGACTAGTTTTTGACTATACTTATCATGATAGTTACAAACATCTAAGCATCTGTAGAAGGAAGAAATGGTGAAAAAATGATACATCTACATAAGGAAAAGATGGATATGATAGATAAGGATAAGGTATACATTGGATAACTTATTGATGAGTCTATGGCATTATATTGTTGACTTGAGCATGTTGCATTATTTTATTATAAAGAAGAGATTAGAATTGAACAAGTTAATGTGGTTAGTAATTGAAGATTTCTATATACACCAAGTCAGTCTTGTGTACACCAAGTGACAGTAATAACTAAGTTAGTTATCACCGACGCATTCAGTATTAACTAAGTATGGACGAAAATATTAAATGTTATAACAACTGACTGAAATTGATGAGCTAGAAATTTCTTATGATTTTGAGGTAAGAAATGAAGTTGTTTATAAGATCCAAAATTGACAAAATTAAGAGATAATCAAAGGGAAGAGAATGAAACATGTTATTGACACATTTGTCGAGGAAGCTTGATGCGAAAAAATAGATGAAGAAGATTAAGAGGCAAAATCTAATGGCTGATATGAAAATGGTTTACATGTCTATTTAAGAGACATGAGATTCATTTTTGAACTATGTCAGATGAATAGGGACTACATAAGATTTCATGTGAAGACATTTTTCATGCATTCTTGATCAAACTAGTTACAGACAAAACCATGCTAAACTGCAGGCATAACCGAGCATCAAAGATATATACACTGAGTAAAGTAAGTTGGGGGATATGATCAAGTGAATTGATTATTGTTTAATGAGTTATTTTGAGCTTAGCATAGATCTAAATACTTACAAATTAAGTTGCATTTGAATCATATCACTACTGTATCAGTTTAACCATTGTTACAACCAAATCTCTTAACTGAGTGGACTTAACAATATTTTGTATTTCCATATGACATTCAAGGAATGTTAATTTTTTTCTTGTTGACCCCATAGTGAATATTGGTCAAAAGTTAACTGTTAGTGATAAATCCTTTAACCAGGTCACACCTGACAGTGTGCATTGTAACCTTTAACAAGGTTGGCTCCTAACCAAGCTCACTTCAGAAGAGTGAAATATTTTGGGTTATTGGTCCCAGGTGGTGTTTCCCCTTAGAAGGGTTTCCACATTAAATCTTTGTGTTATGTGTTATTTGTTATGATTGTTTTTATATCATAGTTTACATATTTCATATTTGATTAATCGGTAAAGACAGTTTTGGAAATTACTGGTATTCGGTAAATGAACAAAAAGATAGTTATTTTATCTTACCGAGTTGTTTGATTTTTTGAATAAGTTTGAAAAATTACATCTGAGAGTTTGGGACTATAGGATAACTGATTTAATTGATTCACTCCCCCCCCCTCTCAGTTATCTAACAATTGGCATGAAGGATTAGTGACTTGACTACTCCAAAATGGAAGATTCAAATGTAATACAAAACTAGAAATGAAACTAGAATGCAAGATTAGCAAATGATAGAATGAAAGAAAGCTAGATTAACAATACAAGATTACACTAGGAATGAACTAAATGAAGAATGCAAGAGAGATATGAGCATATAATGAAAGCAACTAAAAACTAAGAATTCAAAATAGAAAGATTACTCTAGAATGCAAGAATGAAATAGTGCTAATCACTAAGATGATCAAGATGGAACCCTTGAAACATGGAAGAGCTTCCTTTTAAAGGAATTGCCTCAAGAATGAAGGGTGGAGATTAAAAGACAAAAGAATGTTAGGTAGAGATGAGTGGTGAGAAAGGTCAATCCATGTGAGAGGATTCAATAATTTTTGTTCACCAAGCTTTGAGAGTAGAATAAGACAAAATCCCACTTTTTTAATTATGAATTAATCAAGATTAAGTTTCACAAAGTGTTGTTTTTAATAAAAGTGCTAAGACTTTATATTAAAAGTAAGTCTTGACAATTAAATAATTTTTTTTAGTTTTTAAATGATTTAATTTAATTATGCAAGGGGGGTTAAAATGGTTACTTACATAATTATGTCTAGTAAAATATCCTTTGAGATCTAGAATTTTTTTTGAGGAAATTTTATCAAAATTAAGGGCTTAGGTTCTACTAGATAAATTTTATGCGATTACAAGATCCAATTTTGAGAGAAAATCATTGATTTTAATCACACTCTTGCTAGTTAGAGAGAAATATGATGCTTTTGTTTAGTTTATTGTGTTCTAACTTGATTTTTGACTAACAATATAATGTCTTATTGAAGTGTTGTGTTGCAGGTTTCAGGTACAATAAATCACACACACAATACTATCTTCCATTACCATTGTTACAAGCATAAAAAGGGCTATTCATGTGGATGAGAAATAACAAATAATTGGTAATTTTCAGGACAATGGATTTTCAAAAAGTAAATCATATATGAAGATTTAACTATTTTATGTTGCAAGGAAGAAGCTAAATGCACATGCAATGTTGTTCAATACGACATAGGGAAGGGGTTACAAGATGAGATTGAGCTTCAAGAAAGAAAATCTAGAAGTGAACAAATATTATATGTAATTCAAGGTTAACTTCACACATCGAATGGGGAAGATCCAGTTATGCATAATGAATTTAACATGTTTTATAATTCTATTATATTAGAAAGGCAATATGTTTCTTCACAAAATTCTTCTCCATCTTGTAGATATGATGATTGGAAAAATGAATACTCACAAAATCCACAATATCCATAATTACTATCTCCACCATACTCATCCTACTTGATCTCACCTGTAATACCCCCAAAATGGGCTATAGGACCATTGACCTTCTACATCAACAAATTGATCGAAATTGACACAAAAGTCCTAACCAAAGGCACATCTGCACATCAAATCATTAAAAACCTAATCGATTTAATCTTAATTCTGCATAGGGGAATATTTCCTAAATATTCCTAATTTATCCTAATTATCTCCTAATTGAATATTATTTGGCGATAAATATGTCCTATTTACTCTAAAGTTAATTAATTGAATATGTTCAATATTTGATTAATTAATTTAATTCTGCCACTTAATCATTTAATTAGATTTAATTATATTTATTCCTAATTAATATTATTTAATTTTGACAATAAATTAAAAATCTTATAAATAATTGATTAAATCCAATTGTTAGATTTAATGATATAGTTTTGGAATAAATTTTGATTAAATAATTGATTAACCCATAAATCAATTGTTTTAATTCAAAAATCAGTTAAGTTGAGAGTAATTCTTTTGAATTATTAAATTAATTCATTATTATCCATGCACATTCAGAAAAGCAGTTAAACTTTAAATCAGTAAATCAATTCAATTTGTTATCTTTTTGAACTCAACATCTATTTCGAGTTAAAAAGTTGATCTAAACTTCTGATTTGAGTTAAAAAGATGATTTTGCATGATTTTGTGAGTTAACTAATTCTGATTTCCTGATAACTCAAAATCAATCTGAGTTAATCAAGGAGATATTTTTGGCTTTCCACGAGCTTTCAAAAATCTTGTATTTCTATATAAACAAGGTTCAACCCTTCACAAAAGGTCCTTCCTTTCAACTGCGCTTTCAATTATCTAGAGAATCGAGCTCTTGCGTACAAGCGATTGTGAGATCTTTTTGCAATTTTTCATTCATTATTTTCAATCAATTCATAGCATTCCATAGCATTGTTAGAATAGATTTGCATTCATTTAAATTCATCTTAGATCAATTTCATATAATTTTTCATCATATTGCATAGAAAATCCAAAAAGATAGATTAAGCTACATCCATATTCCATTGCTTTCATCTTTTAAATCCTTCGTTTAAGTATTGCATTGTCACTGGTCTCGATCATAATTTGAGAATATCAAACTCATACCTACTAGAAGGTAGTAAATCACCTGGTTAGCTTTGTTATTTCATTTGCAGATTTCTTAATTTTCTAACCTCTAATGTTTTACTGAAGTGTTGTGTCTATAGCTAGGTACAAAATTCACATGCACATCACCCACTTTATATCCACAATAAATTTTACCATTTTCATTATCCCATTCATATCATCAACCACCCACTTTGACATATCCACCAAGGGAAACAATAATGCCTACTAAAATATTTCCTAATAAAGGTGGTTCAAGTTGCATATGATAATGAAATTTCAATGATCCCTTTACATTTCATTAATGTGCTTGAAACTAGTGACTCATAATATGTATCTAAAACTAAAGGATGTGGTTTTTAATTTTCTTGAATCAAAAGAATAATATGATCAGTTGAATGATGTTCAATGAAGTCCTTATTTACAGAACAAATCAAAACTTTTATAGGGCATTCACACACATGAGGAAACTCTCTAATATGAGTTTAAATTTATTATGGAACTCATGAATGTGTGTTAAAATTAATCATGCTATAAGAAATGTTGAACTGAATGCATTAATAATTAAAGGAATATTGTATAAGATAGAAAATGAATCCCGCAAGATCTATCATTGATAAATATGTTTATACTCAAACATAAACATCTTTGTAGGTCTATAGTTAAAATGTGTATTCCTCACACACTTATTGATTTAGGCCCCCAACTCCTTTATTTTTAACAACTAGATAAGTTTAAACTCATTAATGATCATACCAAACATACTACAAAGGATGATTGGTTATTGATCAAGGCTAAAAAGTATTATTAAATATGTCATTTTCTTTCTTGATTCTTCGGATTATTGTAATGGCCTCATGATTTTTCAGCATGAAATTAAGTTGGAGGGAATATATTAAATTTTTAAACAACTTTGGTTGATCAATAATGTGTTCATTGATTATTTCTTTGGTGTTCTAATAAAATAACATGTATGAGATTTAGACCAACTCAAGGTATGCATTATTATGTTAATCACCATCACTAATTTCTCTACACAAGAATTCCTTGTATAATATTCATGATTTAATTATTATTAAGTATTTTAATCAAGGATTTTTATCACACGGATGATATTGCATTATTATACTTGATATTCTTGGTCATGATAATATGGTTACATGTTTCCTATCTTGGTTATTATGCACCTTTGCATCAATACTAGTTAATAATGCTTCTCTACATGAGTATCCAAAGATAGATTTTGTTTCCCTTTCTTGATATATGGAGAAAATCAAGTTTCCTTTGTGTTTTCCTCTTGGATATCCCAAGAGGATTATTTGGAAAATAATTCAATGTTCATGGATATAAGTTCTCTTCTGCACCATCCTTGATGTCAGTCATGTAGAGGAACTTGTATGCAACTAAGATATGAGAAACATAATATTATGTTCTTGGCTAATTCTTCAAAAGTCATACATCTAGAGAAAAATTGGAGACATGAACAAGGAGCTACACATTCCAATAAAAATAATCACATTGAACTTATATGTTTGGTTGTCATTGATGTCAAACCTAGTGATCTAGATAGATCCTAGTATGAAGAGCAATTGATGCCATTCCTAGTGGTTCAATATTTGATTTTCATTGATCACAATGTAGAGAGTAGTTGTTTTCATTCTTGGTGGTCTGGATAGGACCAAATAAACATATAGAATATTAGTATGAATGAAAAGTGTAGACAAGATAGTGGAAACTAAATATTGCAGAATTTTTACATGATGAAAATATTTGAAAATGTGTCTTTCAAAAGATCCTTTCTTCAGAAATTAATGATGATGATATGAGGAATTAATTCTCTCAATGTTTTTTTGGATTGAATTTAATAGATAATGTTGTTTTCTAAAATTTTTGGATGTTTATGCAGTGGTGATAATGCTTACAAAGTATTATTGCACTCTTCTCTTTCAAGTAAAATGTAAAGACGTGTATTTGAAAAAAAATTAATGGTCTAGGTGTGTATTCAATTGGAATGATTTTTATGGATACGAAAAATGATGACTTTATGCTCTACATTTTTGTTGTAATGATCCCTTGTTATCCATATTCTAAATCTCTTTATGGGATCAAGTTGTTGGTCTTGGTAGCTATGTTCATTTTATCTCTAGATAATCTTGGTTTTTACATGCTTTATCTGGTGATTGTAGTGTGTTCCTAACCATTGGAAGGAAACATAGAGACAAAAAATTTATTAGACAAAATGTTTTAAGGCCAACTTGTTGATTTTTGGAAGGAAATGTATTGAAAAATATTTTCTTGGACAAAGTGTTTTATGACCAACTTGATGTATATACCAATGATGTGTGTGTGTGGGTGTGCACAACATACATAAAACAAATAGTGTGTGTGAGAACATAGAAAGGAATATATAAGTTGGGGTAGTTTTGGTATGCATTGGTTGGTACATGCAAGTTGTGAGAAAGTTATAGAGATTCCTAATCGGATATGGTGTAAACAAGTTGTGTCGAGATCTGATCCTAACATTAACTGAATTCATGCATATGTAGATGTAATATTCTTAGTTCATATTTTGTTTATCTTGGATGTGATCCATCTAGTTATAAATATTTTCTTGTAATTTTGGCAGTGTGCCTTTTTTTAGTAGTGAGCCCACTTGCAGTGAGCATTCTAGTAGTGAACCACCTTTTGTAAAAATCACATTAACCAAAGTTTTATACTTGAAGATTATAATTCTCCATGGTTTTTCCCATCTTGGTTTTCCATGTAAAAATTGTGTGTTCATTGTGTATGTTTCACATGTGTGCGTATTCATCTTAGCATCCATTTTTAGTTAATTGGTCAATGACTTGGTTTAATGGTTTCAAATTTGTACCATCTTAAAATGGATGTACTCCTCATTTAAGACCTTTTAGCTCCCATCCTTTATCAAATTTTTGGACAATGGATGGATTCATACTCGGTTCCATTTTTCTCCTGCTCTATCCCATATTCTCCCTTTTCAACTATGCAGTCTCCAAGATCTCATCGATGGCTCCCTATGGGCCAACCCTAGAATAGGTCAACCAAGTTGACCTATTCCCTCGGGGTTGTGAGCCTCAAACTCGATGTTGTCTCGAGGATTTAATTCTCAAAATTTGGTAACCTTGTCAGCTTAATTTATTTTCCCACCCAAAAACTTGTATAAAAGGAAGCCTAGGAACCTCATTTTAGGGGGAAAGAAAAAAGAGAAGCAAGAAGAATAAAATGAGAAGACAATTGATGATAGAAATCTCACATTCAAGCATTCAAGTCTTCAAAGATTCAAGGATCATTTACGAGAATATTTCCTCTTCAACATCTAGCATATTATTTTCCATCAAGGGAGGAGATATACATTGAGGTATTCATCATCTTATTCATTTGATGCACACTTACATCCATGGACCCAGGAAGTGATTTTTGTAGATCCATAGCATTTGTGGAGATTTCCTACATTACAAGTTCAAGATCAACATACAAACACAAAAAAATCCGTATTGACAAGAGTTTCTTCAAGAAAGGTGAATATTTACATTTTTATTGTTTCATTTATAAATTTACATTTCAATTCAAGGTTTATTCCTCAATCTAGGTCTTGACCAAGGCAAGGCCTTATCCACCCCAACTGCAAAACCTAGTTTTTTGTGTACAGGAGCAGGATCTCAAAATTGCAGTATAGATCTAGAAGTTGTAGATCGAGATCTATTAGAAAAATTTGGGTCAAATTAATTAAGGTTCATCAAGAATATAGTGACTTGGTTGACCTATTCTAGAACATAGTGACATGGTCGACCTTTTCCTGGTAGCCTAAGATTTTCAACATTTTATGGGTTTTCAGTCATGATTGTAAATCCCCAGTCAAACCTTTAGCTATAGGTCCATAACAACATTTTTTAGAGTAGAAAATAATGTTCCTCTTCATACTTCAAGGTGAGTACCTCATTATCTATTTCATATATTAGTTTAGATCTATTTTCACATCTTAATTGGGTTGATTTCTTACATTTAACACTTAGATCTCTATTGCTTATCTTGCTAAATCAATTAGTTCAATTTTACAATTACATTTACACAACCTTAATTAAATATTACATTGCATGAAAGAGGAATTTATTGTGTACTCCCTCAATATAATTTGGGTTTATCATTAGAATCCCCTCATCTTCTTGGGTTTTTGGTAATCTAACTTAAGTTATATTGAGAGTTACGCCTAGAAACCCCTCTTTCTCTTGTATTTTGAATGTTAGTGTGGAAATGGTTAACCAATGAGCATGTCTCACATATTTTACATTACTAAATTAATCAACACTATTTTCCCCCTAAAATTTTTGGTGAATCCAACGTATTACAACTACCTTTTTAATTTGGAGTTAGATCCCTTGATCTCCTTTTCTTTTTTCCCATTGGTGAACCCTATTTTGGAGTTACATTTAGGTATATGTGTGTGGTTAGATATTTCTTTTTGCATTGATAATTGTGTCATTAGATCTCATTAGAGTTTACTTTTGTGATCTCCTCTTTTATGAGCTTTATTACACTAAGTCCAACCTCTAGCATTCCCATTAGGATAAGTTGTAGACTCATGGGCTCTTTTGACCAGGATTTCTCTTTCCTTCCTAGAAACCATGATGATACTACTATTTTCCCCCAAGATCTCAATCCCATAATGGAGCATAATTCCTCTCATTCCTCCCATGATGAAGATGAATCCTTAAGAACTCCTCCTTCCCAAGTTGATAATCTCTCTTGTGAGTTTGATAAATTGGAAAATTGGCTTGTGCAAGAGAACCCAAGCCCTAATAGCATTGCCTCTATTGAGGATATTAAGAAGATTATTACTCATGATGAAAATAATATATTCTTTTTACATGGTATCTCACACCTTATTGATACTTATGCTAAGCCTTTGACAGAATATGCTCAAGATTTAGGATACACTCCTCCTTCCACAACCGTTGAACATTCTATCTCAATTTCTACTACCATTCCTTGTATTTCTACTTATACGCCACCTCTCATGAAAAATTCTACAAAATTTTCCACTCCTTTAAGTGTTGGTCTTCCTAATCCTTCACTTCCTTTGAGTGTTCCTCCTACCTCCATACCTTCTTCATTAACCTCATACAATGTTTTCCCTTTCACATATTCCAATCCTCTTCCCATTCCTCTAATCCTCCACCAACATCCTTGCATTTTCCTTTGGCTTCGTACAGCTTTCCTAGTACATCCAATATGTCTATTCCTACTATTGGGTCTTCTAATCCTACCATTAGTAGCTTAGTTCAAATTGTCACTACTTTGGAACAAGTATCCCAATTCACTCAATCTAAGTACACCATCCCTACATGTGATATTGTCAATCCCATTTCCTTATATATCCTTCATTTTTTTATCCTACAACATATGGAGATACCTCATCTTGAGACTCATAATGGTAAGGGTGATCCTATGATTCATGTTAGGACTTTCCAAACTATATGTAGTGATTTTGCTTATGACTTTAGGATCATCGATAAGTTTTTTACACATAATTTTAGGGATAAATCTTTTCAATGGTATTTCTATTTACCTCATTACTCTATTAATTCCTTTAAAATTCTTGTTAATTCCTTCATTAAAAAATTTCAAAATAATATTGGTCCTCAAATTTCTTTGACCGATTTAATGCATTGTAAGAAAAATGTTAAAGAAAAAGTTAGTGACTTTAGTGGTAGATTTAAACATTTGTATGATCAATTTTCTTATCCTATGCTTGATCATGATATTCAATGTATTTTTATTTCTAATTTTTAAAAAGATATTATAAATAAGATTATCCTTACTGAGTATACTTCCTTTCCACATCTTTGCGTAGTGCTTCACCACTATCAATTACAAGTGAGCTAGCTTGAGAGCTCTACTCCAATGGCTCCTTTTACTGTGGATAAGAGTGATCCCACCATTAATCAAAATAAGTTCTCTAAGCCTAACAACTACATAAAGATTCATAAGTCAACAAACATAGTTGATGATCAAGTAGCTGGTACATCCAAAGGTATGACCCTCTGTATATCATCCTAATCGTAAGTATACTGCTTTATATGAACCTTTACCTATAAGGATGATGAGTTCGAATAATTGAGAGCGGGGGGGTGAATCAGTTAGATTAGTTATTCTAGAGTCCCAAACTCCCAGATGTACCTTACAAAATAATTTCAATAATTTATGCAGCTCGGTAACATAAAATATCAATCTATCTGTTCACTTTACTGAATACCAGTAATTATCCAAATTGTGATTACGAATAAATCAAATATGCAGTATGTAAAGTATGATAGAAAAAAATCATAACAAATAACACATAACATAATGATTTAATGTGGAAACCCTACTAAGGGAAAAAACACCTAGGACCGGTAACCCAAAATAATTCACTCTTCTGAAGTGAGCTCGGTAAAGAGCCAACCCTATTAAAGGTTACAATGCACACTATTATGTGTGACCTAGTTAGAGGATATATCACTAACAGTTAAATTTTGACCAGCATTCACTATGGGTTTAACAAGATAACACTTTACATTTAATGAATTTCATAGGATAGTACAATAAGACTATTAAGTCCACTCAGTTAAGAGATTTTCTAAATCAATGGTTAAACTGATACAATACTGATTTGATTCAAATACAACTCAATTGCAAATATTCAGATCTATGCTATGCTCATAAAATATTTTGATCATTAATCAATTCACTTCCTCAATATTTCTCAACTTACTTTCACTCGGTAAATAGTTCTCTAACACTCAGTAATGTTTGCAGCTCGATTCTTTCTATAACTAGTTTGATTAGGAATGCATGAATAAAATCTTGACACAAAATCTCTACAGTCTCCTTTTGTCTAGCATGTTTCAACAATGAAACTCATATCTCTTATATAGACAAGTAAACTATTTTCATATTAGCCATCATATTTTTCCTCATAATCTCCTTCATCCATTTTTTTGCTTAAACCTTCCTCGGCAGATGTGTCTTTAACATGTTTCAATATCATCCTTTAGATCATCTTTGAATTATGTCAGTCATGGATCTCATAATTAACTTCATCATTAACCTCAAAATCATAACAATATCCATCTCATCAATTTCAGTCGATTGTTCTTAGCATTTAATATTTTCATCCATACTCGGTTAATACTGAAATGCATCGATGATAACTAACTTGATTATTATTGTCACTCGATATACACTGCACTTGCTTAGTGTATACATAAGTCTTCAATTACCGACCACATTGACTTATTTAATTCAAATCTCTTCTTCATAATAGATTAATGTAACATGCTCAAGTCAACAATATAAGGCCATAGACTCATCAATAAGTTACACAATGTTTACCTTATCCTTATCCATCATATCCATCTTTTCCTTATGTAGATATCTCTGTTCTTCAACTTTTCTTCCTTCTACAGATGTTTGTAACTATCATGATAAGTACTATCAAAACTAGTTGACATTAATGACAACATATTGACTGATTTAATCATCTTACATATCACTCTAGTAGCTTGGTGATCTCTAATCAATGTTTCTTCAATTCATCCAGATATTCAATCAGTTGTAGTTCATCAATATCTCCCTTTGGCATTGATGGAAACACAAGAAATATGAAAATATTCCATACACATACCAAACATGTATCCTAAAACTATGTGAGTAAATGTTGTAGCTCGGTAAGCTCTCCCTAGCTTGATATTTAGTATGTTTAATCACTACAAAATAAAATAGCATTCCATGTAGACTCTCCTTGTGGATTTAATCTTTTTAGTTCTCAGATTCTTATTCTCAGCAATAGATATTCCAATATGCAGTCTCTCTCCCTCTTGTAATTCTATCCCTCTTTTTGTGTTCTCACTATCTGATTTTTCATATTTAGTCTCTCTCCCTTTGACAACAATGCCAAAGAAAATAAACAAATAGCTCTTTAGCAACCAATTAATTCTCTATTATTTGGTTCAGATCAAGTACCTTCATGTATTGATAAAAAAATTCATGTTCTAGCTTCTACAATCTTTCACAACCTTAGAGAAACTAAAGTTTGAGCTATGTGCATCAACATGAATGATCTTTTGATAAAGTATAGGTTGATGCAACCTCTTGATCACCTTAATGACCAATAGACAGGGGATAGACCCCTAGTCTAGTCCTCAAATATTCAAATGTGTCCTTTGGTAAGGGTTTGGTAAAAATATCAGCAAGTTATTCTTTAGATGTTATAAATTCTAATTTCACCTACTTCTCTTGAACTTGTTCCCTTAAGTAGTGATACTTAATAGATATATGCTTTGTTTTTAATGCATCACAGGATTATTGGAAATATTTATAACACTAGTGTTGTCACAATATATAATCATGAGGTTAGTGATTACCTCATTCATTCCTTACAACACTTGTTTAATCCAAGCAATATTTGAACAATTTGTAGTAGCAACAACATACTCTACTTCAATAGTAGACTGAGAAATGCATTCTTGTTTCTTTCTTATCCAAGTCATGAGCCTTTCTCCTAAAAAGAATACTTCACCGGTTGTGCTCTTCTAGTCATTAATGTTTCCAACCCAATCTGCATCGGTATAAACTCGGAGTTCAAATTTGCCTTCCATTGTGTACCATAAACCATAGTCTTTTGTCTTCTTCAAGTATCTTAAAAAAATTTAACTACAACCATATGTGAATCTTTAGGATTGGAAGAAAATCTTCGCACAATCCTAACTGCATGTTCAATATTAGGCCTACTGTGTACCACATACATTAGTTTTCCAATCATAGATATGTATAGTGTCTGATTTAATTTTGTAGATTCATCATCCTTTGTCAACTTACATCTAGTTGCCATCGGTGTTCCTACCAGTTTTTCATCTTCCATGCCAAAAGTTTTTAATACTTCTTTAATGTATTTTGATTGAGTGATGAAAATCCCATCATTCTATTGTATAATCTGCAAACCTAGAAAGAATTTAATCTCTCCAAACATTGACATCTCAAATTCCTTTCTCATTTCATCAGCAAAAGATTTGCAAATCAGATCATGTCCACCAAAGATTATATCATCAGCAAATATTTCAGCAATCAAAATATTATCATCAAATTCTCCTTTCATGTACAAATTATTATTTTCAAAATCGAATACTGATAAGATAAGCATGTAGTCTTTCATACCATTCCCTCAGTGCTTTCTATAGTCCATACAAAGCTTTGTGCAGTCTACATACCATGTTCTTCTGATTTGGATCAACAAAACCTTCTGGTTGTTCTATGTAGACCTCATCCTCAAGAATTCTATTTAGAAAAGTTGATTTCACATCCATTTGATATATTTTGAATCCCTTATGTACATCATATGCAAGTAGTATATGGATTCCTTCAAGTCTAGCAACAGGTTCAAAGGTTTCACCATAATCTATACCTTCTTCTTGTGCATATCCCTTGCATACAACTCTTGCCTTATTCCTAGTGACCTCATAATTTTCATTTAACTTGTTCTTGAAAATCCACTTAGTACCAATTAAATTTTTATCTTTTGGTCTAGGTACTAATGTCCATGTCTTATTCTTCTCAATCTATTCAATTTTGTCATTCATAGCCTTGATCCATTCCTCATTTTCAAGTGCATCTCTAACATTCTTAGGTTCAAACTCACAAACTAAGCATGTGTTTTTCCTTAACTTACTTTAGGTCATCATGCCAACCTACTTATCTCCAATTATTTGATTCTACAGATGGTTTCTTCTAATCAATCTTGCTAGCACTTGTTCTCTTCTTTTCTCATCATTCGGTTCAGGTTCATTTTCCTGCTTGGTAGCTTCTTCCTGATTATCGGCATGCATTTGTTGATTCTTGGTAGCATTTTCCTGATGCTTGGTAGAATCATCATGTGGCTTCAATAGATAACCTATATTTCCAACATATGTAAACCTACCATAGTCTTCTGGTTCCTTCATGCTTTCTTCATCATTCTTTTCAACAAACTCATCAACTTTTACATTAGCACTTTCTATCATTTTATTAGTAGTCTTGTTCAAACATTTATAAGATTTACTCTTTCTACTAATCTTAAAGATGTTATCAAAATTTACATGACATAGCCTCTTATGACATAACCATACATCTTCATTCTTCACTAGTAAACAAGAAGTTTTAGCATTGTCAAGATAGACTAAATTACCTTTTGATTGTCCTCCAGTACCGACAAGCTTTCCATTTTCATCATAGATTTTTACCTTCTTGCTTTCAAATGCAACTTGGTGACCTGAGTTATTTAGCTATGCTTCACTCAACAAATTGTAGTTAAGTCCTTTTACCCAGTATGCATTATCACATCTAATTATATCATTCAATAAGATAGACCCTTTTCCTTTCACCTGACAAGGATTATCATTTCCCATTTTCACTAATCCTCCATTATAATGCTCAAGATGATCAAACTTATCTTCATCACTAGTCATGTGATGTGTACAACCATTATCAATGATCCAAGTATCATTCTTACTAACTTTAGAAATAAGGGTTTTTTATACATACCTTTCCTCCTCTTCTGAATCATCTTTCATTGCAACAAATACCACTTCAATTTCATCATTAGTGTTAGTGTCATCTTTATTTTCTCCAACAAGGTAACATGTCATATTTCCTTTTTCTTTGTAATCTCAATTGTCTCTGTTGTAGTGTCAGTTTCATCTTTTATTCCTTTTGCCAAACTTTCCATCACCAAATCGGTCATTGTCTTTATCTTCCTCTTTCTTGTTAGGACATCTAGCAGCAATATGGCCAGTCTCTTTACAATTAAAACAAGCTAAAGGTAACTTTCCCTTATACCTTCCTTTACCTTTTTGAAGTCTTTGGGCCATAAGTGCTTCAATCTCATCAAGCTCATCTTTTCTGTCATTGTCACTTTCATTCTTTATATTATGCTTACTGCTAGATTTACCAATCTTAAGAGATGACATAAAAGAAGATTCAACACTTGGTACAATAATATTGTCATAATTATTCAGCTGAAAAGTAGTTAACTTTCTAATCAGACTATCAAGTGTAAGAGTGCTATTAGGTGTAGACCTCATTTCATGAATAGAAGATATTTTGATTCCATAGATAGGAAACAAGGTTCTTAGTATCTTACTTACCACAGTATCTTCATCAATAGTACCTCCTGCTCCTCAGATAACATTGACTACCTCTTTGATTTAGTTTGAGTATTGTGTGATGTTCTCACCTTCCTACATCTTCATGTCATCAAATATTCCTCTCAAGCTTTTAGATATGGCTCTCATTACATTCACATCACCACCAAAAACTAGAGAAAGTTTATCCCACATTTTCTTCATTGTAGTGAAATCCTTGACATCCTCAAATTCAACATTAGATAGAGTAGCAACAATCTCTATCATAGTAATATTATGTTCATGTCTATCTCTCAACTGATCATGAGTCAAAGGTCCAACATTCGGTTGTAAGTATCCATTTTTAAGTAAATGCATAGAAGATTCTTTGATTCTAGATATGTGAAGCTTCATCCAACTTTTCCATGTTGTGAAGTTATCTTTGTTCAACTTTGAAACTTCCCTCTTATACATCTTGTGATCTTTCTACTCAAGTCCTTAAAGATTTTCTCCAAGAAACCAATATGCCCTGATACCAATTGTTAGAATAATTGAGACTGGGGGTGAATCAGTTAGATCAATTATCCTATAGTCCCAAACTCCCACATGTACCCTACAAAACAATTTCAATAATTTATGTAGCTTGGTAACATAAAATATCAATCTATCTGTTCACTTTACTGAATACTAGTATTTATCCAAACTGTGATTACCAACTAAATCAACTATGTAGTATGTAAAATATGATAGAAAAATAATCATAAAAAATAACACATAACACAATGATTTAACGTGGAAACCCTACTAAGGGAAAAACTACCTGGGACCGGTAACCCAAAATAATTCACTCTTCTGAAGTGAGCTTGGTAAAGAGCCAACCCTCTTAAAGGTTACAATGCACACTGTTAGGTGTGACCTGGTTAGAGGATTTATCACTAACAGTTAAATTTTGACCAAAATTCACTATGGGTTCAACAAGATAACACTTTACATCCAATGAATTTCATAGGATAGTACAATAAGTCTGTTAAGTCCACTCCTTTAAGAAATTTTATGAATCAATGGTTAAACTGATATAGTACTGATTTGATTCAAATGCAACTCAATTACAAATATGCAAATCTATGCTATGCTCATAAAATCCTCTGATCATTAATCAATTCACTTCCTCAATATTTCTCAACTTACTTTCACTCGGTAAATAGTTCTCTGACACTCGGTAATGTCTACAACTCGGTTCTTTCTATAACCAGTTTGATCAAGAATGCATGAATAAAATCTTCATGCAACTACAGTCTCCTTTTGTTTGACATGTTTCAACAATGAAACTCATATCACTTATATAGACAAGTAAACCATTTTCATATGAGCCATCAAATTTTGCCTCATAATCTCCTTCATCCATTTTTTCTCTTAAACCTTCCTTGACAGATGTGTCTTTAACACATTTCAATCTCATCCTTTAGATCATCTCTGAATTATGTCAATTGTGGATCTCATAACTACCTTCATCATTAACCTGAAAATCATAACAACATCTAGCTCATCAATTTTAGTTGGATATTCTTAGAATTTAATGTTTTCATCCATACTCGGTTAATACAGAAATGTGTCGGTGATAAATAACTCAATTATTACTGTCACTTGGTATACACTGTACTGGCTCAGTGTATACAGAATTCTTCAATTACCGACCACATTGACTTGTTTAATTTGAATCTCTTCTTCATAATAGATTAATGTAACATGCTCAAGTCAACAATATATAGCCATAGACTCATCAATAAGTTACCCAATGTTTACCTTATCCTTATCTATCATATCCATCTTTTCCTTATGTAGATATCTCAGTTCTTCATCTTTTCTTCCTTCTATAGATGTTCAGATGTTTGTAACTATCATGATAAGTACTATCAAAACTAGTTGATATCAATGAAAATATATTGACTAATTTAATCATCTTACATATCACTTCAGTGTCTTGATGATCTCTAATTAGTGTTTCTTCAATTCATCTAGATATTCAATCAGCTGTAGTTCATCATGATGAATTTAATTAATTCTAACATTCTTAAACTTCCTCCTATCCTTCCTATTGACACTAGAAAACTAATGCCTAAGTCATTTGATCAAAATGAATTTTGTCAATACCATCGTCAACTTTGTCATGATACTCAAAGTGATGTAAAGCAGGGCCAAGAGGGGCCAAACAATGACACACCCTAATGATCCAGCCTTCTCAACAACATGTGGAAGCAACAACACACAATAGTGAGAGAGATAATGCAGAATCTTTCATTAATTTTCATTAAATAGAATCATACATGTCAAGCTATAAGGCCTTCCTAGTTAGGGCCAACTATTACAATGAATTAAAAAAGTCCTCAAACATGTGAGGATCTGCCAATAATCTCCAATCTCTTATCTTCTTACTTCTATCTAGCACTCTCCTAAACTAAAAATAAGCAACTACTTTATACAAGATTCTACTAAACTAAGTCAGCCTTCAGATCCACAAGCAATAGAAGAAATGGTCAGATCTAGGACCACACACTTCCCCATGATAGATACCAACATTAAATCTATGACCCATAATAAATGCAAAAGTCGGCCCAACAAAAACTCAAAAGAAACTACTCGATAAGCATGGATAACCAGCAATAGACAAGCATCACCGAGCGCTAGTGAAACAATCGACCACCCAGGAGATAACTGAAAAACTACCGACCAACTCAATCAAAAGAAGGAACCGAGCAATGCAGACAAACTCCAAAATGTTTTTGGTGACACGGGATTGCCAAGGACCCAAGATGCTCCTACATTAGACACCTGGGGTTATTTTGAAATGATTCTCCAAATCATTTGGTAGGTATGATCTGAGCTACATCCAACTTAGACTATGAAATCCATGAACTATCTTCAATTGGTCTATTCTTCCACTTCACCAGATATTCCATATATTGTTTTCCTCTTGTACTCTTGCCAATTCTTTGCTCCAAAAAATTTTCAACTTCCTCTTTCTGCTTCTTATGATATTCCATTGGTACTGCCATGTCTTCATCAGGTTCATGATACTCATACAAATCAGAAATGTTTAAAATAGGTGATATGTCCATGTCATCTAGTAACTCAATTTCATATGCATTTCCACTATCAAATTTCTTCAAAATCTTGCAAGGTACAAACTTCTTCATCTTCAACTTCCCATATGTTCCAACAAGAAATTAGACTTTCTTTAAATGAACCATCACTTCATCACCAACATCAAAAGTCTTATGTCTCCTTGATCTATCAACTCTATCTTTGTATTTCTGATTACTCTCTTCCAGCTTCAGCTTCACATCTTCATGCAATGTCTTCATATAATTAGCAAATTTTACTTCTTCAACACTTCTCTTTTTTTCATCAGCAATATCTCTCAAATCACATATACCTCTCGGTTGTGTGCCATTCACAATCTCAAATGGTGTCTTTCCAGTACTCCTATTCACTAAATTATTGTATGCAAACTCTGCTTGTGTCAATACAGAATCCCAATTATTCGGTGTGTCTCTGACTAAATATCTCAAAAGATTTTCCAAACTTCTGTTCACAACTTCAGTCTGTCCATCGGTTTGTGGGTGAAATGTAGAACTATATTTCAACTCAGTGCCAAATTTTCTCCAAAGGGTCTTCCAAAAGTATCCAACAAACTTACTGTCTTGGTTAGAGATAATACTCCTCGATAATCCATGCAATCTGAAAATTTCCTTAAATAAAAGATCTGCTACATTTACTGCATCTGATGTCTTTCTACAAGATATAAAATGTGCCATCTTAGAAAATCTATCTACCACAACAAATATAGAATCATTACCTCTTATTATCTTCGGTAAGCCAAGAAAAAAATCCATACTGATGTCAATCCAAGGTTTCTCAGGTACAAAAATTGGTACATACAATCCAGTATTCTGACTTACTCCTTTTGCAACTTGGTGAATTCCACAACTTTTCACAAATTTCTGAACATCTTTATAAAACTATGGCCAATAGTATTTCTCCTTAAGAAAATTCCATGTTTTGTCAATACCAAAATGTCTAGCCAAACCACTACTATGTTTCTCCTTTATCAAATTAGTTCTCATTATTCCTCTTGGTATGCACAATTGAATACCTTTAAACAACATACCTTCTTGAATAAAATATTCATCCCATTTAGTGTCTTGTTGATCTTGAATAGGTTCTCTGCACTTTATCCATGGCTCAAAAAAATCAGGTCAAACTCATAAGAATCTCTCATCTCATCAAAACCAAGAACTTCAATTTTCATCTCGGTCATCAAGGATCTTCTTCTACTCAATGCATCAAAAACTCGGTTAGTGACTCCACTCTTATGCTTTCTCACAAATGTGTAACTCTGCAAATACTCAACCCATTCCATATCTCTTTGATTCAACTTATTCTAACTACCCAAATATTGTAAAGCCTTATGATTGGTATACAACAAAAATTCACTCAGTATCGAATAATGTCTCTAGTTCTTCAATGCTTGAACAATAGCATATAATTCTTGATCATACATAGAATATTTCCTTCTAGCATCATTCAACTTTTCACTAAAGAAAGCAATAGGTTTACCTTCTTGACTCAACACAGCTCCAATTGCACTTCCACTTGCATCACATTCTACTTGAAATACCTTACTGAAATCAGGTAATGCCAAAATAGGTAAATTAGCAACCTTCTGCTTTAGGGTCTCAAAGCTTTTGTTAACTCCATGTGTCCACTTGAATCCTCTTTTATCTCCTCTCATAGTCTCAGTCATAGCATTACAAATTGAACTGAAATTCCTTATGAAATTTTGGTAAAAACTTTTCAAACCATGAAATGATCTTACCTCACTAGAATTCACAGGTGTAGGCCAATTCAAAATAGCTTCAAACTTTTCAGGATCCATCTTCAAACCATCAGCTGAGATAACAAATCCCAAATACACAATCTCCTCTTTCATGAATGAACACTTTTTTAGATTTATCAACAACTTTTCCTCTTTCAATCTCTGCAAAACTTGTCTAACATGAAACAAATGTTCTTCTCTAGTGTTACTAAATATCAAAATGTCATCAAGATATACAATCATAAACTTACCCAAGAATTTCTTCAAAACTTCATTCATCAGCCTCATAAAAGTACTCGGTGCATTAGTTAGACCAAAAGGCATAACCAACCACTCATACAAACCTTCTTTTATCTTGAAAGAAATCTTCCATTCATCACCTTCTCTGATTCTGATCTAATGATACCCACTTTTCAAATCAATTTTGGTGAAATACTTTTCTCTACTCAAACTGTCCATTATATCATCCATTCTTGGTATAGAAAAACTATACTTCACTATTATCTTATTGATTGCTCTGGAATCAGTACACATTCTCCATTCTAAATTCTTTTTTGGTGCCAATACAATAGGTACTACACATGGACTCAAAATTTCTCTAATCAAACCTTTCTCCAGCAACTCTTGAATCTGTCAGTTCAATTCCTGATTCTCGGTAGGTGTCAACCGATGAGGTGCCTTATTCGGTAAACTATCTCCAGGGATTAGATCCATACAATGATCAATTCTTCTTTTTGGTGGAAAACCATTAGGAACATTATTAAAAATGATATCACTATACTCGATGAGTAACTTATCAATCTCCTCAAGGACATTATCCTCTATTTTCTTACTCAATTTGTTAGGAATCACAACAAAACATACATCATTATTTTTCAAATCTTTGACCAACTTCCTTCCCTCCATCGAACAAACTTTCATAGATGTGCAAACATTACTAACAGGTTCTTCCATCAATGGTAACAAGATTTGTTTCTTTCCATCAGCCACAATAGTATACTTATGCAATCTCCCATCATATATAGCATGTCTATCATATTGCCAAGGTCTACCCAACAAAATATGACAACAATCCATAGGCATGATATCACATAACACCTTATCATAGTACTTTCCAATCTTCAAATTCACATAATATTGTTCACTTACTAGGAGTGTATACTCATCTTTGATCCATGAAATCTGATAGGGCTTTGGATGTTCCAACCTTTTCAACTACAATTTTGTGACCATTTCCTCAGATGTCAGATTCTCTGAGCTACCACTGTCAATGATTACCTTCCAAACTTTATTAGAAACTCTACATCTAGTCTTGAACAAAATTTTCCTTACTGGATCTTCCCTTTTGCTTTCATTCCATAGTGCTCTCCTTACCATCAAGTTATTTTCTTTTCATGTTCATTCGGTGACTCTTCTTGCACCAAAGCATTTCTACTACTACCAGCCTTCTTACTAGCATGTGTACATTCAAAAGATCTATGTCCTTCTTCTCCACAATTGTAACAAGTTCCTCAAAAAATTCCTCTACTATAACCACCTCGGTAGTTACTACCTCTACCTCTAGATGAAATTTCACCTTTCCACTCAGTCTTGCCTTTGTCCAGACTTGTTTTTTTTGGTTTAGATCTACCATTTTCACTATTAGATCTACCTCTTTCTCTAGGGAATCTACCACCTTGACCTCTTTGTCTTTTTTCAAGTCTTTTGTTCAATTTCTCCTTATCTTTCAATGCAAATTGATATGGCTCTTCAATGTTATCCATCTTCACCAAACTAATTTCCTCTTGGATGGAAACTCTCAAACCATTCAGGTATCTAGTAATTCTTTCCACATCATCTTCATCATGTCCAGATCTGATATCTAATCTATAGAATTCCTTGGTATATTCCTTTATCGAGCTATCTTTATGCTTAAAAACTTTGCATTCGCCTAACTAGGTTAATATGATAATCACAAGGTAAGAACTTTCCTTTCAATTTATTCACCATTTTATTCCATACCTTGATTTTGTCTTTGCCTTTCCTCTTCCTATCTAGCTACAGATGTTCCCACCATAAGGATGCATTTCTTTTCAAATATGTGCTTGCAATCTTCACTTTCATGTCTTTAGGAATGTTTTCATACTCAACATACTTTTCCATCTCGGTGATCTAGTCCACCAGTTCATCAGAATCCAATTTTCCACCATACTTAGGAGGATTGAAATGTGGTGTAGACTTCAAACTTGTTAATGCCTTCAAAAATATTTCTTCACCTTGATCCATAGTAGGTGTAGGTTTTTCATTCACTTGTTCTTCCTCAATTTCATCATCACTAACATCTTCAAGATGTTTGCCTCTTCTCTGGGTTGTTTCAACAACTTCCAATCTAGCAGCAATTTGTCTCAACATGTCTACCAATCCTAGATCTACATCTCACCTCCCATGAACCATCTTGACAACCCTCTGCAATTCCAGGTCAGATCGCAATCTACCACCCTACAACAATTCAACTAGGGCTTCTCAAGAGGAACCTACAAACCTAGATCCATAGACCTAGATCAAAATCTAACCTCTCTCTGATACCACCTAATGCAAATTTAGGTCCAAGAGGGGCCAAAAAATGGCATGCCCTAATGATCCATCCCACTCAACAACATGCTAAAGCAACAACACACAATAGTGAGAGAGAGAGAGAGAGAGTGTGTGTGTGTGTGTGTAGAATCTTTCATTAATTTTCATCAAATAGAATCATACATGCCAGGCTATAAGGTGTTCCTGGTTAGGGCCAAATATTACAATGAATTAAAAAAGTCCTCAAACATGTGAGTATCTTCCAATAATCTTCAATGTCTTATCTTCTTACTTCTATCTAGAACTCTCCTAAACTATAAGCAAGCAACTACATTTATACAAGAGTCTACCAAACTAAGGTAGCCTTCAAATCCATAATCAATAGAAGAAATGGTCAAATCTAGGACCACATGCTTCCCCATGATGAATACCAACATTAAATCCACAACCCATAATAAATGCACAAGTCAGCCCAACAAAAACTCAAAAGAAACTATGTGGTAAGAAAGGATAACTGAGTAACAAACAAGCATCACTGAGCCCCAATGAAACAACTGATCGCCAAAGAGATAATTGACCACACTCAATAACCAAAGGAAACTGACCAACTACCAACCAACTTGGTCAAAAGAAGGAACTGAGCAATGTAGACAAACTCCAAAATGTTTTTGGTGACACATGATTGCCAAGGACTCGAGATGCTCTTGCATCACAAAGGTGTTATGCTTTGAAGAATGTTAGTTAAGAACTTATTGATTCAAATGCTATATCTATTGATGCTAGGGTTAATAGTACAAATAATTTTGTAGCACCTCCTAACTATAATTATGAAATTTACACCAACCCTTTACCTTCGTATTCAACAAATGTCATTAATCAACCTTCTTCTTTGGTTACTAAAATTAGTTATGATGATAAGGTAAAAGAAGCTAATCATGTGGTTAATCATGTTGAGTCTCAACCTCAAAATTCACCTAAAATTTCATCTCCTATCACCTTTTATGACTTTGATATGTTTAAAGAACCTAATGGTCCTCTTTACATTAATGTTAGGGTTTCTCATATCCCTTCCCATGGTATTTTGATTGACCCCTCTTCTATCGTGAATGTTATCACTGAATAACATCCTTTTAGTAAAGGACTTCATAAGGATACTTATGATACATCTAGTGTTTATATTCAAACTTGTAATGGTTTTCTTCACCACCCTCACCCTCAAGGTTCTATTAATCTTCCTGTGACTATTGTTGGTAAGGTTGTTTACACTACCTTTGTTATTGTTCCTACTTTGGATCGATTTCAAATTAAGCTTGGCATTCAATGGCTTTCCTCCATGAAAGCTATGGCCTCTCCTATTCATAAGTGCATAAATGTTCCTCACAAAGGATAATTTATCACCATTAATCATTCCCTTTAAAAACCTTCACATCCTTGAGATTGTGTTGATATAGATTTCTTTTGGCCATCTCTTCCTCAAAAACCTCCTAACCATCCTAATCATCTCTTTTGATCCTATCAACAATACAAGGTAGAAAATATTCTTGAGCTTAGCCTTCCTAAGATTGATACTCCTAAAACTATCTTACCTACCCAAATTATTCCTCTTCCTATAACTCCTCAACCCATAGTCATTCCCTCCCTAGAACATATGATTATGGAACCTAGTCCTTCAAGTTTATCTCGTAAAACTATTTGTAATCAGCATGCTTGTTAGTGTCACAAAAATTTTAAAGCTAAGGCTAAGGCTCATGCCCTTGCTTCTCACACTACATATTCATCTAAACCTTTTCCTTCCTTTGATCAACCCATGCTTGAGCCTTTAAAGGAAGTTAATCAAAATAACAATATGAAAAAGGATAAACATGGTGATTTTGTTTGTATTTTAGATTCTATTAATATTGATTTGGAAGATACTCTTTATGTTGATTCTAATTCCAATATTAGCGATGATGAATATGAGAATATTGATATGGATTATGATTTTCCTAACATGCTTTCTATGAAGCTTACAATCACTCCTAGTGAAGAGAACATTGACTCCCACCAGAGTCCTTTCTTGGATCTGGTGGTGGTTCCCACTATTTTGGATGTTGTTCCTTTTGTGAGTTGCTAACCCTTCCCTAAAATTTCAGACCATGATGGGGAGGGCATGTGACATGCTTGATGTGGACTTATCTAGCATGTTTGTCTTTGTGTGTTAGTGTTGTGTTTCCCCTATGTTGTTCTTTTTCTTATATGTTTTGTCTAGATTTCTTTAGACGATTCTTGACTTCTCTATTAGCACAAGATGATAAAGTAGTCAAACATGTTCAATTTTCTATTTGTATTTCTCTCCTATTTTTTCATTACATATTGTGTTGTATATGTGCCATTGTTCATAAATTTCCCCTTGTGTAGTCTACTTGGATGCTTGCGACATAGTAACACCAATTCTTTTTGGTCTCTATGTTTCCGGCCCAAAAAGAATCTTCATTGTATATCATACATGTTTTTCCTCCATTGTGTTTCATTTCTAATTCCTTTGGGGAATGACAAAATTTCATACTGGATATAATATTACATATTATTGAACATGATCATACTGACCCCAAAGTTAGTGGATCCCTTTGTGTTCTCTCTTTTTACGTGTTCATTTCCCTTGGAATGTTCTCTCATAGGGGCATTTCATATCAGAAATGTTCTTCATGGATGCATGTACACTTTTGTTAAAGAAATTTATCCTATTGATTCATTTGAAATAACTTTAACGTGGGGGCATATACTCCACTCACTTTTTGCACACACACACATTGGCAGTTTTGTCTCCTCTATCAAACTATTGATAATTCTTGGGGGCTCTTTTCTCTTTTGGATATCTCTTTGGATTACTAACATTCCAGGAGGCCTGATCCTTTTTTTTAATCATTCTTAGGACTATTGAAATCCTTGCAAGCCTGATCACCTTTTGATCCCTTAAGGACACACACATCCTTATGCCTAGGTCATCTTTAGATTCTTATTTTTGGAACATGGAGTTCCCTTGAAGTTGAATCCTTTGATGAGTTGAATATCATGCCACACACACATTCTAGACCATTCAATGCTATCTTTTGTTGTGCCCCCTTTTTATTTTTCTTTTATTTTGTGTAGTTCACAATAGGGAACACAAACCTTATTGGGAAAGTTGGCTACACTTTCTTGCTAGTGACATATCTCTTATTTTTTGTCTTTGGATGTGATGAAGACTCAAATCTCTTTGGGGCTTGATGATTTATTCATCTCCTTAACCATTATAAGATCAACTCTTTCCCTTTGATATACTTTACCATGATTTTGAGGCAACTCATACTCTTGCTAAAGTGGGGGATAAATGTACCATCTTAAAATGGATACACTCCTCATTTAAGACCTTTTAGCACCTGTCCTTTATCGACTTTTTGGACCATGGATGGATTCGTACTCAGTTCCCCTTTTCTCTTGCTCTATCTCATATTATCCCTTTTCAACTATGCAGTCTCTGAGACCTCGGGAATGTCTCCCTATGGGCCAACCTTGGAACAGGTCGACCAAGTCAAACTATTCCTTGGGAACAAGTCAACTAGGTCAACTTATTCCCCTAGGGTTGTGAGCTTGAGGCTCGATGTTGTCTTGAGGATTTAATTCTCAAAATTTGGTAACCTTGTCGGCTTGCTTTATTTGTCTGCCTAGAAACTTGTATAAAAGGAAGCCTAGGGGGAAAGAAAAAAGAGAACAAATAATAAGAAAAGGAGAAGAAAATTGATGATAGCAATCTCACGTTCAAGAATTCAAGCATTCAAGTCTTCAAAGATTCAAGGATACTTTATGGCCATCTTTCCTCTTCAAGATCTATCATATTTTTTCCTATCAAGGGAGGAGATCTAAATTGATGCATTCATCACATTATTCATTTTATGAACACTTAAATCCATGGATCCATGAAGTGATTTTGGTAGATCTATAGAATTTGTGGAGATTTCCTACATTACAAGTTCAAGATCAACATACAAACACAACAAAATCCTTATTGACAAGGGTTTATTCAAGAAAGGTGAATATTTATATTTGTCTTGTTTCATTTATACATTTAAATTTCAATTCAAGTTAAATTCCTCAATCTAGGGCTTTCCCAAGGCAATCCCTTATCCACCCCAACCCCAAAACCTAGTTTTCTTTGTGTAGGAGAAAGATCTCGAAATTGTAGGTACAGATCCGGAAGTTGCAAACATAGATCTATCAAAAAAAATTGGGAATAATTTAGTAAGGTGCCTTAGGAATATGGTGACTTGGTTGACCTGATCTAGAACATGGTGACATGGTCAACCTGTTCCTAGAAGCCTAAGATTTTTAGCATTTTCTAGGTTTTCAGTCATGATTGTAGATTCATAGTCAGAAATTCAGCAACGGGTCCAGAATAGTAGTTTTCAAAGCATAAAAGCATATTCCTCTTCATAATTAAAGGTGATTACCTCATTATGTATTTCACATATTAGTTTAGATCTATTTTCACATCTTAATTGGGAAAATTGCTTACATTTAGCACCTAGATCTCTATTGCTTATCTTGCTAAATCAATTAGTTCAATTTTACAAGTACATTTACACACCCTTAATTAAATCCTACATTGCATGAAAGAGGACTTTCTTTTGTGCTTAATATAATTTGGGTTTAGCATTAACATCCCCTCATCTTCTTGGGTTTTTGCTAATCTAACTTAGGTTATATTGAGAGTTACGCCTAGAAGCCCCTCTTTCTCTTGTATTTGAATGTTAGTGTGGAAATGGTTAATTATTAAACTCATCTCACATAGTTTACATTACTAAATTCATCAAAACCATTTTTCACCTTAAACAAGATCTATGAAATTTATAAAAGGTTTAAGTTACAACTAATTCACCCCCCTCCACGCTTAGTTTTTTGGGACATTCATCACATCATAGTTCATCATAATGATTGATTTATCCACTTATCCAAAGCTATAAGAAAATATTGGATAAGTTGAGAGACTACCATTGGTCTTTCATTAGATTGTCTTATCTTTGGAATCTTGCTTCTATTGTAAGCAGTTATTTTAACTAAGTTATTGGGAATGTATTCAAAATTTCTACACATCAGCTTTTAGATATAACAACATTGACTAAATGGATCAATATTTTTTGTTGTAATTGTCTTCTATAATAAGCATGGTCTATCTTGATGAAGGTATATTTCTTTCTATTGGTCATCATTTCAAATTCTACATGCATCAAATCTCAATAGTCACTATCAAATTAACTCGAGTGTCCTTGATAAAGGATGCTCCACTTAATACCACAAGCATATAAAAAGAATAGAGAAACAAAAACAATTTGCAAGAATAGAAAATGGGCCTCTTATTATCTCCACAAGTGTGGAATTACAAATTTCAAAATTACAATATGCAAAGCCACATGGGCATTTTCCCTTACAATATTCTATAGGAAAAAGCCTCAAATCATTATCTAGATCTACCCAGAACTTCTCAGAACTACTCATAACTTCCCTAGAAAACACTACGAGCCTTTCTTATATAGGCAATTTTCCACCGCTCGAGAAGGTTCCAGAAATTTGGCCATTAAGGCTGACTACCCCTAAAATTATTTTATTTTTCATAAGTATTACATTAGGGTCAGCTCAAAATAATTACAATTTTGTAGTGCCTCCTGTTGGAGCTCAAAAATCCAATTATGTTTTGAGTCCATATTTCTAAAAATTTTCTTTAAGTATGAGATTAGTGCTTTGAAAAATCATTGTAAGAGCTTAGTTTGAAGTGCACGGATAAAAGAGCCTGTTGATTTTCACAGTGATTCACTTGGATAGGGTGTTAATCACCTATCATTTGACATATGTAATAGGTTTGAGGTCCTAGTTTTCAGATCTGATAAGTTTTTGAAGTGGCTATTTGAAGGTGTTCCCAAAAATCTGCATTTTGTGTGCTTTCAAAATTTCACTAAGTAGCCCACTTTCGAAGTGTGCATCCTTTTCCCAGTGATTAGACATAACATGTGGGTTATTGCATCATGCTATAGGAATGAGAGAGAGTGTCCATACCCATTTTCAGCCCCCCATGTGCTTGATTGATATACTTGCCAGAGCCATTTCATTTGCAAATTGTTAAAATCTCTGAGTGTGCCTTGTCCAGTTTTCTTAGTGTCCTACTTTGAGGCCTTGTAGTTTGCACCCTATTCATGGTAAAGTATAATTGTGAGATGTTCCATACTATAGACCTATAATTTTACTTGCCTAAATATTTTTTAGATCTCTGCAAATCCATTTAGCCACTTTCCTAGGCTAATTCCAGATTAGATTTCTACGTATTTCACTATTTTATTCCTGAATATGTCTCACAGGCTAACTTTGATGTTTATTTGTTTTTCACCACTTGATCTACTAAGCAAGAAAATGATGGATTCATCTTCATTTTGTGGGGGTGAATCATTTTCCAAGGTTCCAGATCTTGAAGGTCTCAGTTGGAAATTTTTCCAAGCTAGTTCCGGAGGTGACTTATGCAGTTTGATGGTGTGGATAGAAGTAGTTTTTCAAGTGGCCATGTTGGTTTAGTCCTATCTATTGGCTCAATTCTTTTTGAGAAAATTCCTCTAACAAACATACTTACATGTTGCAAGTTAGTATGTTCTCTTGATGGTGCATTCCTGTGGGGCCATTTGATCATTTTTTTAAGCCTTTTTAGGTCGCTAGTTAGTGTTATTGGTCAGTTTTGCAGAAGTGCAAAGAAATGGATGTTGTGTTTAAATCTTTGATGCATCATGGTCACACTTCATCAAGTGGATACATCTGGATAAGAAAAGAGTAAATGTGAAGTTTAAAATGGGCATGCCATATGTTGGTATTATTTTGAACATGCCAATTGAAAAGCGAAGGGATTTTGGATTTGTAAATTTTGCAAGTCACAAGAAAGCTCTTGCATGCATTGATGGTTTAAACAACACTATGATTATTGAAGAAGAGACTAAGTTAAAGGTCAAAGTTAGACTTGAAAATCCACTTCCAAAGTGGCCACACTCGCATTAGCATTCGAACTAGACTAGGTTGAAGGAGCATTGGATTGGAAGTATACAGGGTGCTTATGCACCATGTCTTGCACACCACAACCAGTAGAATTATAAGGAGTAGGTGTGCATGTTTATGAGAGTTGCAAGTAGCCAACAAAGAAGATAGTGGGTTGTACGCACCACTCAATGACCTACACACAAGATAAAAACAAAACAAATGCAGATGCATACCAAAGTACCACGTGAGTTTGTAGGCTTTTTGTAAGCCCTGTGCGTGGAATTTAAAAATGGATTTACATTGCATAAGAAATAAACACCAATTGGAGCCAGTGTGAATACAAAATAAGGGGCTAGCTTGGTAGATGAAGTGAATGCATTGGCCATGTACACCAATGAGTGCATAGGCTGCAAAGTGGTGATTTGCGTTAGATTGCAAAGAGGATGCCAGTTTGCATTTCAAGATAAGCAAGATAAATGTCAAGGCATGAAAGAAATGAGGCAACCTATTAGCATGAGAGACCAGGGGTTCTACGTAGAGACAAAAGGAGATAATCCATACATTGGGCATGTTAAGTTGAGGACCCATGTAATAAAGTGAGGTAGCTAAGCAAAACCAAGGAATGCATAGGTATGCAGCCATCAAAGCTATGGTGCTCACGTAAGGTATGCAAGGAGGCTTCTAGTCTTAACATGAGGGAGTGTGAAAGTGTTTGGGAGTGCACTAACAGCCAAGGTGCACACATATATTTTGTAGGCTATGAATATAAAAGGATTCACGCACATGTTGTGACAGCACACAATGAAAACAAGAGGTAGCTTACCAAAATTTGTAGGGGTGCATGGGGTTTATTGGGGTATGCATGCCAATCAACCTTCTAATGAGAATGGCAGTCTGAAATATATACATTTTTATCTGGTAGAGAAAATGGAGGCTAATACAAGGGAAGTAATTTTAAGGATGGTTTGCATGAGTGATAGAAAGAAAACCAATAAAAAAATGCAAGGAAAGGTGTGTGGATTTAAAAGGGAGAAAATGATAAACACAAAGAGCACATGCCCAAGGTGATTAATAAGGAGGAAACAAAGATTAACCATGCACGCACATGCTAGAAGAGAAGAAAATGTAGAAGGTATGCATGTGGGTTTATACCACATGCACACCATTTTGGTATTTTGAGTTGTTTAAATGAAAAAGTAGCTAAGTTAAAGCTAAGTTAGAAAAAATAGAGGCTTGTGGCTGCATCTGCCCTTGTGGGCCCACTTGGGTGTGCATGCGAGCTGGGCACTATAGAAATTTTTTATTGCAATATTTAAAAAATCCCATAAACTTAGTCCCACATTGCCCAAGATATGGAGAATTCAAGTGTTTATATGAAACAACACACACATAAGATATGAAGTAAAGAGTAGGAGGCTCTGTAGGTGCACACATGTGGAGGTGCCTCAAAAACTATGTCGATGGGCCAAAGACAAGTATATTTTGCAGAAAGGTGGTAGTGATAGCAAGAACAAAGGAGGACACATGGCGCTCAGTCATGCATTCATAGAATGAAATGGAAGTTAAGGAAATGATCTAGAGAACTGACGGGTGGTTAGTCACCAAGTCGTTGGATAGTTGGCGATTAGGACCAAACATCAAATGATCTGGAGAACAAGCAGTCACCCAATCATTGGATGGTCCATGGTTAAGCACTAACATCAGGGGACTTGGAGAACCCCTCATTTGTGTAATCTCTGAATTCTTGGCGGTTAAGTAAATTCATTCCAAGATTTAGAGATTAGTATTAGATGCTAGTTCTCCAAATGTAACCCATAGTTAAGATGACATTCCAAGATTCAAATATTAAGCTAGTCACGTGATTGCTAGAATTTTACCATGGTAAGGATCTCATTCAGAGATTCAGAGAGTGAGTGCATTCACTAGTTTGCCAGATCTAACTGTAGTTAAGAGGCTCATTCAGAGATTCAAAGATAGTGCATTCTCTAGTTCTTCGGATAAACCTAAGGTTAGAGGATTTCATCTGGAGATAAGGAGAATGAAGGCATTCGCCAAATCTCCAAACCAAGAGTTAAAGCCTGGGTTAAACTTCGTGACCAAGTAGCTAGGGACAAGTGTCATTATCTGGTGCTTTCTGTGAGTAAAATGCAAAAATGATTTAAAAAGGGTATATTTAGAAGTGAAATGTAAAATCAGTTTGAAAGATAAAGTACTCACTTAGGATTAAATTCAAAAATTTTAGTGACAGAGTGTGCTCATGGAAATAATGCTTGAAGCCTTAATTTTTTTTCTGAAAATAGGGATATTATATATTTTTGAAAATGGCCGAAGATGAGGAATTGGATGGTAATGATAGTTTTCAATTTTGACTTGGTGGGAAAGAGTAGTAGGGGTTTGATTTTAGACTCAAATTCATTTTTAGAGGTAAAGACAGTTTGAAAAGATATCAAAAAATGTTTCACACATCATGCCATCACTTGTAGTGTCCTTGTCAAAATTTATAACTATAGGGCATGGGTTTTTAGAAACAAATTTAGGTGGATACCTCTAAAATTATGCATCCAAGAGTTCTGAGATTTTCTTACTACTTAGAAAGCATTTGACTTCACATTCCATCTCTTGTGTTTCACTGTTGATGCTGAAAATATCTTCCCTATCTAAAATAGGGGCTGAAATCTCTTGTCTCAAATCTTCTTGTGTGAAGTAATCACTGGAAGAACTTATATCTACATTATAATCATATTCTTCATATTCACACAAAACATCTTCGAGATGAGACACGGAAACATTAATATCATGCTGAGAAAAGGGAGAATCTACAAACTCAATGGAATCACTACCAACTATTAATTCATCTTCTATTCCTTGACATTCATAGATTTCATCATCAACATCATAACTAGCACTATCAACATTATAAGATTCAGTATCCTCAACACAAATAGATTCAACATAACTAGATTTAGTATCTACAAAGGAATCTATCCATTCTTTAGTTTTTTCAAGTGCTTCTTTTCTAAAGGATGCAGTTCAACTAACTGATTTAGGCATACCACATTCTAAAAACATTTCAACATATTGGGATTCTTGAAAACCAAGATCTATAGGAAGTTCACTACAAGCTATAAGAAAGTTTTTGTAGTACAAAAGTGTTGATTCTTCCTCCCTTTATCCTATTGCACATCTTAACATCAGTATACAATTATGCTAGATTTTTAATTTATAAAATGAAGTTCATTATTAAAACTTTCAAGATCTGATGGATAACTTTCAGATCTAGAAGCATCATATTGATCCATCAAAGCTAGAAACTCCATTTTAATATACTGACAAAATAATACAACTTGTTCTTGTGACAATTTCTTTATCCAACCTTATAAAACCATTAACTTTATGAACCACAACATATTTTTGATACTCTTTACAATAACTGAATATTCTATCTAGAAATATGACCAAACTTCAAGATTATCTTTCCCTCTCCTTAGTGACTTGTTCACCTATTAAGGGATTGTTCTTTGATAAAAGATTACCTGGAAGTGCTGCTACTATTTATAAAATACTAATCTGAAACAATGCACACATAAGATATGTAAAATATTGATAAGATTCATTTTTAGAGGTAAACACGGTTTGAAATTTTGGACTCCAATTCATTTCTAGTGTTTATATGAAACAACACACACATAAGATATGTAAAATACTAATAAGATTTTGGACTGGTTCCATGAGTGGATCCTACTGTAAATATGGACCTCTTCTCTTCATATAGGGTATTTTCTTGATTCCTTTCTGGTCTTAGATGATAATTTGTCTTGTAATAGTCTAGCTTTTGAATGAATCTTTAGCACTATTATACTGTTATCAAAATTGTCTCCATTTATTCTTGAAATTTATTAGTTAAAGCATCAAGGGTTTTTTAGTTTTTCTATTGTGAATTCACAATAGAGTTATTTCAAGGAAATAACTAAGTTCAAGATTTGTTTTTAGGCATGCATGAAGTGAGATATCAAGGGTATTTCATCTTTGTCTTTTAGTGCAGACCGATCAATGTGTTTCCTATTTTCGAGTCTCTTCCAAGGGGAGAGTTAAATTCTTTGAATAGGAGATTGCATATCTGATTACACGAGTGGATTTGTAAGTAGAATTTTATAAACAATGTATGTTTGATGTAAGGCATCACATATTAAGACTGTGTTGTTTTCTCATTTCATAAGCTTTCTATTTCAGTGATTTGTTTGACTCTATTGCCCATTGGATAAGGCACTGGTCTATGAGGGATTTGGGGTATTTCAGAGGTCCATCCCACCCAATACATAAATGATAACATTTTCCCTTTCATGTTGATAAGAGGAGTTATAAATTTTGTCTATTTTAAGATTCATTGTATGCAAGTGGGATTTTGCATGAGATTTGGTGAGCACTGGGTATTTGTTACCTGAAAGTCTGAAAACTATTCCACAAAGTGATATATCTGCAGACCTATTATTTTCAATAAGGAGTTGTGTGTGTGTAGATGAGGTATAACCACCTGAGTGAGTGGAACTCAAAGTGAAGAAGGTTGTAGGCCTTGTCAACATTAGCCCTTTCTTGTCCTCTAATTTGCAAGAAGAAGTATATCTATGACAATCAGATAAATATCCCATGTCTAGTTATCATTTTCTCTTTTAGAATTGGAGGGTGCAATAAAAATCACTAACAAAATTGGCAAATCTACTGGGGAGTGACCATAAGAAACCTTTGTTTGAGAAGTCTAGATTGACTCAGCCCATTCGAGTCTCAACAAAATTGGTGACTCTGCTGGGGAAGAAATAAAGAACAACAAGTTTAAGATGTTATTTCCTTGCTTTGCTGAATCATCCCATGGTTTGATCTATTGAATAGAGTCAAGTAATTTTTTTTTCATATTATCTCACCAAGTGTGAGTGGTGACTCCGAGTCTTTGTTTGATCAGTGTTTTGTAATGAAATTGTGATGTATATGTATTCCTAACAAACAGTCGTATCCTAAGAAGTTGTATTGTGTTTGCTGGTAAAGAAGGTTCAAATTTGAGAAAAGGTTCTCAGCTAATTCAGATTTTGTCCTCTACAAAGAAGTGGTGACTCTACAAAGGTTTGAAAGGTGATTTGAAGGAGACTTTGAATCAATATTTACAAACAATAGCAGCACTTCCAAGTAATCTTTTATCAAAGAAACTCCCTTAATAGGTGAACAAGTCACTAAGAAGAGGGAAAGATAATCTTGAAGTTTGGTCATATTTCTAGATAGAAGATTCAGTTATTGTAAAGAGTATCAGAAATATGTTTTGGTTCATAAAGTTAATGGTTTTATAAGGTTGGATAAAGAAATTGTCACAAGAACAAGTTGTTTTGTTTTGTCAGTATATTAAAATGGAGTTTCCATCTTTGATGGATCAATATGATGCTTCTAGATCTGAAAGTTATCCATCAAATCTTGAAAGTTTTAATAATGAACTTCATTTTATAAATTAAAAAATCTAGCATAATTTCATACTGATGTTAAGATGTGCAATAGGATAAAGGGATGAAGAATCAACACTTTTGTACTACAAAAACTTTCTTATAGCTTGTAGTGAACTTCCTATGGATCTTGGTTTTCAAGAATCCCAATATGTTGAAATGTTTTTAGAATGTGGTATGCTTGAATCAGTTAGTTGGACTGCATCCTTTAGAAAAGAAGCACTTGAAAAAACTAAAGAATGGATAGATTCCTTTGTAGATACTAAATCTAGTTATGTTGAATCTAGTTGTGCTGAGGCTACTGAATCTTATAATGCTGATAGTGCTGGTTATGATGTTGATGATGAAATCTATGAATGTCAAGGAATAGAAGATGAATTAACAATTGATAGTGATTCCATTGAGTTTTTAGATTCTCCCTTTTCTCAGCATGATATTAATGTTTCCTTGTCTCATCTTGAAGATGTTTTGTGTGAATATGAAGAATATGATTATAATGCAAATAAAAGTTCTTCCAGTGATTACTTCATACAAGAAGATTTGCGACAAGAGATTTCAGCCCCTATTTTAGATAGGGAAGATATTTGCAGCATCAACAATGAAACACAAGAGATGGAATGTGAAGTCAAATGCTTTCTAAGTAGTAAGAAAATCTCAGAACTCTTGGATGCAGAATTTTAGAGGTATCCACCTGAATTTGTTTCTAAAAACCCATGCTTGGTAGATATAAATTTTGACAAGGACACTACAAGTGATGGCATGATGTGTGAAACATTTGTTGATATCTTTTCTCCTATTTTAAATCAGCAATATGAAAGTACATATCATTATAATAAGTTTGATACTATTATATTTTATGAATATGATGATGTATGTACTAGTGAGGATTTAGATTTGCAAGAGCCTGGTGTCAGTGGTTCTAGTTTACATATTGATGCTGGAAAGTGTGACAAATCTGAATATGTTTTCTCAAATTTGCATATGATTAAGGAATCAGCCACTGATAGTACTTGTTCTTTCCTACAAGATGATGTAATTTGTGATCAACAAGTTGTTTCTAGTTTTATGCAATCAAATTTTTGATTTGAGAAGTTCTATGTTAGTTTGCAAAGTGATGAGATAGAAATGGTTTTTTATTTTTTTCAAACTAATGATCAGTATGATGATGTGTCCAGCCATGAGATTGAGTTGGAATGTTTCATTTTTCAGCATGATAGTGTTAATAAAGGTTGTGATGCTTTGATGTCACAAAATGATTAGTGCTCATGGCAGCTTGATGACTTAGTTTTATCAAGTGGTGGTGAGTATAATGATCATTCTTTACATAATATGCTGAAAATGGATCATACTATTTTTAACAAGCTGGATGAAAGAACTATTTTCAGTTTACATTTGTTCTATGGAGATGAAAATCATTTGTTCAATTGGGGTAAGGCCTAATGACATTTTTGAGGCTTTAAGCCTTTTGTAAATAAAGTGATCCATGTACAATTTCTTTCCTTTTAGTTGTATTTTTTTTCTTTCAATAAAGGGTTTCAAATTTTGAGAAGAGAGAGGAAAGTCAAACTTTAAAAGTTTGGATGGTCTGTTGTACCAAAGATTCTAGTTTCTCTGCATGCCCACATGGGGCATGTGTTCCCAGTCAGAGCCATTATTGGAGCTCAAAAATATGAATATGTTTTGAGTCCATATTTCTGAAAATTTTCTCTAAGTATGAGATTGGTGCTTTGAAAAATCATTGTAAGAGCTTAGTTTGAAGTGCATAGATAAAAGAGCTTGTTGATTTTCATGATGATTCACTTGGATAGGGTGTTCATCACCTATCATTTGAAATATGTAATAGGTTTGAGGTCCTAGTTTTCAAATCTGATAAGTTTTTGAAGTGGCTATTTGAAGGTGTTCCCAAAAATCTGCATTATGTGCTTCCAAAATTTCACTAAGTAGCCCACTTTCGAGGTGTGCATCTTTTTCCCAGTGATTAGTCATAACATTTGGGTTGTTGCATCATTTTTTAGGCATGAGAGAGAGTCTACATACCTATTTTTAGCCCCCCATGTGCCTATTTGATCTACTTGCTAGAGCCATTTCATTTGCAAATTGTTAAAATCTCTGAGTGTGCCTTGTCCAGTTTTCTAAGTGACCTACTTTGAGGCCTTGTAGTTTGCACCATGTTCATGGTCAAGTATAATTGTAAGATGTTCCATACTATAGACCTAGAAGTGTACTTCCCTGAAGGTTTTTTAGATCTCTGCCAATCCATTTAGCCACTTTCCTAGGCCAATTCCAAATCAGATTTCTAAGTATTTTACTATTTTATTCTTGAATATGTCTCATAGGCTAACTTTGGTGTTTAGTTTTTTTTCACCACTTGATCTAATACAAGGGAAAATGATGGATTCATCTTCATTTTGTAGGGGAGAATCAGTGTCCAAGGTTCCAGATCTTGAAGGTCTCAGTTGGAAAGTTTTCCAAGCCAGTTCTGGAGGTGACTTATGCAGTTTGATGGTGAGGACAAAACTAGTTTTTCAAGTGGCCATGTTGGTTGAGTCCTATCTTTTGGCTCAATTATTTTTGAGAAATTTCCTCTGATAGATGTACTTACATGTTGTAATTCATTATGTGCTCCTAATGGCATATTCTTGTGGGGCCATTTGATCATTTTTTGAAGCCTTTTCTCATGGCCAGTTAGTGTTATTGGTCAGTTTTGCAGAAGTGCGGAGAAATAGATGTTGTGTTTAAATATTTGATGCATCATGGTCACACTTCATCAAGTGGCTGCATCTGGATAAGAAAAGAGTAAATGGGTATTTTAAAATGGGCATGCCATATGTTGGTATTATTTTGAACATGCCAACTACAAAGTGAAGGGATTTTGGATTTGAAAATTTTGCAAGTCATAAGAAAGCTCTTGCATGCATTGATGGTTTAAATAACACTATGATTATTGAAGGAGAGAATAATTTAAAGGTCAAAGTTAGACATGAATATCCACTTCCAAAGTGGCCACACTAGCATTGGTATTCAAACTAGATCAGGTTGAAGGAGCATTGGATCAGAAGTATACAGGGTGCTTATGCACCAAGTCTTGCACACCACAGCGAGTAGAATTATAAGGAGCCGGTGCACATGTTTATGAGAGTTGCAAGAATCTTGCAAAGAAGATAGTGGGTTGTACGTACCACTCATTGACTTGCACACAAGGAAAAAACAAAACAAATGCAAATGCATACCAAAGTACTGTGTGAGTTTGCAGGCTTTGTGTAAGCCCTATGCATGGAGTTTAAAAATGGATTTACATTGCATAAGAAATAAACACCAATTGGAGCCAGGGTGAATAAAAAATGAGGGGCTAGCTTGGTAGCTAAAGTGAATGCACTGGTTGTGTACACTAGTGAGTGCACATTACAAAGAGGTTGCAAAGTGGTGATTTGTGTTAGATTGCAAAGAGGATGCTAGCACACATTTCAAGATAAGCATGACAAATGCCAACACATGAAAGAATTGAGGTAGCATGTTAGCATGAGAGACCAAGGGCTCTGCCTAGAGGAAAAAGGAGATAATCCATACATTAGGTGTGTTAAGTGGAGGACCCACGCAATGAAGTGAGGCAGCTAAGAAAAACCAAGGAATGCGTGAGTGTGTAGCCAACAAAGCTATGGTGATCACGTAAGGTATGCAAGGAGGCTTCCAGTCTTAACATGAGGGGGTGCACAAGTGTTTGGGAGTGCACTAACAGCCAAGGTGTACACACATTTCTATAGGTTGTGAATATAAAAGGATTCACGCACATGTTGTGACAACACATAGTGAAAATAAGAGGTAGCTTACCAAAATTTGTAAGGGTGCATGGGGTTTATTGGGGTATCCATGCTAGTCAACATGCCAATGAGAATGCCAATCTAAAACATATACATTTTTATTTGGCAGAGAAAATGGAGGCTAATACAAGGGAAGTCATTTTAATGATGGTTTGTGTTGTGATAGAAAGAAAACCAATAAACAAATGAAAGGAAAGGTGCATGGATTTAAAAGGGAGAAAATGATAAACACACAGAGTGCATGCCCAAGGTGAGTAATAAGGAGGAAACAAAGATTGACCACACACGCACAGGCTAGAAGAGAAGAAAATGCAGAGGGTATGCATGTGGGTTTATCCCATATGCACACCATTTTGGTATTTTGAGTTGTTTAAATGCAAAAGCAGCTAAGTTAAAGGCAAGTTGGAAAAAATAGAGGCTTGTGGCTACCTCTGCCCTTATGGGCCCACTTGGGTGTGCATGTGAGCTGGGCACTATAGAAAATTTTTTAATGCAATATTTAAAAACTCCCATAAACTTAGTCCCACATTGCCCAAGATATGGAGAATTCAAGTGTTTATATGAAACAAGGCACACATAGGATATGAAGTAAAGAGCAGGAGGCTCTGCAGGTGCACACACATGGAGGTGCCTTAAGAACCATGTTGGTGGGCCAAAGACAAGTATATTTTGTAGAAAGGTGGTAGAGACAACAAAAAAAAAGGACATGTGGTGCTCAGTCACACATTCATAGAATGAAATGGCAGTTAAGGAAATGATCTAGAGAATTGGTGGGCGGTTAGTCGCCAACTCACTGGATAGATGGTGGTTAGGACCAAACATCAAGCAATCCAGAGAACAAGAAGTCATCCAATCATTGGATGGTCTATGGTTAAGCACTAACATCAGGTGACTTGGAGAACCCCTCAGCCATGTAATCTCCAAATTCTTGGTGGTTAAGTAAATTCATTCTAAGATTCAGAGATTAGGCTTAGTTGCCAATTCTCCAAACATAGCCCATAGTTAAGATGACATTCTGAGATTCATAGATTAAGACAATTGCATGATCACCAAAAGTTGACCATGGTAAGGATCTCATTCAAAGATTTAGAGAGTGAGTGCATTTGCTAGTTCACCAGATCTAATTATGGTTAAGAGGCTCATTTAGAGATTCAGAGATAGTGCATTCACCAGTTCTTCAGATAAACCCAGGGTTAGAGGATTTCATCTAGAGATCAGGAGAATGAAGGCATTCACCCAATCTCCAAACCAAGAGTTAAAGCCTGGGTTAAACTTGGTGACCAATCAGCTAGCAAAAAGTGTCATTATCTGGTGCCTTCTGTGAGTAAAATGTAGAAATGATTTAAAAATGGCAGATTTAAAAGTGAAATGTAAAATCAGTTTGAATGATAAAGTATGCACTTAGGACTAAATTCAAAAATTTTAGTGACAGAGTGTGCTCATGGAAATAATGCCTGGAGCCTTAATTTTTATTAGAAAATAGCATATTATATATTTTTGGAAATGACGGAAGATGAGGAATCAGATGGTAATGATAATTTTCAATTTTGACTTGGTGGGAAAGAGAAATAGGGGTTTGATTTTGGAATCAAATCTATTTGCAAAGGTAAAGGCAGTTTCAAAGGGATCAATTCTAAAACATGCAAATTTGGAGGGAGAAGTGACTGTAAAGATGGAGGCAGTTGCAAAGAGAAATAAATTTGAGAGAATTAGAAGATATTTTGATAAGAGTTGACAGGTGTTAGTTTGTGGTGATTGGCTTTATTTTTCCTTTATTTCTTCTTCTTCTCCATGTTTTCAAAGGTGGAGAGTTCTAGTCCCAGGAAAAATCTGGCAATCTAATTTCTCTATGGTCTTTTTTGGACTAACTCCATGAGTGGATCTTGTTGTAAATATGGCCCTCTTCTCTTCATATAGGGTGTTTTCTTGATTCCTTTCTGGTCTCAGATGATAATTTTTCTTGTAATAGTCTAGCTTTTGAATCAATCTTCAACACTGTTATACTATTATCAAAATTGTCTCCATTTGTTCCTGAAATTTATTCATTAAAGTATCAAGGGTGTTTTAGTTTCTTTTTGTGAGTTCACAATAGAGTTATTTCAAGGAAATAACTAAGTTCAAGATTCATTTTTAGGTGTGTATGAAGTGAGATATCAAGGGTATTTCATCTTTTTCTTTCAGTGCATACTGATCAATGTTTTTCCTATTTTCGAGTCTCTTCCAAGGGGAGAGTTAAATTATTTGAATAGGAGATTGAAAATCTGAATAAACAGGTGGATTTGTAAGTAGAATTTGATAAATGGTGTATGTTTGATGTAAGGCATCACATATTAAGGCTGTGTTTTTTTCTCATTTCATAAGCTTTCTATTTCAGTGATTTGTTTGACTCTATTGCCCATTGGATAAGGCACTAGTCTATGAGGGATTTGGAGTATTTTAGAGGTCCATCCCACCCAATACATAAATGATAACATTTTCCCTTTCATGTTGATAGGAGGAGTTAGGAAGTTTATCTAATTTTTAGATTCATTGTATGAAAGTGGAATTTTGCATGAGATCTAGTGAGCATTGGGGTATTTGTTACCTAAAAGTCTGAAAATTATTCTGCAAAGTGATATACATATAGGCCTATTGTTTGCAATAAGGATTTATGTGTGTGAAAATGATGTATACCAGCCTGAGTGAGTGGAACTCAAAGTGAAGAAGCTTTTAGGCCTTGTCAACATTAGCCCTTTCTTGTCCTTTGATTTGTAGGAAGAAGTAGATCTCTAACAATCAGATAAATATCCCATGTCTAGTTATCATTTTCTCGTTTAGAATCGAAGGGTGCAAGAAAAAGCACTAACACCTCCCTCATTTGCCTCCTTGCATGAATGACCTAATGGTGTGGTTTTGACTTGCACACTCATTGGGAATGTTCATGTTGGCCCCATGTGAGGGTGAATTCTCCAGGAGGATTCTTTTGGAGCATGTTTTCAATGTTCTAAGTGAACATGGAGATGCAAGATGTTGTCTTGAATCGCATCCCGGTGACCCTTAGAGTGAGGGATGAGTTATTCTTGTGAATGTCATATTTTTATCTACATTATGAATTGATGGCATCCTAAGATGTACCTTGCCCAACTTTTCCTTATGTTTATCTAGAGATTATCTTTGGAATCAAGTCAGGTGTTTTAAGAGACTCTGTCTTTAAATTATCTTTCTGCATTATCAACTCTGTAATTAGAAATTTATGTTACTACATTATGGATTTGTGTCTCAATGAATAGAGGCTTGACCGCCATTTGTGATGTACTCTATTCTTGTTGCTATTGATAATTCTAGGATGCTCTATGTTTGAAATAGGATTAATTGAATTCAACCGATCATTATGTCAATACAATTAAGTGTGTGTTTTGTGGAAATAGTATTAGAACAAGGTAATGTAAATTTTAACAAGGT
Source organism: Chamaecyparis obtusa (assembly GCA_027943335.1). Classification (NCBI taxonomy): domain Eukaryota; kingdom Viridiplantae; phylum Streptophyta; class Pinopsida; order Cupressales; family Cupressaceae; genus Chamaecyparis; species Chamaecyparis obtusa. The sequence continues at coordinate 2,772,383 of BSBK01001376.1, read as the reverse complement.
GAAATATATTTATTCTAATGCAATTAAATTAATGTTTTTCATGTGTGTATGATTTCTAGAAGAAATGTCATAGAAAAAGTGTGTTGTGGAAATAATTGAGTGAGTTGAATGTACCCCTACCGAATATTGAAATTTTTCTATTTGGATATGAATTCCTTCATAAAAGACTATTTGAATTTTTTGTTTGTTGGGACATGTATTAATAAAGTGATTATTAGGTCCTGATGTTGAGTAGGAGATTTTGCATAGTGTGCTTTGATGCTATAGAAATGTGAGAAAAGTGAATCAGATGTAATGTTGCTTGTAAATGGCTTAGGACATATTGCTATGAATTGATTTTTAGGTCCTGATGATTTGGTATTTAATGAATTATTTAATTTAGAGTATTATGCCCTAATTTCATGTTTATGTAGGAAGGGTTTATGTGAGATGATCATGGTTAATAAATTAGGTTAATTGATATATTTATGTTCTTGAATTAGCTTTCTTTGAAATTAAGAAATGTATTATTAGAATTAAGTGATTTTCTTGTGATAAAGTGTGGATGCAATTGGATTATATGATGTATTTGAGTGTGATTATTTATGATGTATTTTATATGTATATGTCATTTGATTTTTCATGAGCTACTGATATTTTAAAAACATCAGATTTCCACAATCCATTATGATGAAATAAGTTTCTGGATTTGATTGTGTAAGTTTTTTTACATCAACGTTTCGGATCACACTCTGTGATCCATCATCACTTTTTATTGTTCATTCTTTACTCTCTTATCCTAATGATGGATCATGGAGTGTGATTCGAAATGTTCATTTAAAAAAACTTACACAATCAAATCCAAAAACTTATTTCATTACTGATATTTTGTCAAGTGTGCAGAGAATGACCATGGATTAAATAAGGGGAATTTAAAGATGGATGCATGTGAAAATCTTGTTACTCCAAGGTTATCTCCAAGGGGAGAAATAACCTCGTTGTGATGTATAATGTTGTAAACTAATGCTTGATTGTATTTTTTAATTGTATTTATTTTTATTTTTAAATTATTGTCTATTTGGCATGCCATGTGTGTAGTGATGTGTTGTAACCCTATTTTTTGGTGTCAATTGACACATGTGTTGTTAGTTGGCATGGCCAAGTGCATTGTATATTAGTTGTCTTCCACCTTTGAGTCATCTTGTAGAATCCCAAGGTTATGTATCTTGGTTGTTGAGCCTTGGGAGGGAATCTCTTTAAAATTTTCATGAGTCAACTCTTAGTGGACTTTTGAGAGGCAAAAAGTAACCGAAAGGGTTAGTTAAGCTTAAAAATAGATTACCCCATAGGTGTACCTTGGGTTTGGGGTCAAATTTTGACCAATGAGATGGTTTTAGACCATTTTTGCCTCTTCAAAAGATGCCTTTTTGAAAGGTGATGAATTTGGGAAGTGTGCCAAGCCTTCCTCTCCTTTCAATTTTGAATTTCCCTCTTGTTGAGAGAGAACCCTAGGTGAGTGTGCCCAATCATCTTTGAGGTTAGTTAGGGTTTTCCTTTTTAGTGGGATGGAGAGGAATTTAGTAGGATGACTACCCACTCTCCAAATTTGGAGATTTCTAGTAGACTTAGCAAGTTTTGGTGGGCTTAGCAAGGAAGGATTGTAGGAAAGGGAGCTCTTCTCAACCCTCTTTTTCCATAGCTTGGAGTAAGGTTGGTGGTTTTTTCATGGAAGACTCTTTCTTTTGCTTGTATGTAATATGTATATTTCTTTGTTATGTTATTGTCAAGATTTTGTGAAGCTTCATGCTTGTTTTCATGGCTTCTTTGTTATGTTTATTTGATGTTTTTTGTTTTAGTGTTTTATTTTATTGGGGTGTGCAAGACCAAAATCACATTTGGGAGGGAAGAGAGCCTTGATTGGTGAAGGGATTAAGTTGGGAATACCCATCTAGTGTAGAGTCCTTCCTCAAGGAGGAAGGGGATGAGGCATGAATGTATGGGCTCCATGTTGCAATTCTTGTTGTATGATTATTTGGGGGTCATAAGGGTTGTGTTTTGTGAAAGGAAATCAAAGGGTTGTATTTTTTGTGAAAGGAAATGGAAGGGTTGGTACTTTTTGTTATGGCCTTGTGAAGGCAATGGTTATGGATTTTAGGCCTTGTTGAAGGAATGGTTTTTAATTTTGAATGGCTTCTCCTATTTGGGTACTTTTCATCTTCACCCCTTTCATGGGTCCAAGGTGATCCATTGTGTGAATATCCTTGGGATGGGAATTTTGTGTTTCTATGTGTTTGTTAGTTTTTATGTGCAAGTGTGTTGAAGTATGAATTGTAACCCTCATCCATCTTTGTTTCTCTAAGCTCGAGGGTGGCCATGTAATGGCCTAGGTTGGGAGGTGAGCCTCCATGATTTTGTGGCTTCTTTTTGCAGATTTTTACAAAGGATTGGCTTGCTGGTTTAAATGGAGGAAATGAAGATTTTGACTTTTTCCCTACTTGAAGTTTTGAGTTCAAAATGGCTAGAATGCCTTGTGTAAAAAAATTGTACAATAAGGCCATGTAAATGCCTTCAAGCATGAGATATGCTTGAAAAAGGATTGTATTTCTATGTAGGTTATTTCTCCTAATTATTCTATGAAATTGAAGTAAAAAAATGCAAAAATATTGCACTCTTTAATCTAGTAAAGAAAATGTGGTAGTTGTTGTTATGATCCTTCATGAATGTAAAAAGTTTCATTTCCCTGTGTATGAAAAACTTCCTCTTATGTTTACAAATTTATTTTAGGTATGAAAAGAAAGGAAAAGTGTAGTATATATGTTTATAGCTTTTAGAAAAATAGATTTCCTTTCATTGAATGTGGTGTTTCAAAAAAAAAACCTCATATATACGTCCATGTATATACACATAGGTATGTATACATAGATGTATATAGTGTTAGAATAATGTTCCTATTTTGTTATTTGAAAAAAGTGTAGATATATGCTTTTCTATGTTCTTTTTTAAAAAAATGGATTTCCTTATGCCTCTAAGTTAAATTGTATTTCTAAGATGTATATACATTATGTATATTAAATTGATAGCCATGCTTCAATATTTTTCATGACCTTGTGTATATATATATATGTGTGTGTGTGTGTGTATTTATATATATATATATATATATATGTAAATATATTAATATATATATATATATATATATATAATATATTTACATATATATTTCTATTCATGAATATATACCTATGTGAGTATATATAATATAGTTTATAAATATATTAATATATATATATATATATATAATATAATATATATATTAATATATATTAAAAATTATACTATATATACTACATATTATTTAAATTAAAACTAACTTTATAAAGTATATTTTAATATACCGGAGACTTTACATACACAATTTTTTTATTAAATTTTAAAATTTCTTGTGAAATGAAGTCGGGTCGAAGCCTTCTTGACAAGGTGGGGGGCACTTTGCCACCTACACCCACCAAGGGTACAGTGGCATAGCCCTACCATCATCCCCTTTTGGGGGCAGTGGACAGGGGAGCCTCCGCACTCAATTGATGGGTGTGGAAGGGTAAGCCCCTGCACTCCATCAGTGGGTGTTGAAAGGCTCAGTCCCCCACAACTTCACTATGTTTTGTGGCTGCCAGACTGCGTCTGGTAGCTGACAGTCCACACATTTTTTAATAAAATTTTCTAAATTTCTCTCTTTATAAACTATATAAAACATAAAAAAAAAATTCCAGGATATACCAATGTTATAAAAAATGATAGTAATAATATGGTAGTATTCATAAAATGTAATATATGACTGCTAGTAAATATAAAATGAAATATAAATATAGATCTGTGTACATTTGAGAAAGAGAGATTTTCATTTTTTTAGCCATGATTTTTCATGCCTTCAAAAAAAATTTAAAATTGCCTTAGCTTGGGAAGTAGGTCCTTTGTTCTTCGTAGGGTTTCATAAATTTGTTTTGTCTATGTTAAAAAATCTACCCATGGTCTATTTATGTGTTACTTTTCCATGGCACTTAATTTTCTTATTAAGCACATGAAAATGTTTTCCCTTCATTCTCCAAGTCTCGTGAAGTCTAGGAATTAAGTTTATTAATCTGGAGATTGGGTGACTAAGTAAAGTTTTAGTGGTTATCGCTTGATCTCTAAGTCCCTGGCAGTTAGTTGATTTTATTTGTCAACCCAGCGAACATGACTTTCTCCAAGTCTCCAAACACTTGGCAGTGATCTTTTAACATTCAGTGACTCAGAGAAGGCAGTTATCTCTTGATCTCTTAATTTTCATGGTTAGTGACTTAGCATCTGGTGATCTAATGAAAGGGGTTATCTCCAAGTCTCCAGGTTTAGTGATTAAGTCTATAAACATTTAGCAACCTGGAGACAAAGTTAAAAGAAAATGGCAGTTTGTTCATTCATGTATTCTCTTGATGGTTGATGGTTAAGATAAAACATTTGGCGACTTAGAGAATAGGATGATCGTTGATTCTCGTGATGTTGGTGGTTGATGGAAAAGTCTTTGGAGATCTAACAATAAGGCTTAGAGATGGTTATCTCCTATTCTCATAAAGTAATAGTCAAATCTTAAAATATCTGGCGATTCAATGAGGACTGTAGATAATAAGAAAGATCGAGGGTTGGTGCTTAATCTCAAGAACTTGTTGAGGCTAAGTATAATATCTATTGACTTGGAGATATAGGCTATCTCTAATTCTTTGAATGAAACTAGGGTTAAGGATTATGTCTTGAGATTATGAGAATGCCTTGGTCACTGAATCTCATGATAGAACTAAGTTTAAAGAAAAGGTTGTGAGAGCACCCGAAGACTTTGGTCACTCATTCTCCAGATGTAATCCCAGTCAAGGTAAATTTTTATAGATTACAAGACTTGTCTCAGTTTCTTGTTCCTGTGATTAGACCAGAATTAAGCAAAGCATTCAGAGATCATGAGACATCTTCAGTCATTGAATCTCCAAATGAGATGTGGTTAAGTTTTCAAAGAGACATAAAGAAAAAGGTGGCTCTGATGTGGAAGAAGTATCGTGCCAAGATGGAAAAAGTATTGAACTAGCCAATCAGATTTCAAGTGAGGGTTTTTGATAGTTTTTGATGGCTTTTAAAGCATAAAATAGTAATCATTGGTTTTTTTCTTTCTTTCCAAGAATTGAATGTAGCTTGTCAACTTCTCACCTTATGGCTAGCCTAGATTTGAATTTGGATTGAATGATGAGGTAACTTTGGGAAGATTTGTAGTGATTCTGGTAATTTCCATGCATTCATTGATCAAAGATATACAGACAAGACATTCCTACTTTTATACTAATCAATTTTCAGAGAGAAATTGTGAAAATAGAGTCATTGCAATGTGTAATTTTGAAAGAGCTAATTTTTAGAGCAGAGTGTTTTTAGAGTTTATAGAATGAGTCAACTAGAGTCCAGCCATGATTCATCCAGTGAGGGAGCTAGAGAAAAAGGTGAAGAATAGAAAGGGAAGTTCAATTAATCAAAGGCATTCATTCAATTTCTTCTAGGATCCACACAAAATAAGAAGGTTAGAGATGAGACTTTCACTGACTCTATGGCTAATTGTAGGGACCCTATTAGTCCTTCTACTTCAAGGTATCATATTTTTAATTGTTTCTATAGAAATTGAGGTAAGAAGATTCTAGTGTGTAATGCCTAGAAATTGGGATTGGGAAAGATTGTGGTCCCTGATGTCTTCCTTGATGTCGACCTCCTAATAGAACTAGCTAGAAATTATGACCTAGTTTACAAGTCTATTAGGAGAAGTGACCAATCTTCCCTAGTCACCCTAGATAGAGGGTCATTTATGAAAGCTTTCAATTTATACACCTCTTCCTCAACATAAATTGACTTGGGTAAGGAGAAGGAGAAATATGTTAAACAAATAGAGCTTGTGAAATCCTAAATTTTCCATCACATTCCTAAGACTAGGAAGTATATTGCCCCTCTCCCAAACCATAGAAAGCCCCATATGAAATCAAATCTCTCCACTTCTACATGAAGTACCTTGCATATGGGTTGTGTTGTGTCCTAGGAATTGATGGAGATACAGATAGAATACTTATAGATTTATTGATGATAATCCTATTAGGAATGAATGTTGAATGTTTGGTAGCCATTGTATAGTAGTTGTTGTTGCATTCATGAGTATGATTGTCATTGATGTCAATGCATTGATCTACCAAAGACTTGTAAAGAAGCAGACAGTGTTTGGATTAGCGCACGTGGGATATTGTGGTTGGAGCTATGCGATGTTGAGGATATACTCTTTGATATGTTATATGTTTATGGTTAAGAGCACAGATATTAATTCATTTATTCATGTAAGTTATGAGCATTTTGGTGGACTTTACTTTCTAACAATTGGTATCAAAGTGGTAGGTCCTTGAAAAACAAGTTTAACAACTTAAGGAGATCCATGGCGAATTTCAAAAAAGAAAGCCCTAAGTTTGATGGAATAAATTTTGATAGCTAGAAAGAAAAGATGAAGACACACCTACTGTGTTTAGGACCAGGTTATTGGTTAATTACAAAGAATGATAAGACTATCATTGAAGAGGACAATCTTGAAACATGTACTAGTGATGAGAGAGATCTATTCATGTGTAACATACTTTCAAGAGAAGCACTTTTGATAGCCTTTCCAGAGAATGAGAACAGTCAGGTAAAATGTTTGAAAAAATCTTATGAAATTTGGAAAGCTTTACACTCTACTTTTGAAGGTGATGAACATGCAAAGAAAGTTAGATTACATAATTGGATATGTGCATTTGAAGATATAAGAATGATGGAAGATGAATCTGTTAGAAGCTATATTAGTAGAATGTCAGAAGTTGTTGGAGGCATAAAATCTTGTGGAGGAACAAAGATAGAGAATGAAGTGATATGGAAAATTCTAAGGACATTGACTGCTGTATTTAATCAGACAACATAGATGATTGAACAAGTTATACCTTGTACTTCAAACTTTACAAGAGAGACTCTTCTTGGAAGATTGGAAGTAGTAGAGATGAACCTGAGGTTATTAGGAGACTTGCCTAGAATGGAGACAACATTCAGTGCTCTTAGTGTTCACCCTACTTTGTCAAGAAGCATTAGTGTGAGCGATGATTATGCTAGCAGTAGCAAATCTAGAAATGAAGAAGATAGGAACATTGAAGAAGGTATTTCCTTTCTTGTAAAGAGAGAACCAGATGGTAGGAAAATTTTTAAATGTTTGACTTGTCAAGAATATGGTCATTTTGCATCTAAGTGTCCTAAGAGAGTTGAAAAGTATAGAAACAATTTCAAACCTAGAAGATCTAAGGAATGTTATTATGCTAATGATGAAGATCATGAAGCTAGTGTAGAAAGAACTCTAAGTGAAAGTGATACTAAGAATAATGATGCCATAGGATTTGTAGTAATTAAAGAAGAGAATCCTGAAACTAATGTTAAGGAAGAAAAAGCCTTAGTTTCCCAAGTTGAAAAGAAAGCTGATTGGATTATAAATAGTGGTTGTTTACATCATATGACTAGAGACATGAAAAAGTTCATAAAGTTTAAAAATTATGATGGAGGAGTTGTTAGAGTTGGAAACAATGCACCTTGTTTGATTAAAGGTATAGGATCTATTACTCTTGATGGAAAGACTAATACTGATGATGTTTATTTTGTGGATGGATTGAAACATAATTTTTTAAGTGTTGGAAAATTAGTTGATAAGGGATATCAAGTTTGGTTTACTGAGAAAACTTGTGTGATAAAGGATAAAGATGGAAATCTGATTGGAACTAGATCTAGAACCAAAGGTAATGTATTTCAGTTGAATCCTATTGAGATGACATGTTTGATTACTAAGATTGATGACAGCTGGTTATGGCATAGAAGGTTTTGTCATATAAACTTTGACAACATTGTGAAAGTGAGTACTACACTTGCAGTAAGGGATTTGCCTAAGATTATGAAGCCTACTAACATGATTTGCAAAGAATGTGTGATGGGTAAACAAAAGAGAAGTTCATTTCCTAGTAAGAAGTTTACATCTATAGAAAAGTTGCAGATTGTTCATACAGACTTGAGCAGTCCTACTAGGACTAGAGGAATCTATGGAGAAAGGTATTTTATGATTCTTGTTGATGATTTTACAAGAATGATGTGGATTGCATTTCTTAAAGAAAAGTATGAAACATTTGATAAGTTTAAGATCATTAAGAATAAAGTTGAGAATGAATTTGGGATGAAGATTAAATGTTTGAGATCTAATAGAGGTGGAGAATTTACTTCTAGAGAGTTTAACACCTTTTGTGAAGTAAATGGCATTAAGAGACAGTTTTCAGCCCCTAAAACACCTGAACAAAATGGTATTGCAGAAAGAAGAAATAGATCAGTGACTAAAGCAGCAAGAGCTATGTTATTTGAGAATGATTTGGTGAAGATATTCTGGAGAGAAGTAGTGAACACAACAGTGTATACAATGAACAGAGTACAAATTAGAGTAGACACAGACAAGACACCCTATGAATTATGGTTTGGACATGCACCCTCAGTTAAGTATTTTAAAATTTTTGGAATCAAATGTTATATAAAGAGAGATGATGATATTGGAAAGTTTGATCCTAGAAGTGATGAAGGTATATTTATTGGATATTCTTTGAAAAGAAAATCCTATAAATGTTATAATAAAAGAACTAAGACTATTGTTGAAAGCGCAAATGTTAAAGTTGATGAAAAGTTCAAAATTTAGGAAAGAATGCTTGATTATGAATCAGATGGAGAAGCTCATCCTAAACCTAACACTAAAACTACTGATTTATTTTATGAGACTAATAGTGATTTGTTGAATGAAAGCTGTAGTGAAGTCATTGAAGAACCTACACCTGAAGTGAGATCTAAGATAGTGACACCTAACAAGAATTTATCAAGAAATCATCCTATTGAGAAAATTATTGGAAGCATTAAAAGAGGAGTTCTAACTCAGAATAAGGTACAAGAACAGTTATGTTTGATTTCTCAAATTGAACCTAAAACTACCAGTGAAGCTTGTGAGGATGAAAGTTGGATTAATGCTATGAAAGAAGAACTAGATCAGATTGAAAAGAACAAGACATGGGAATTGGTCCCTAGACCTAAAGACAAGAATGTTATTGGAACTAAATGGGTATTCAGAAACAAGATGAATGAACAAGGAGAAGTAGTAAGAAACAAAGCAAGATTGGTATGTAAGGGATACTCACAGCAAGAAGGAATTGACTATGAAGAAACCTTTGCACCTGTAGCAAGAATTGAAGCAGTAAGAATGTTTTTGGCTTATGCAGCTTATAAGAAATTCAAAGTACACAAGATGGATGTAAAGTCAACATTTCTAAATGGATAATTGGAAGAAGAAGTCTACATTGAGTAGCCTGAAGGTTTTCCTTTGACTCAAGAAGGAGACATGGTATGTAAACTGAAGAAAGCCTTATATGGACTAAAACAAGCACCTAGAACTTGGTATGGAATATTGGACAAGTATTTGTTAAAGTTGGGATTTACAAAAGGAACAACTGATAGTAATCTATACACAAAAGATATTGAAAATGGTTTTTTGATTATAGTTATTTTTGTTGATGACATTATTTTTGGAGGAGAAGATGAAGCTAGTGACAAATTTGCAGATGAAATGAAGGCTGAATTTGAAATGAGTATGATTGGTGAAATGAAATAATTTTTGGGATTATAGATAACATAGAACAATGATGGTATCTTTGTAAGTCAGACAAAGTACTTGAATGACTTGTTGAAAAGATTTGGAATGGAGAACTATAAAATAGTTGGAACACCTATGGTAACTGGACATAAATTATCTAGCATAGATGAAACATTGATAGTTGAATAGAAGAAATACAGATCTATGATTGGAGGATTACAATACTTGACTCATACAAGACCTGATATAGCACATTCAGTTGGAATTGTAGCAAGATTTCAAGCTGAACCTAGAGAATCACATTATGCAGTAGTAAAAAGGATACTAAGATATTTAAGAGGCACAATGGACTATGGATTGTGGTATGAAAAATCTGATGATTTTACCCTATGTGCATAAACAAATGCTAATTGGGGAGGTAGTGTTGATGATAAGAAGAGCACCAATGGTGGAGCATTTTTCCTTGGAGTAAGATTGGTTTCTTGGCTAAGAAAGAAGTAGAATTGTATCTCACAGAGCACAGTAGAAGCATAATATGTAGCAATGGAAAACAATTGTAACCAGATAATTTGGATGAAGAAAATGCTAAAGGATATTGGAATAAAGTTTTTTAAACCTATTATCATACATTGTGACAACACCAGCACAATTAGTATGTCTAAGAACCTTGTATTACATTCTAAGACAAAACATATAGAGATTAAGTATCATGTAGTAAGAGAGAAAGTTGCTAAGAAAGATGTTAGACTTGAGTACATAAGTAAAAAGGAGCAAATAGCAGATATATTTACAAAGCCTTTGCCTAAGGATACATTTGAGTATCTGAGAGGTATGCTTGGGGTTATGCCCCAGCGTACTTTTGAGAAGTGATGTAGTTGGTTGCATCTGTCCAGTGGTATATGAGCCTTATCTTTCTTCTAGACTGGGTGTTGGTACTTCCTCTATGGGGGAGTATGTGTATCTGAGTTGAGTCATGAGGACTCTAGTGAACATATTTTTTGAATAGTGTCTTTTGACATTGGAGTTTTTGTTGACATAATGATGAGATTTATGTCATTGATCTCAATGGGGGAGAAGTGTACATGAAAAAACCATTTTTACTATCTGAACAGAAAAATGAAGCAAGATTTGATTGATGAAGAGGACTTGAAATATTTTTCTAGAGCAGCAGTATTGCAGTATTGGATTTTTGGAACATTGGATGTTTTTTCATCTATGTTGCCATCAATGCCAATGGGGGAGATTGTTAGGAATGAATTCTGAATGTTTGGTAGTCATTCTATAGTAGTTGTTGTTGCATTCATGACTATGATTGTCATTGATGTCAATGCAATGATCTACTAGAGACTTGCAGAGAAGCAGACAATGTTTGGATTAGCGCACGTGGGATATTGCAGTTGGATCTATGTGATGTTGAGGATATACTCTTTGATATGTTATATGTTTATGGTTAAGAGCGCAGATATTAATTCATTTATTCATGGAATTTATGAGCATTTTGGTGGAGTTTACTTTCTAAAACTTCCTGGACCTGCAAAATTCCCATGTAAACATAGATTATGATTACATCTAGTATATAATCTAAGGATGCATGAATGCTTGGTATCAATCAATGATAGTAATAATCCATCCAAGTTCATGCATTATTCTTTGTTGATGCATTTGATCATGTTTTACAATATTGACTACATGGATGTTGGTATGCTGAGACAAAGGAAGATGGATCATGGTGAACCAAACCCAGTGCAACTTTGGCTAAGGGTTTGGAACTATACTTCCAATGAAAATGATTTTGGTGGGTTTTAGAATTGGATAGTCAACCCCATCTTGAACATGATGGGAAAAAACATCACAAGGCTCCTAGTTAAAATGCTTGGGCTTCTAAGGCCTAGAGAGGATGTTGACAAATGGCTAATTGATCACAACTAGGGTGATTTTTACCTAGGTCAAAATTTCACACTGATTAGGGTTTATGGATGTCCACAGCCTCCACATATTCTTCCCAAGTATGTGTGACCACAGATTTCTCAATTGGAGTTTATCTAGAAGTTGATATGGACTAATAAGGAGCACCTAGCTCCACATAGGAAGGGGACATTCACTCCCCATTTTTTCAAAGTAACAAATTTTGTAGTTGGAAAGAGAGCCCTGCCACAACTTACTCAGTGGATAAATCATTTAAAGATGGCTTCAGCTGCATATAGATATGTGGACCTAGAAGATTTCATAAAAAATGTGAAGATACTTGTTCTTGGTATTGGTGTTGTCAAGGAGCATGAGGGGTGTGATATGGAGGATATCATAAGGAATATCCTAGATGAGGAAGAAATTGAGAAAAGATTGGGCAAGATTCGTGACTTGCTGGATTTGGAGGCCCAATTGAAAAGGGCGGGGATTTATTTTGGGGGTTTCTTCCCAGACCTCCCTTATATTCCCAAGACCAACAAAATGATCAAAATGTATGACATCTTGTATAATCAGCTAGATTACCAATTAGATGCCAAGTTTCAATTTGAGAAGGCATACTCATCCTTTGAGTATGAGACTGGTAGTGGGAGTTCATATGAGGAGGATAGCCCACCTCAAAATGTAGATGAACCTATTCAAGAATAAGAGACTAATGCTCCAGAAGTAGGGGATGCACATGAGCCTCCCTAAAAGAATCAAAGATTAGAAGTAGGGTAATCTTCAAGAGCATGGAGTGCAAGTAAAAGGAGTGACAAGGTTTCTTCCTTAGTGATAGGTGGCAGGTCTTATTAGCATCACCTAAGAAAAACCATAAGAGAAGGAAAGAAAGTGGACATACAAGAGGAGTTTGAGCTACCCCTATTGTTGTGTAAAGATGAAAGAGAAATGTATGAAGAAGAGCTCATAAATGTGGATGACCTCATCAAGAGTGATGAATTTAAAAAATTCTTGATTTGGAGGAAGCAATAGGAGGTTTCCAGCTAGGTGACTAATGGTGTAGAGCCAATAAATTAGGCCCTACAAGCCCTAGCCTCATATAATCTAGCTTCAAAAAAGATATCTATTGAGGAGGCTAGGAAATTGGTTAATTCAAGTGGCATGCTACTAGTTTCAGGGTGGGATTTGACCTTTGCCTTCATAATTGATCAGATAAGGAGACATCCACAAGGTGGCTTTTCATATGAAGCCCAAATTGGGGAAATGATAAGAGGGTGTGGATATGATCCAAGATCCCAAAATTTTTCAATGTGGTCTCTTTCCCCTGGGACTCATAAACCCTCTCTGGTAAGTATTGAAGATAAAATGGATGGAGATAAGATCATCTGGATAGTGTAGAACACTAGTGATCTTGAGGTTTCTAAGGAAGTGACTCATTTTTCTCACTTGAATGAGGCCAAGACTACACAAATCTCTAGAAGGTATGGAAAGTTGTTTGATGAATCCAATCTTCTAGCTAAGGATAGGGAGAAAGGGCTCATGAAAATTAAGATGCTTGAAGATGAGCTTGAGGAGATGAAGACCAAACTGGAAGAAACATCCAAGGTTTTCCCTCCTCCAGTACTAGAAATTGAAGCTGCATTGCTTCCAATGGTAGAGGTACCCAATGTGGTAGCTAACAAGTCAGAAAAAGATAAGCTGGAAGTGGCCCTCAATGCCTTGTCTGACATTTTGCAACATAGGTTTGAAGTGATAAAAGGAAAGATGGACTTAGCCCATAATTCATATATTATGTTACAAAAGAAAAATGAAAGTGTAAAAGATGATATGGCTACTTTGGAGCCATTGTTTAGCATATGGTCTGGAAGAGGTACAATTTTTGAAAAAAAATGAGTTGCTACAACCACATAGGGATGATATCCCAAAATTAGTTGGAGAGGTGGGAGAAAAAATTGAGCTCATTAGTACTACTTGGTCCTTCTTCAAGGGTAAGTCCAATCAGGTCAGAACTAAGATGGATATGTTTAGCCCTAAATTCAACAAGTTTGTGCCTCCAATTCATAATAATTATGGCAACATCATAGGTGTTAAGGAGTGGAAATCAAATATGGATTAGTTGTTGACAAGGTGAGATGCCTTCCTGAATAATGATGGCACCTTGGATATGAGCATGCTCATTAATATTTTGGATGATGTTTTCAATGTGGAGAATGATTGTATTGGGCTTGTAGCAAATGATTGTACCAAGTTTGTAGATGATGCCAAGGCCATAACAGATTCCATGTGGGACAAGCATGTGAAGCTACTACAGAGTTTGAGAGAGTACACCTAACCTACTAAGGAGGAAGTTTCATCATGGTATAGAAGCACTAAGCCCAAGAAGAAGAAGATGACATCTATTGATTTGGAGGTAATGGAGGAGGACTAGGCAACATCTGGCACCAGATCATTGAGAATAGGAGGGTAGTCATTATGAAAGGGATAGTGTATGTTAGGTGTATGGTAGTCACTATCCATGTAACAACTTTTGAAGCTACCTTGAACACATGTAGAGAAAGGTGCCACCTGTTGAAGATTTGGAATGATTGGAAAGATATTCCTCCAGCTTGCTCTCCTTGTTTTGAAATGATTGTAACTATTTTTTTTGTCTTCTAGTGATTTTTCTGAACTCCTAGTCATCTAAAGCTTGTTGTATCCTGATTCTTCTAGGATTCCAAGATGGCTAGTGGGTTCTATATATAGTTAGTTGTAATATTTATTTAAGGATGGTGAAATTTGTAACTAAATAGAAAGAGAATTTTGATCTATAGTTTTTGTTCTGACATTTTGTCATTGTCAATGTACTGATATTGAAATTTTTTAATGAGAATACAATGGAATTCCTCTCAGATTTGTGTATGTCTTCTTTTTATAAGATTGAATTCTTATATGTTAATGTTGCAAAGAAAGTTAATGTATGGTTTACAAAGTAGATTGTGAAGTGTTCTTTGAGTTCCTTTTCAAGGGAGGGGTAAATTCTTAAGGATAATTATAGTGAATTTATAGTTTTTGTGAGAATATGATGTCTAAGTGTGAGAATGAGAGGAACAATTTGCAAAGCTTTTGTTTTGGGTTTTGGGTGTGTTTGAGTTAAGTTTTTAGTTGATGTATGTTGTATATGACTTTGTGCCCTAGAATAAAACACTGATATGCTCTTAGGAAGTAGTTCTTCATCATCAATCAATTTATAAATGATATAATCTTTCAATCAATGTTTCAAAGATATTAATGAATAGTATTTATGTTGAATAGATACAAATAGGTTTACTGATTTCTTTCAAGAAGTGAATCCACAGGTATACCCACTTGAGGATTAAGGCTCAAAGTGTAGGAGGATCATTCTTTTTATCCTTGTTAATTTTTTCTTTTCCTTCTCAAATTTGGAGTGGGTTTAAAGAGTCAATGACATTGGTTTGTCAATCAAATTGTAAATCTACAAGTAGAAAGAAAAGGAGCCAACAAAATGGATACTCTGTTGGGGACTATAATAGTACAAAGTATTCAAACCTCTTGCAAGCCATTAGGTTTAACAAATTCTTAGAATTCTCTGGTTAAAAATTGAAGGACAAATTAGTTCTGTGCACTATTTTTCTTTCTGGGTCCCCGTGCTTCTTCTATTTTGTTCGAGATTTTTCTTTAGATTCTCAAGGTTTGTATGAAAAATTTTCCCATTAAATGTGGGTGGTGACTCAAAGGGTTAGAACCAATTTGTTTACATGCTACAAACCATGGATAAAAGAAAAAATACAAGAGCCTTTGTAAAGAGACACCCAAAGATTAATCTAGAAGAGTTACCCTAGTCAGGAAAGACAAGTTGGCTTAGAAAAGGTGGGGAATCCACTAGTGCACCTATAAGGGAACAAAATAATGCTAGAGATGGGGTAGCACATACATTAGCTAATGAAGATGGATCACAGTATAAAAGTTCAAAGTTTGATAGTGGCTCTCTCGAGACAATTTCTATGATACCCCAAAGTTATTATTTCAAGATAAGGTCGTACTTCCTGCAAATTAAAATGCAAAGGTGGGAAATAAGGATTATGTGCCAAGTATGCATCGAAATTGAGCTAATCTAGAAAGGAAACCAATGGAGCAAAGAAGGGTCCACTTTCCATATCAACAAGTTACTAATATGGATGTATCATCAAGCTCTAATGATGTTATGATAGACCTGACTGATATGGGTGCATTAAGATTGCAATTAGCAGAGCAAGATGTAATATACAAGAGGTTACAAAAAGAAAGAGAGGCTGAGACTATAAATGCATTAATGGAAAGAGAGTCTCTACTTAGAAAGATTAATGAACTAAAGGAGAGAAAAAAAAAATTTTCTTTTGCTACTAAATCTTTGCAACCTGATATTTTTGGTGACCTTGCTACCTTGAGAAGTGAGAAAGAACACTTGTTGCGGGACCATGAGTTTTAACTAGAGGGCCCTATGATTAGAAAACTACAAAGTTATTCTCCTTGATCTAAATAAAAATTTCAAATGAAAGTGTTAAACCTGTTGATGTTGATAACAAGAAGAGAAAGAAAAAGATGGTTGGGATTAAAATAAATGAGCCTGTGGTTGTACCAAAAATCCCTCCACCTATTTCAAGTTTTGACATAGAGATGGAAAAGAGAAATAAGGAAAGAGATGATCTAGAAAAGGAATTAGAGAAGGCTGAAGTTGAAGCATCTATTGAAGAAACAAGAAGGAAGATCCAGTTCTTGAAGGCTTCATCTACAAACACTTTGAGACCATCTACAACTAAAATAGGTATGCCATCTGCAACTTCTAATACTGCTCCACTTTGTAATGTTGATGATCATAATTTTCTTTTTGCTTCTTCTACCAAGTTAAGTGTTGACCCTAAAAAACAATCAAATGTACAAGTAGGTGGAAATGTAGTTGTAAATGCTGGTCCTAGTGGAAACACTCGATTGAATTTTCAAAGAATACCTATGCAATTAGAAGGGTATAGACAAATTAGTTTTCATGGGATACCTTGTTATCCTAATGCTATTCAAACTAAGATAAGAGAAAAGGTACCCAAATTTGCTGGTAATAATACCATTAGTTGTGAATAACACCTTAAGTTGTTTGTAGACATGTTAAATGACTATGAAATTGAACATAAAGATGTAGTCATGAAACTATTTGTTCAATCTTTAGTAGAAGATGCTAGAGACTGGTGTAGACACTAAAAAATGCACAAGTGCTTAAAAATCATTAAAATGGCAAAATTCTTATCAAAATGCTCTAATTCTAATAAAAAAGGATCAAATCAAATCAAAATGGACATTTATTAATCAAATTTGGAAAAAATCATTAAATCAGAGGAAAAATCAAATAATGACATTAAATAATTAAATCAAAGGTTAAAAGGGGTCAAAAACACTATATAATTGATTTTAATCAATTAATTGTATAGTTTTTAAATCAAAAATCAAATTGAACCTATTCCCTTACATGGCTAATTTAATTAATTGATGGAATTTAATTAACCCTAATATCTTTCAACAACAAATTGAGCAACCAATGCACATTGAGAACACAAAGCACATGGATCACTCAAAGGAATTGAATCTCAATCACACAAATTCAACTTTGAATCTCAACCACTCAATTTTGTCCTTTTGTCCAAAGCTTTGAGACAGACATTAAAACTATCCCCCCATTTAAAAACATTGCAAATTTTTTGACTCAACCAAGGCTAAATCATGATTACTTCACTCTACCCCCCACCCTTCGAAATTTACTATAAATGAGAGGCATTTTGAGAGCAATAAGCATCTTAAAAATTCATTTGCAAAGCATCACCATTATAGTCATTTTCATAGCAATTCATAGCAATTTATGAGTATTTGAGAGTATTTGAATTATCTTTGTATCACATTATCAATTTTGAGAGCTAGATAAAGCATTTGTACTATCATATTTCTCATTCTAGATTTGTCACTAGTGGAGAATAGGCTGAGAGCTCTACTTACCACATCTAATTAGAGAACCATGAGATGTCATGGATGTTAAATTCATTTCTTAGTTTAAATTTGCATTATATTTGCTTTGAATTGTTAGTTAATAATCCTAATTTCATGAAGGTGTTAAACATACACACACAAATGGCACCCACCGTGGGGCATTTTGAGCCTCATTTCTAACATTTTCATCAAATTTTTGTTTTCTTACTCCCTGTCTGTATTTTTTTACTGCAGATGAGAAAACATAGAAAGGTTCAAAAGCCAGAGAGCAGAGTCACACAACCAAGCAAACAAGTAAGAATACAAGCTAAACATGAAAAGGAATTGCATAGTGCTTTAAGTTTAGAGATTTTAGGCTTAGAAGAAAAATTGTGTAATCATTACATCAAGGTGTTAGAGGCTTACAAGCTTAAATTTCCTACCTTAAATTGAAATTTGTTTACATTAAGTTGTTGAAGTTTTCATTGAAAAATCTTGTGAAAATACTTAATTGTACTTCAAATTGTTCCTATTTGGTTCCCCTAATTTTTTATTGTTGTGTTGGACTAATTTTTTGGAGGAGGGAGCAGGAACGATCACCACTAGGTGAGTGAGAAAATCAAAAAGCCAAAAAACTCAAAAATGCCCCTAGCTTATGCTAGCTACAAGGAAAGGTAAGCCTCAAACTAGTGAATTTTTTTTCCTTAAATTGTGGCATTGGTGCATTTAAAAATCTAGTAATTACAGAACAACCTATCTTTGTTTGGAAAGTTTAACATTTAGGCCTATGCTCTTCACTTCTTCTAGTGAATCAAAATGCCAAAGGTGTTGAAATTTTTTATTAAGAAGAAAGGTTGAGGAATCAAGAACATAAGATCAAAGCCCCTTATTTTTAGAAGAGAGTAGAAATACTCAATTCTCTATAGCTAGTGGGTGAAATAATTGAACATTGTTTATTATGTTTGGGAAATTAAGAAAAAGTTAGGGATATGCTCTTCACCTTTTAGGTGAACCAAATTCCCAAAAACTTGTTCTTAACTCCATTTCCTTTCTTTACATGAACACGCTAGAACATTAGTGGGCTTGCCTCTCGAGAAATTGCCTTAACGAGGCCGGTGAGAGGAACAACCCAAAGTGGGATACGATTGCTTTTGCTATGAGAATTCAACCCACTATAAAACAAAATGCATACATCCTTAATGGGGTGTCTGACAAAAGGATACTAAATTTTCAAACTTTCTCGAGTAGTCCTCATGGATTGTGAAAACTCTGACATATCGGTGGTGGGAAGCCTCCTAATATACTTGGAGGATGAAATTTTAATGTCCATTTTGAATGGAATCCATACTAAATCCTTGATAAATTAGCAAGCCTACCTCATTAGAAACATGTTAAAAGCCAAATTTGACTATAGGTAGATTGCATGGAAGACTTTCTTGTCCAATACTTGTGAAAAATGACCAAGAACATACACTTTTAGTGTGGTTTTAGGGACATGGTTAAAATTTGATGTGTGTTGAGTTTGTATTCCATTTTCAAACAAGAAAATTCCATAGACCTGATCTTAAAATTTTTAAAATCTAAAATTTACAACCTGGTCTATAAAGTGCCACCTGTGCACAGAGAAACACTACGTGTCAGCAGTAAATTCATGCCTGTGACTATTTAGAAAATGCTTGTTAACAATAAAGTCACACCTGAGACATATTAAGTAACACCTGTAAAAACTAGCAATAGGAAAGTGCCGCTTGCACATCTGCAAAGTGCCGCCTACATCAATTCCAGTCAACGCATATCAATTTTTAAGTCATGCCTACATGTAGGCAAGTGACGTCCAGAAACAAAAAAAGGGAAAATAGTGAACATCCCCCGAAGGTTTGGAAAGATTTTGACATCATTTTTGGATACCCTTTTCAGAGATATTCCTTATCAGTGCAACAAATAGATCACATTCCTGAAAAGATTTATAATAATGGAACTATTTGAGAAATGAATCAATCCTATTATGGAGCATAATTACTAAAATCAAGATCAAAATCTCCATTGGAATCAAAATGATGAGGCGTCGAAAGAAGAAGGTTCAGAAGCAATCCAAGATCCCATGTTTATGGAAATAATGGGATTAATTATGAATAGGGATAAAGAGCCATATTTCATGAAGTTAGCTCAATCAGGAGCTAAGCTTCCTCATAATTTTGATACATCAACCTTGAGGGAGAATGAGGAAAAACAAAAAGATACATCATCTACAAAGCCATCATTAAGATCAATGTGTCCTTTTCTTTATAATGATGGGCCATCTGTATCTTCATCCTCCTCACAAAAAGAAACATTCAAGAGCAACAAACCTATCTTGGACCAAGGGAAATTTCATGATCATCCTATTTTTGATCAAGGTAATAAAGAGTACGAAGAGAAAAGTACCACTCTCAAGAAAGATCTAATGCACAAACCTCTATCTAGTAAGGTTTCTCCCATAGCATGTACTCCTTTCATCTTTCATTCATCTCACAAAGCTTCACAACTATCCAAAATTCCTCCATTAAAGAATGAGCCTAATGATGACACTTTTCACATTGACTATGTCTACCCTCAAGGGCTACCTCTAAAAGAAACCCAAGCTAACTTACATCTTGTTGCAGATCATTTCCATGCTTCAAAGATCTTGGACCCCAAAGCTTCGTATGCTTAAATTCCTATTATACCCCTTCAAAAGGATCCTACATTATTCCTCCAAACATCTACCTTGTCCTTAGAAGTGGCTCCATGTCAAGAAGATAATCCAAAGAGAAAAGAAACAAATATCAGTAAAGATCAAGATCAAGATTATATACAATCCCCTCCCATATTTGATGAAGGTCCCATATCTATAGAACCCTGTGATGATCCCCTTGCATCCTTTCATGTATTTCAAGATGATATCCTTACATTCCAAGAACAAAATACCCTTCCAAGTTCCATATTTTCTCCACTTCCCAAGCAAGATCAAGATATCCCTTCCACAATTTCCAATGAGCATGTTGAAAATCAAGAGAAAAATACCCTATCTATACCCTTCAAAGATCCTTGTCAAGATCAAAGTATCATATCATTTCCTTTTCATATTCCTCCATGTTCACCTCAAGAAACCATCATTCTTCCAAATCCCTTGCATGATAATAAATCCCTTCAAGCTTTAGTTGATCCTATCAAATGTGTTCCTATCAAAGTTACTCACGAGCTAATTGGTATAAAGATAAATCTTAAAGATGATAACCTTGGCAATACAGCTCTTTCCAAGGATGTTTATATCTCTTTCACACCTTATATCCCTCCATTCAAATGCAACCATATTCCTTCATTATCCTCCAATTCCATTTTGGGTTCCTATGTCCCAAAATAAAAGTCTTCATCCCTTCCATCCATATTAGGTCCATATATTCCTCCATCAACCATCCTATCATCCCTAGCTCTCCATTCACTTACCCTACCATGTATCAAGATCAATGAAGGCACACATACTTAAAGAATGTCCAAACACCAATCCATATGAACCCTCCATATTATTCCTATTCATCCACAATTCCTAAGTCTTTTGGAAGCAATGTTGATGTGCAACATAAAAATCATAAATCCGAGAATCCATATGTGTATAAAAATCACAATATCTCATCTAATTGACATGTGAATGAAAAGAAAAATGAAATATCCAAAAGGCCACAAAGGTCCACCAAGAAAAAATAAAAATCAAATAAAATGTGGGCTCCTAAATCCCTCATTGAAGAAATGCATTCAAAATCATTACAAAAGAAAGAAAAAGAAAAGAATATGTGGATTCCCAAGTCACTTTTGAAAGACTTGCACACAAAAGAAAAATCAAAATTGACATTCAAGCTTCCAAAGGCTTCCATTCCATCTCCTTCCAAACATCTTCCACTTTCCAAGTCTAATTTGGGTTCCTATATCCCAAAATCCACTACCTCAAGAAGATCCTTACCTCCTTCATCTATTGTTCCTCCATCATTCCACCACTCTTTAAAGTGTGTGTCAAAGTTGATCTTGCCAACATTTCCATCTACAACATACCTTCTTTTTATCCTCACATTCATTTTCCAATACCTACTTTCCATACTTCCATCCCTCTTATCAATATCTTTGAGCATCCTAGCCATACCCATGGTTTATTATAGCATATCTTTCAGAAGAGTATTGTCCAAATATCCTGATGTTGGGAAAATATTGAAAAATACAAAAAAGAGAAAAAAAGAAAAAAGAAAAAAGAAAAAAAAAGTGCCTTGGTGAAAACCAAGCAATAGGCACCTGGGTAGCAAAAGTAAAGAGTAACAAGTACCATGATGAAAACCTGGCAAACAGGCATCATGAATAATTCCTTCTTGTACTCTACACTTGGGGGCAAGTTTCATCCATGCTATTCCCCATCTTCCTATCATTTGTCTCACTTGCATCCATATTCCCTCTCTCACCTTTAATCTTGACAAGGTTGAACACATCCATGAGCATTAAGCATCTTGACATCCATTATCCTTTCCATTAGCTTATGTAATTTTTGCATCCATGTTACCCTATCATGATCTTGCTTATCCCAAATTCACCTTCATTATTCCTTGATAGTCTTTCCATAATCCCAAAACATCCCTTCATAACCTTCATCACCCCTTTATCCTAATTGTGTTATTGTATCCACATCTTATCCAAATTGACCCTTGGTCTTAATCAAAATGAAGAACTTAAAAGTACAAAATTTGTTATCAAAAGCTTCTTGACATGTCCACTTCTTTTGGATCCCTCATTTTCATGATAGTAGATTGTTATCCTATAGGCTATCTAGCACTTCATCATTGGCTTCCATGGCTTATCTAAAAACATGCTTCACATTCCTATATAATTTTCCCTTAGCTTGGGTAATCTTGAGGAGATGGTCCTAAGGGTCACATTCGCATGCTTCATCCATCATGGTCTTTCCATTTCTAATCCATCAGCTTACAAATCCATCATTCATGTCCTATATCTTGCTAGACACTGGGGGAAAACCAATGTGATCTTATTTGAGAGCTGGTAAAAAGGAAAGCATAAAGTTCTTTGAGCTGCATCTTGCATAAACTGAGCTTTTGTAATATTTTGGAAGTTTGCCCAAGTCCAACATTTTTCCTATCCAACTAGGGGCATTGTCTCTTAATTAGAAGATTTCAACAAACATGCATCAATTCACATGGTGCAATGCATTAAACTCAAATAGATTTGATCAGTCACACATTAGAGGACTTATCAGAGCTTCTGAAGAGAGATTTTTGTTGAACCTTTGATGGATATCATTGTTCACACCCAAGTATTTTGATTCTACAACTTGATCCTTGAGCCTTCATTGACTTTATTATTCAAGATTAAAAATTGACAACACTTGAATGATCAGAATGTTTGGAAATTCTTTTTGAAAATCTTGATACATTGCAAAACACTTGAAGCTTTCTTTTGATGATCTTTATTGAGATGACTTTTATTGTGTTTCTTTAGCTAATTGATGATGTTTCGACTAGATTGGCCATGATGGAGACATGATATTTTATTGCCTTTGAGTGACTATTTTGAGGGAGATCCATCAACTTATGTTCTAATGACAAGGTCATCAAAGAACCAATGAGGACTTTCATATAGGAGGGAGGATTGACCTTTGTTTGCAACATCAAATCCATTGAAACCAGTATTCATACTCCCATAGTTGGTCATTCAACTAGTCAAGGTTGTACTAGTTTCCAAAAAGGGGTACCAAAAAGTGATATAAAGAAGTCATCATGATGTGGTCAGTGATGGTTGTACTTGCTTTTTGGTCCACAATGTTCAATGATGAAAATATTTCTCTGTGGCATTTCTTTGCTAAAAGCTAGTGACAATTAGTTGCATTGCATTGTATTTTCATGTTAGATTAAGTGCATGTTTGTAGTTATTTTTCAAAGGGAAAAGGGGTTTCAGTTAATTATCTTGATCAATAAAAAAGGGGGAATCAAAGAAAAGTCCATATCATCATATCAATGTTCATAGCATCAAAGATCCAACAATTAGTATATCAAGATACAATGTCAATAAAAAAATGATACATCTAAGTCCTGATCAATAAAACATCAACATGATACAAAATCAACAAGGAAGATCCATAAATCCAATATCCAAGAAGCTAGGGACTGTATGTATACCTTACAGAAATGTACTTGTTTTGCAAATCAAGGGAATCATATCAGTATTCTATATCAGTGAATCATTTTATGTCAATCAATCAATCAACCAATCAGTACCAACTTATTGTTTCCCAACTCTTGATCATGAGGTGGGACCAATATGATGTGTATCAATCCTATCAGTGACCTACCTATCAGTTATCACATATCATTTTTACTATCCTATCAAATTGACAAATCACATTCATTGGTACTATTATCCTGATATCCTAAGCACTTGTTTTCTTAACTACAAAAGACCTAGCTATCTTGGACATTCAATCATTCATCCAGAGACATCAACAACATTTTATTAATCGTGGTTTTTCTATATCAGCATATCAATCAAACTGATGAATTTGTTGGAATCTGCATATCATCAATGTTTTTCAGAAATGAAAACATATTGGATCAATATCAATCAATATCATCAATATTTTCAAATCAAACAATCAATATGTTTCATTTCTAAGGGGGCATGATAAGAGTATCAAATTGGCATCAAAACATCATTGAATCTAGGGCATCAAAATTTTTGAACTATTATCAGTGGGGCATATCATAACAAATGTTGAATCATATCAGGCAGTATCATTAATCATATCAAGTATTAAATCAGAACCTAAATCAAAGTTGTGTAACCAGAGTCAACAATCAGGACCTAAAAGTGATCAAGACTTAAAAATTTCTTTGAATCAATGAGCTTCGCACATTAATTCAAAGAGGGGCATTTGTAGACACTAAAAAATGGACAAGTACTTAAAAATCATTAAGATTGCAAAATTCTTATTAGAATGCTCTAATTCTAATCGAAAATGATCAAATCAAATCAAAATGGACATTATTAATCAAAGTTGGACAAAATCATTAAATCAGAGGAAAAATCAAATAATGACATTAAATAATTAAATCAAAGCTTAAAAGGGGTAAAAAATACTATATAATTGATTTTAATCAATTAATTGTATAGTTTTTAAATCAAAAATCAAATTGAACCTATTCCTTTACATGGCTAATTTAATTAATTGATGGAATTTAATTAATCCTAATATCTTTCAACAACAAATTGAGAAACCAATGAGAATTGAGAACACAAAGCACATGGATCACTCAAAGGAATTGAATCTCAATCACACAAATTCAACTTTGTATCTCATCCACTCAATTTTGTCCTTTTGTCCAAAGCTTTGAGAAAAAATATTTAAATTGTCCCCCCATTTAAAAACATTGCAAAGTTTTTGACTCAACCAAGGCTAAATCATGATTACTTCACTATACCCCTACCCTTGGGAATTTACTATAAATGAGAGGCATTTTGAGAACAATAAGCATCTTAGAAATTCATTTGCAAAGAATCATCATTATAGTCATTTTCATAGCAATTCATAGCAATTTATGAGAATTTGAGAGCATTTGAATTATCTTTGTATCACATTATTAATTTTGAGAGCTAGATTAAGCATTTGTACTATCATATTTCTCATTCTAGATTTGTCACTAGTGGAGAATAGGTTGAGAGCTCTACTTACCACATCTAATTAGAGACCATGA
Source organism: Chamaecyparis obtusa (assembly GCA_027943335.1). NCBI lineage: Eukaryota > Viridiplantae > Streptophyta > Pinopsida > Cupressales > Cupressaceae > Chamaecyparis > Chamaecyparis obtusa. The sequence continues at coordinate 2,747,027 of BSBK01001376.1, read as the reverse complement.
GATGGCATGGATGTTAAATTCATTTCTTAGTTTAAATTTGCATTGTATTTTCTTTGAATTGTTAGTTAATAATCCTAATTTCATGAAGGTGTTTAATATACACACACAACTAGTTTAAAAGACTCCTTGACTATTGTATTGATACATGGGATGCTTTTGAAAAATGTTTCAAAGAACAATATGGTGATAGACCTAATGATAGTTTCATGCTAAATGAATTCAATAAAATAAGGAAGAATCGAAATGAATCTGCATCTAAATTCAACATGAGGTTTCAAAAGGGTATACACAAGTTGTTTCAAGTTATGAGGTTAGATGACAATGTTTGTCTGACTACATACTTCAATTACTTTGACAGTAAGACTGGATACCTACTAAGATACAAAGAACCAAGAACTCTTAGAGATGCTTTTAGGATTTATGTGAATATTGAGAACAATATGAAAATATCTGGGAAATTGGGTGGGAAGAGAGATGATCCTAAGTTGTTCGGAAACAAGAACTATAAGAAGGATAATGAAAAGACTATTGGAAATAAGAGGCAAGAAGAAGACAATTTGGATAAAGTGCTTAATGCATTGAAAGACTTGAAGACACCTAGCAATAGAAATGACAAGGTTTCTATTGTAGAAAATCCCCTTTTCAACAATAATTTCAATAGGCGGAATAGGCTACAAAATTAACCTTATAACACCCAATGGAAGGATGGAAAACCTATTATCCCAGATGCAAAATGAAATAATGACAAGTTCATCCCTGATCCCTTACAAAAAACCTCTGTGAATGTTGTTGAAGATATACTATGGTGTATGGCTTGCCAGTCACCTCATTCTGTAGAACATTGTGTGGTTGCATAGTCCATAGTTGCATACCAAGATGAAGGTGTTGAAGAATTAGATCATGAAGAAAATAATGATGTTATTGGTTGTAACCTGACTAATTCATATTTGGGACATGAAGATGTTTTTGATGCTGATGAAGAAAGTGATGTGTGTCTGAAATGACACAATGGTGCATTATTCCACCAAGAGGTCTTTTCTGATGATGATGACATTGATGAAAAGACATGTAACATGATCTCTTCCTCAGAGAAAGTAAATTTGAGAAGAACTTGAAAAGAGGAAATTTTTAGGATCACTGTAGAAATGGTTTCCCAAGTGCAAACTAGAAGCATGACAACAAATGACACCATTGGCAAAGCTGCAGGTATGTTCATAAAGCATATCAGTTCCAAGGAACCTGTTAGCGTTCAAAATTGTAGATGATCAAAACTTAATCAGAAAATGTCTAATTCATAACTCTTGTAGTCCCAATAGATGCATCAACAATAGTAAACACCTAGGTATTAAAGATATGTAATCCTTCTTCTCTTTGAGCTTTAAGCTACAGGTGGGCATTACCTTTTAAGATTGAATTCTTTAAATATCACAATAGTAACCTATATACTTGATACAAATCTAATCACATAACTCTCTCACAAATTTAAAATAAATCATTGTTTAAATTGATTGATGGTGAAAACAAATGCAAACTAAGAAAAGACCAGTTTTGAATCCTAGGGCATTAGAGTCAACAAATGAGCATCTATAGATAATCTCTCAAATCAAATAAAACCAAACCCCAGATAAAATGCCTTGCAAATTATCTTCTTATGCATATATCATATCATCAAATTCATACATGAAAAATGAAATCTTAGAGACCTCAATCAAGATTTACCCCTCCCTTGAAAGGAACTCAAGATCCAACCCCACTATCTACCTTGTAGAAAGATGTATCTAAAATGTCTTGCAAATTTAAACATAGAGAGAAAACAAAATCACACATGAAGACAATAAAAGATATACATGGAACTTTAGTATATTTTATTGATAAAATTCTTGTATCAGTACATTTAGAAAAACTGGGATTCCTGAGAATCAAAACTAAATCTATAAACTCCTATTACAATAAGTATTTTCACGACCCTTTAGTGTGAGTTAAAATTTTTTATATATAGAGAAACCATCTTGGGATCCTTGAGGAAAGGATGCAAAAAGTTTCAGATGGTTCTGATAGTGACTAGTACTAGATTACAAAAGACTTAAATTTGTAATAGAAATAGAAAGAAAAGGGCGCCAGAATTTATTTCTTCAGTTTGATGAGTTTCCCTTTGAGTTGCACCTTTGTCTTCCAGTATTCAGAGAAAATGCTAAAGTTTTTATGTGAATGATGACCGCCAACCAACTAACTTACATCATTCTCTTCATGATTAGTTTCTCTCCATGTGCTCATAGGTTAGGTGCATTGCTGGAGCTCATTTATCTTCTATATCTTCAATATCATCTATTGTAGGCTTATTCCTTTTGGGCTTTGTAAGAGTGTCCCAAGTAGATACCTTTTCTTCTATTGGCCATTGGAATTCTTGAATGCTCTAGAGCTATTTTTTCTACCTCTCCCACCTAGCATCAGTTACCTACTTGACATCTATATTAAACTTGGTGAAGTCCATCTCATCTTTTAAGGCTTCAGCCAAAATAGTATTGAATCTATCAATATCCAATTCATTATTTTCATTAACAAACACCTCTTTCTTAGGCAGGAAGGAATCAAAATCTGATTTACATTGATCTAAACCCTTTATTGAGCCATCCTCACTCTTGATTGGAGGGAAAAAATTGTTGAAATTTGGACCAAACTGATGAACTACAACTGATTGAGAACCTGATTGATGAAGAACAAGTAATTAGAGATCACCAAGCACTCAAGTGTTAGGTAAGATAATTGAATCAGTCATTATGTTGTCATTGATGTCAACTAGTTTTGACAGTACTTATCATGGTAGTTGCAAATATCTAGACATCTATAAAAAGGAGAGAAAAGATGAAGAACTGAGATATCTACATGGAGGAAGATGAATATCATAGATGAGGATAAGGAATACTCTTGGTAACTTATTGATGAGTCTATGACTTCATATTGTTGACTTGATTATGTTGCATTAATCTGTTATGAAGATAGAAGAAATTTTTTACAAAGTAGTGTGGTCGGTTAATGAAGCATTCCAGTATACACTGAGCTAGTTTAGTGTATACTGAGCGACAGTATCAACCGAGCTTGTGTTCACTAACATATTTCTTTGTTAACCAAGTATGGACAAAAGAACTAAATGATTAGTTTAGCCAACAAAATTGTGAGCTGTAAAGTGTATGATTATGAGGTGGAAAGATAAAGTTTTTTGTAAGATCTTCGGCTAAAAAAATTTGAAGAAGATCTAAAGGATGGAATTGAAATGTGTTACTGACACATCAGTCGAGGAAGGTTTAAGAAGCAAAATCAATGAACAAGATTAAGCGAAAAAATCTGATGGATTAAAAGAAAATGGTTTACTTGTCTATTTAAGAGACTAGGGTTTCATAGTGAAACTTATCCAAGGAGACAAGCTTATTTAATGCATGAACAAGCTTCATGCATGCCTAATCATACTGGTTGAAGAAGAATCGAATTGTAGAATAGTACCAAGAGTTAGAAAGCTTTATTGAGGGACAATAAGTTATTGAATGTTGATGAACTGAATAGAAATATTGATCAGAGGATTGTATGGACTTTGAATAGATATAAATATCTACAAATCAAGTTTTATTGTAATCAAATCACCTACTATTTCAATTTAACGATTGTAAACAAATAAAATCTCTTAACCAAGTGGACTTGAAAGTCTTATTATGTCATTCATAGAATGTACATTGTTATCATGTCAACTCCATAGTGAATGCTAGTTGGACGATAACTGTTAGTGTTAAATCATCTAACAAGGTCACACCTTACAGTGTATTTTGTAACCTTTAACAAGGTTGGCTCTTCACCGAGCTCACTTCAGAAGAGTGAAATTTTTTTGGGTTACCGGTCCCAAGTGGTTTTTCCCTTTGCAGGGTTTCCACGTTAAATCTTTTGTGTTATGTGTTTATGTGGTGATTGTTTGGTTATCATACTTTACATGTTGCATATTTTATTTGGTCAGTAATCATTATGAGCAATTAACTGGTAATCAGTAATTACACAAACAATTAGTATTTTATGTCTACCAAGCTGTAGAATTAGCTGAATTTGTTTTAAGTGATACATTTTGTATTTTGGGACTATGGATAACTGATTCACCCCCCTCTCAGTTATTCTGACAATTGGTATCAGAGCGTATTGGTTTCTTGGAATGGAGTTTTAAGGACTTCAACAAAAAGATCACAAAATGTATAAGAGGGAAGTGCCAAAGCTGAATAAGGACAACTTTACAATATGGAAAAGCCAAATGAGGCTTCATATATCTAGGATTGGTAATTTTCCCCTCACCCTATTGGATAATGGCTACTTAGCACTGCCTAGAGGACCTTTGACTCTTGATCAATTGAGAGATAGACATGAGAATAATGTTACTATGATGGAGATTGTTGTTGCTCTATCAGATGTTGAGTTTGAAGATGCCAAGGACTACATTACTTCAAAGGAAAGGTGGGATAAACTTACTCAAGTTTACAGTGGTGATATAAATGTCAGAAGAGCCAGAGCTAAAATTTTAAGAGGAAGATTTGATGATATGAAAATGAAAGAAGGAGTAAACATAGTGCAGTATACAAATTGAATGAAGGAGGTAGTTAATGCTATCAGAGGATCTGGTGGTGTCATTGATGAAGATACAGTGGTAAGAAAAATTCTAAGGACTTTATTGCCTATTTATGCAATCAGAATATCTACAATACATGAAAATAGGTCAGCTCCTAATAGTACTCTCACTCTTGATAATCTAATTGGTAAGCTAATGACTTTTGAACTAAACAACTATGATAATTGTGTTGTACCACCTATTGAGTCTACTTTCATGACTTCTCTGAGGATTGGTAAGTCTAGTAGTAGAAGAAATAATGATGATAATGATAGTAATACTGATGATGAGCTTGATGATCTTGAAGCTCTTATGGCTAGGAGGTTACCTAAAGGTAAAAGTAGATATAGGGGAAAATTACCTTTAGCATGTTTTAACTGCAAAGAAGTTGGTCATATTGTTGCTAGATGCCCTAACAGAAAAGAAGATGACAAAAACAAGGATAGATCTGGTGAAGGAAGCTATGGGAGGAGAAACAATAGAGGTTATCGACACTACAACAGAGATAACCAAGACAACAATGATAAATAAAAAAAGGTATGTTACATTGCTGAAGAGAATGATACCGAGACCGACACAGATGATGATGTTGAAGTAGTTTTTATTGCGATGAAGGATGATTTTGAGGAAGAAGAAAGGTATGCAGAGAAAACACTCATTTCTAAGGTTAATAAAAATGATACATGGATCATTGATAGTGGTTGTACCCATCACATGACTGGTGATGAAGAAAAATTTTATCATCTTGAGCAATATAATGGAGGATCTGTAAAAATGGGTAATGATACACCTTGTATGGTTAGAGGAAAGGGATCTTTACTGATAAATGATAAAATCAAATTTGATAATGCTTATTGGGTAGAAGGGCTAAATTATAATCTGCTAAGTGTGGCACAACTTAACAAATCAGGTCACCGAGTAGCTTTTGAGAGCAAAAAGGTTAAGATATTTGATGACGGAGGAAAACTTGTTGGAACAAGAGCACAAACAAAAGGTAACTTGTTTTTATCTTGATAATGATAAGTCTTCCTATTTAATAATGAAAAATGAGGATGCATTATTAGGAATGAATGCAAAGTGTTTTGGCAGTCATTCTGTAGCAGTTGTTGTTGCATTCATGACTTGGATTGTCATTGATGTCAACACAGCGATATTCTGGATATTAGCAAGAAAGTAGGTATAGTTTTGTTTTGTGCACATGTTGTATTGTAGATTGGATTTTATGCAATTTATGGTATGTTCTTTGGTGTGTTATTAACCTATGGTTAACAGCGCAAAAAGAAATTCATTCATTTGTAAGATTTATGAGCATTTTGGTGAAAGCAGTGTTTAGACAGTGTTTTTGTGTAGCAATGTTTGGAAATCAAAGGATATCTCTTAGCTGGGATGGAATCTAATTTTTTGTATTTAAAGGGATGTTTGAGACTCATTAATGATGATGTGGTTCATAGCACAAACTTTGAGGATATGTTTGGAGAAAGTTACAGTAACTGGAAGCCAATAGTTTTATGTGAATTTTGTGTGTAGCGTGTAGAATTTATTATTTTATAATTGAGGACTGACTCATTTGTAATTATTTGAGTTTGGTATATAAGAACAAATTTTTTCCTTATTGTAATGTGTACTATGAATATTGTGATGTGAATATATGCATGAAGTGAAGAAAAGAGCTAATTCAGAGATAAAGGAAGACTTGTGAGTACAGAGATCTGGAATTGTGATCTTGTGTAGTAGAGAGTGCAGTTTTGGCATAGTGTGAAGGAGGTAATATATTTCATATTATTCTATTGAATAATTCTAAGATCTTTTGGACAGTGGGTTCAGAGATCTTGCCTTGAAGCTGTTTGGGCAGTGGGTCCTTCTGTCTTCCATAAACTCTTAACTGGGTTAGAATCTTTTAACAGGGATTTATATGTACTGAATGTATTTCATAAGACTCCTAATAGGGTCCATCCTCTAACAAGGAACTTTCATATTAGTACATCATTTTGTGGGCATCATTCCCACCGGGGTTTACTCTTTTCAAGAGGTTCCCTAGTTAACATATCTTTTGTTATTGTGCAATTGTGTATGGTTATCTTTCTATGGTTGATCAGTACATTGATTATATTGTTTAAAGCTATTGAATGGATAAATTATCTAATAACTAATTCACCCCCCCCCCCCCTCAGTTATCTTGGGGATCTTTACTTTCTAACAATTGGTATCAGAGCAGTAGGTCCTTGAAAGAAAAGTTTAACAACTTAAGGAGATCCATGGTGAATTTTAGAAAAGAAAGCCCTAAGTTTGATGGAGTAAATTTTGATAGCTAGAAAGAAAAGATGAAGACACATCTATTGTGTTTAGGACCAAGTTATTGGTTGATTACAAAGAATGAGAAGACTATCATTGAGGAAAACAATCTAGAGGCAGGAACTAAAGATGAACTAGATCTATTCATGTATAACATACTTGCAAGAGAAGCACTTTTATCATCACTACCGAAGAATGAATATAGTCAGGTAAGATGTTTGAAAACATCTCATGTAATTTGGAAAGCTTTACATTCTACTTTTGAAGGTGATGAACATGCAAAGAAGGCTAGATTACATAATTGGATTTGTGCATTTGAAGATATTAGAATGATGGAAGATGAATCTATTAGAAGCTATATTGGTAGGATGTCTAAGATTGTGATAGGAATAAAGTCCTGTGGAGGTGATAAGATAGAGAATGAAGTGATATGGAAAATTCTGAGAACTTTGACACCAGTATTCAAGTAGACAACGCAAATGATTGAACAAGTGATACCTTGTACATCAAATTTTTCAAGAGAGACTCTTCTTGGAAGATTAGAAACAACAGAGATGAACTTGAGATTATCAGGAGAGCTACCTAGAATGGAAATAGCATTCAGTGCTCTTAGCATCAGACCTACAAGAAGTACTAGTGTGAATGGATATTATGCCAGTAGTAGCAGATCTAAGGAAGATAAGAAGATTGAAGAAGGTATTGCACTACTTGTAAAAAGAGAACCAGATGGTAAGAAAATCTTTAAATGTTGGACTTGTCAAGAATATGGTCATTTTGCATCTAAATGTCCTAAAAGAGTTAAGAAGTATAGAAACAACTTTAAACCTAGAAGATCTAAAGAATGTTATTATGCAAATGATGAAGATTTTGAAGTAGGAATTGAAAAACATTTAAGTTACAGTGATAATGATAACTTTGAGGAAATATGATTTGTAGCAATTAAAGATGAAAGTTTTGAATCTGATAAAAGGGAAGAAAAAGCATTAGTTTCACAAGTTGAAAAGAAATTTGATTGGATTATAGACAATGGTTGTTCATATCATATGATTGGAGATAAAAGAAAGTTTGTTAAGTTAGATAATTATGATGGAGGAATTGTTAGAGTTGGTAACAATGCACCTTGTTTGATTAAGGGTATAGGATCTATTACTCTTGATGGAAAGACTAACATTGATGATGTTTACTTTGTTGATGGACTAAGACATAATCTACTAAGTCTTGGACAATTGGCTGATAAGGGTTATCAAGTTTGGTTTTCTGAGAAAACTTGTGTGATAAAAGATAAAGATGGAAATCTGATTGGAAAAGGATCCAGAACCAAAGGTAATGTATTTTAGTTGAATCCTACTAAGATGACATGTTTGATAACTAGGATTGATGAAAGTTGGTTATGGCATAAAAGTTTTTGTCATATAAACTTTGATAATATTGTCAAGGTGAGCACTACACTTGTGGTAAGAGATTTACCTAGAATTATGAATCCTACTAACATGATTTGCAAAGAATGTATGATGGCAAAGTAGAAAAGGAGTTCATTTCCCAATAAGAAGTTCACTTCAGTAGAGAAGTTGGAGATTGTTCATACAGACTTGAGTGGTCCTACTAGGACTAGAGGATTCTATGGTGAAAGGCATTTTATGATTCTTGTTGACAATTTTACAAGAATGATGTGGATTGCATTTTTGAAAGAAAAATATGAAGCATTTGATAAATTTAAGATCATGAAAAGAAAAATTAAGAATGAATCTGGAATGAAGATTAAGTGTCTAAGATCTGATAGAGGTGGTGAATTTACATCTAGAGATTTTAACACCTTTTGTGAAATGAATGGTATTAAGAGACAATTTTCAGCCCCTAGAACACCGGAACAAAATGGTATTGCAGAAAGAAGAAATAGGTCAATAACTAAAGCAGCAAGAGCTATGTTTTTTGAAAATGATTTGGCTAAAACCTTTTGGAGAGAAGCAGTGAACACAATAGTATACACTATGAATAGAGTACAAATCAGAGCAGATACAAACAAGACACCTTATGAATTATGGTTTGGACATACACCCTCAGTTAAGTATTTTAGAATTTTTGGAAGTAAATGTTCTATTAAGAGATATGATGATATAGGAAAGTTTGATCCTAGAAGTGATGAAGGAATATTTCTTGGATATCCTTTAAAAAGCAAAGCATATAGATGTTATAACAAAATAACTAAGACTATTGTTGAAAGTGTAAATGTAAAAATTGATGAAAAGTTTAAAATTCAGGAAAGAATGCTTGATTATAAATATAATGGAGAAGCACAACCTCAGCCTAACATTGAAAATGCATAATTATTTTTTGAAACTAACAGTGATTTGCTGAATGAAAGTCATACTGAAGAAAATAGAGAAGAAAATAGAGAAGAAAATAGAGAAGAAAATAGAGAAGAAAATGGAGAAGAAAGCAGAGAAGAATCTACAATCGGAACAAGATCAGTAACTATGACACCTAACAGGTATACTTCAGGACATCACCCTATTGAGAAAGTTATTGGAAGTTTAGATAGAGGAGTTTTGACTCGGAATAAGGTACATTTATGTTTGATTTATCAAATTGAACCTAAGACTACTAATGAAGCTTGTGAAGATGAACATTGGATAAATGCTATGAAAGAAGAACTAGAGCAGATTGAAAAAAACAAGACATGGGAATTAGTCCCTAGACCTGAAGACAAGAATGTGATTGGAACAAAGTGGGTATTTAGAAACAAGATGAATGAACAAGGAGAAGTGATAAGAAACAAAGCAAGATTGGTATGTAAAGGATATTCACAACAAAAAGGAATTGACTATGAAGAAACTTTTGCACCTGTGGCCAGACTTGAAGCAGTGAGAATATTTCTAGCATATGCAACTTACAAGAAATTCAGAGTGTATCAGATGAATGTGAAGTCAGCATTTTTGAATGGTGAATTGGAAGAAGAAGTCTACATTAAGCAGCCTAAAGGTTTTCCTTTGACACAAGAAGGAGATATGGTATGTAAGTTAAAGAAAGATTTATATGGATTAAAACAAGCACTTAGAACCTGGTATGCAAGATTGGATAAGTATTTATTGAAATTAGGATTTATAAAAGGAACAACAGATAGTAACTTATACACAAAAGAAATTGAGAATGGTTTGTTGGTTATAGTTATATTTGTTGATGATATTATCTTTGGAGGAGAAGATGAAGCTAGTGACAAATTTGCAGATGAAATGAAGACTGAATTTGAGATGAGCATGATTGGAGAAATGAAATATTTTTTGGGATTACAGATAACACAAAGCAAGGAAGGTATATTTGTAAGTCAGACTAAGTATTTAAATGAATTATTGAAAAGATTTCGAATGGAAGATTCTAAACCTGTTGGAACACCTATGGTAACTGGACATAAGTTATCTAGCAAAGATGAGACACCAGCAGTTGATCAAAAAAAGTACAGATCTATGATTGGAGGATTGCAGTACTTGACACATACAAGACCTGATATAGCACATTCAGTGGGGATTGTAGCAAGATTTCAAGCAGAACCTAGAGAATCACATTATGCAGCAGTAAAGAGGATACTGAGATATCTGAAAGGAACAATGGATTATGGATTATGGTATGAGAATTCTAATGATTTTATCTTATGTGCCTATACTGATGTAGATTGGGGAGGCAACATTGATGACAAGAAAAGCACCAGTGGTGGAGCCTTTTTTCTTGGAGGTAAATTGGTCTCTTGGTTAAGTAAGAAGCAGAATTGTACTTCACAAAGCACAATAGAAGTAGAATATGTTGCAGCAGCAAATAATTGTAATCAGATTATTTGGATGAAGTAGATGTTGAAAGATATTGTTATAAAGTTTGATGAGCCTATTGTTATACATTGTGATAACACCAGTATAGTGAGTATGTCAAAAAATCATGTTTTACATTCTAAGACTAAACATATTGAGATCAAGTATCATGTTGTAAGAGAGAAAGTTATAGATAAAGAAGTAAGATTGGAGTACATAAGTACAAAGGAGTAGATAGCAAATATATTTACAAAGCCTTTACCTAAGGATACATTTGTGTATCTGAGAGGTATGCTTGGGGTTATGCCCCAACCTATTTTTGAGAATTGATACAGATGATTGCATCCATCGAGTGGTATATGAGCCCTATCTTTCTTTTGGATTGGATGTTGGAACTTTCTCTATGGGGGAGTTTATGAGCTGAAGCATGAGGACTCTTGTTATTGTATTTTTGTAAAAAGTGTCTTTTGACATTAAGTTGTTGTTGACTTAGTGAAAGAATTTCTGTCATTGATGTCAATGGGGGAGAGATATACATGAAAAACATTGTGGATTGTATGAGAGAGCTGAATAGGAAAATGAAGCAAGATTTGATTTGATATTTTGCAGTGATGTTGCAGTCTTGGATTTTTGGAACATTGGATGTTTTTCATCTATTATGGAGATAGATACTTCATTCTATTTGTTGATGATTACACTAGATTAATGATTGTGATTTAAAAAAAAAAGAAGTCAGAGGCATTTAAGATGTTTAAATGGTACAAAGAAAAGGTAGAGAAAGAAACCTGTAAGGAACTAAAATGCTTGAGATCTGATAGAGGTGGTGAGTTTATTTATGATGAATTTACTAACTATTATAATGAGCATGGTATAAAAAGATAGGTTTTTGCACCGAGAACACCTTAGCAGAATGTGATTGTTGAAAGAAGGAATAGATCAATTGTTGATTGTATGAGGACACTGATGTTGCAGAAGAATGTTTCTTAGACATACTGGAGAGAAGCAATTAGCACATCTATTTATGTTCTGAACAAAGTACAATTGAAGGACACAAACAAAACACCCTACGAGTTATGGTTTGGTCATAAACTGACTATAAGTTACTTCAAAATTTTTGGTAGCAAATGTTTTATTCTAAAAGATGAAAGAAATGGAAAGTTTGCCTCTAAAAGGGATGAAGAGATATTTCTTGGATATTCCACTAAAATCAAATCTTATAAGTGTCTAAACAAAGTTACAAATAAAATGATTGAAAGTACTAATGTCAGGGTTGATGAATTTGATAAGAACAATGAAGAAATCACTAGGGAGTTAGAAGATTATGGTAGATTCACTTACATTGAACAACTAGAGTACCTACCGAAGCTGCAGGCTATGTCAACCAATCATCAGAAAAACAACATTGAGAAACAACAAAGAGAAATCGATGATTAGGAAGGACCTACCAAGAAAGCACATGAACCTGAACAGGATGAACAACAAAGAAGAGATCAAGTACTGGTTAGATTTGTCAAAAGACATCATCCTGAGAACCAAATCATTAGTGACAAGCAAGCTGGCATGATGACAAGAAGTAAGTTAAGACAAGGTACATGCTTAGTTTGTAAGTTTGAACCAAAAAATGTTAAGGTTGCATTGGAGAATCAAGAATGGGTAAATGCAATGAATGAAGAGATAGAATAGATAGATAAAAACAAGACATGGACTTTAGTACCTAGGCTTAAAGATAAGAATGTTATCGATACTAAATGGATTTTCAAAAACAAGCTGAATGAAAATGGAGAGGTAACAAGAAATAAAGCTACACTTGTATGCAAGGGGTATGCATAGGAGGAAGGTATAGATTATGGTGAGAATTTTGCACTTGTTTCTAGACTAGAAGGAGTCGGAATGTTACTTTCATATGCAACACATAAGAAGTTTAAAGTTTATCAAATGGATGTTAAGTCTGCATTTCTAAATGGGATACTAGAAGAGGAAGTCTACATTGAACAACTAGAAGGGTTTTTTGATCCAGACAAGAAAGATATGGTATGTAGACTATATAAAGTTTTATATGGTTTAAAGAAAGCACCTAAATCTTGGTATGAAAGGCTGCATACTTAAGTATTGGTTTTGTTAGAACTAGTGAGAACAACAATCTGTATATCAAAGGAGATACTAATGATACTATCTTGATTGTTGAAATATTTGTGGATGATATTATTTTTGGAGGACAAGATCATATATGTAAATCATTTGCTAATGAGATGTGCAAAGAATTCAAAGTGTCTATGTTTGGAGAGATTAATTTTTTCTAGGCTTGTAGGTTATTCAATAGAATGGTGGAATATTCATCACACAATCAAAGTATATAAAGGAAGTACTGAGAACATTTGGAATGGTAGATGCTAAACTAGTTGGAACATTGATGGTCACAGGCTACAAACTGAATAAAGATGATGAAACTACAGAGGTGAACCAGACACTATACTAATCTATGATTGGTAAGTTGATGTATGTAGTGCATACTAGACCAGATATTGCACATGCTGTGGGAATTGTTGCTAGATTTTATGCAAATCCGAAGGAGTCACACATGATTGCAACTAAAATAATCTTAAGATACCTAAAGAAAACAAAGGACTATGGATTATGGTATCCTAAGGAATGGAATTTTGAATTAAAAGTCTACACCGACATAGATTGGGTTGGAAATATAGATGATAGGAAAAGTACCATCGGAGGAGCATTTTTCTTTAGTGAAAGACTTGTTTCTTGGACAAGTAAGAAACAACCTTGTATTTCTTAGTCTACTACCAAAGCAGAGTCTGTTGTTGCTGCTACAAACTATTCAAACATTGCCTACATCAAGCAAGTGTTGGAAGGGATGAAAGAGGTAATCACTAAGCCGGTGATTATATACTATGATAACACAAGTGTAATAAACATTTCTAAGAATCTTGTAATGCACTCAAATACCAAGTACATATTTATTAAGTATTACTACTTAAGAGAAAAAGTATAGGAGAAGAAAATTAAATTGGAATATGTTACATCAAAAGATAAACTTGCTGGCATATTTACCAAGCCTCTACCGAAGGAAACTTTTGAATACTTGAGGACTAGACTTGGGGTCCATCACCTATCTACCAGTCACTAATGTGATCTGGAGGTTGTATCATCCTAATCTTATCAGAAGATCATTCATGTTGATGTAGCATCACTCACACTTTGGATTTTTTCTAAGGTTGCGAAAGATTTCAGGAACAGAGATTTGCATATCAGTATACTGAGATACAAAGATACATTGTATGCACCAGACAACAAAGAGACACATGGCTAATACAGAGATGTATGTTTATGTGTTTCTTTGGAATTTTTTTCAAAGGTAGAGATAACCAATATGATAACCAAGGAGATTACTAGAACATCTCTCTAAGGGAGAGACAATCTGAGAAAATTAGGGAGAGTTTTGAAGATTTGTTGCTGAGAACAAAATGAATCTAAGAACTAGAAAGATCATATCTATAGAGGAAAGTCTACATTTTCAATGTTGTCATGTAATATAGTGATTAAACATGTTACGCTAAGGGAGATCTTACTGAGCTATAGTATTTTCTTACAGATTTGTAAAATACATATTTGGTATGTGTATGGTATACTTCATATTGCTTGAGTTTCCATCAATGCCAAAGGGAGAGATTGATGAACTACAACTAATTGAGAACCTGATTGAGGAAGTAAAAGTTATTAGAGATCACTGAGAACTAAAGTGTTATGTAAGATAATTGAATCAATCGTTATGTTGTCATTGATGTCAACTAGTTTTGACAGTACTTATCATGGTAGTTGCAAATATCTAGACATCTGTAGAAAGGAGAGAAAAGATGAAGAATCGAGATATCTACATGGAGGAAGATGAATATGACAGATGAGGATACAGAATAATCTTGGTAACTTATTGATGAGTCTATGACTTCATATTGTTGGATTGATTATATATTATTAATCTATTATGAAGATAGAAACAAAATGTTACAAAGTAGTGTGCTCAGTTAATGAAGCATTCCAATATACACTGAGCCAGTGTAGTGTATATCGAGCCATAGTATTAACCAAGCTTGTGTTCACCAATGCATTTCTTTGTTAACCAAGTATGGACAAAAGAACTAAATGATTAGTTTAGCCAACAAAATTGATGAGCTGTAAAGTGTATGATTATAAGGTGGAAAGATAAAGTTTGATGTAAGATCTACGACTAACAAAATTTGAAGAAGATCTAAAGGATGGAATTGAAATGTGTTACTGACACATTAGCCAAGGAAAGTTTAGGTGGAAAAATCTAATGGTTGAAAAGAAAAAAGTTTACTTATCTATTTAAGAGACTAGGGTTTCATAGTGAAACTTATGCCAGAAGAAGGAGACTACAAAGATATCATGTGAACAAGCTTCATGCATGCCTGATTATACTGGTTGAGGAAGAACCAAACTGCAAAATAGTATCGAGCATTAGAAAGCTTTACTGAGGGATAGTAAGTTATTGAATGTTGATGAACTGAATAGAAATATTGATCAGAGGATTGTATGGACTTTGAATAGATCTGAATATCTACAAATCAAGTTGTATTGTAATCAAATCATCTACTATTTTATTTTAACCATTGTAAATAGATAAAATCTCTTAACTAAGTGGACTTGAAAGTCTTATTATGTCATTCATAGAATTTACATTGTTATCTTGTCAACCCCATAGTGAATGTTGGTTGGAAAATAACCGTTAGTGTTAAATCCTCTAACAAGGTCACACCTTATAGTGTGTTTTGTAACTTTTAATAGGGTTGGCTCTTCACCAAGCTCACTTTAGAAGAGTGAAAAGTCTTTGGGTTACTGGTCCTAGGTTGTTTTTCCCTTTGTAGGGTTTTCATGTTAAATCTTTTATGTTATGTGTTTATGTGGTGATTGTTTGGTTATCATACTTTACATGTTGCATATTTGATTTGGTTGGTAATCACTATGAGAAATTAAATGGTAATCAGTAATTACATAGATAGTTAGTATTTTATGTGTACCGAGCTGCAGAATTAGCTAGATTTGTTTTAAGTGATACATTTTGTATTTTGGGACTATGGATAACTAATTCACCCCCCTCTCAGTTATTCTAACACAAACATTATTATCCTTGTCTCTATTTGATTTTCTTTTCCTTTGAAGAATGACAAGGTAGCCTTAATCCTATCTATTTCTTCACCAACCTACAACACAATCTTTGGAATATCTATTCTAACAGATTGCATAGCTACCAATCTCTCAAAAAGTGATGTTCTGACTGGATAGGTTGTATGATAAGTACTCAAAATTGTAACAAAATTGTTTACCTCCACTTGTAGCCTAGGCAACTTATTATAAGTAGTGTATACTACATCTACTTTCTCCTTCAAAACTTCAAGTCTATGTTGCAAAATTTTCAATAAGGCATCCAATGCCACTTTATTTTGATCTACACTAGCATGTTCCTCAAAAACCTCTTTTTCTTCTATACCTTGGTTTTCTATTTGTGGGGGTTGTTTAGGTGGTTGAGGGGTAAACAAAGGCATGTTGATTATCTATTGGTGTAGATCATCCACATATTTCTCCAATTCCTTCTCTTTCATAATGTGTACTTCTCTATCCTTCACAAGTGCACTGTAGTCTTCAAATAGGTTTTTGTACCTATCAGAGAGTTGCTTAGTTTTATCCTCATTCAACCTTGCAAAATGAGTAAGCACCTATGAGACTTCAAGATCTCTTATGTTGTGGATTGGCCATACAACCTTATCCCCATCCATCAATTTCTTGAAAATTCAGAAGAGAAGGCTTATGGTCCTTAGGGTATAGGCTCCACATAGCTAGTGCTTGATTTTTTGGACTATATCCAAACCTTTTTATTAAGTCCCCTACTTGGGTTTCTGAAAAAAAATTTAAATTCTCCTGCTTCCTTATCTGATCTATTAAAAAACATGAAGCAAGATCCCAACCAAGAACTAGTAGCATATTTCTAGATTTGACTAATTTTACGGCATCTTCTGGAGTGATAGTCTCTGATTTAGGATCATAGTCCTTTAATGCTTGGACAACCTCATTAGGCACCTGGCCCTCCTCTATAATCTATACACTTGAAGCAACCTATTGTTGCTTATGCCATACTAGAAAGTTCTTGAATTCATCTAACTTAATGAATTCATCATCCTTCAAGAAATCTTCTTGCTCTAGCATTCTTTCATCTTGACCTAGACCCAAAGGCAACTCTATCTCTTCTACAACCACCTTTTGTTTTCTCTTATCTTCCTTGATCTTCTTCCTGAGTTGGTGATCATAGGCTCTATTTCCTTGAATTAGAGCTCCTGCTCTGTCTCTTTTCTTCTCAATTTTTCTTACTTGGGAAGGCTTTCCCACTTGCATTTTTTTCCTTTTTAGAGGAGGCTCACTAGTATCTTGAGAGCTAGGAAGCTCTATCAAATCCATAATTATATTTTCCTCTCCCCTTTTCTCAATAGGAGGTGGCTATTCTATGGCATGAGGGCTATATACTGGGTAGCCTCCATCACTGTCTTCTTCACACTTTGATTCAGAGTGCTTCTCCTTTTCCCTTTTTTTATCATCAATTTGGTCCTCAAATGAATTGACCAATGTATTGAAATTCTCCATCATTTTATCTAGCCTTTTTAAATAAGGAAATGTAGGGTAGAAGCCTCCAAAGGGAATTCCCTTTGTTTTCAACTATTTATCAAATGACAATAGCTCTGAAAATTGTTGTTCTTTCCTCTCTACCTCATCATCCTCTATGCTATTTCTGATGATGTCTTCCTCTAGACACTACTCATGTCTGTTGCTGATTGGAATGGTAGGAGTATAAAATTTCCTAACAGTAAAAATGAAATCCTCTGTATCAACATACCTATACAAAGAAACATTCATCTTATACTAGCCCAACCAATCATTTAACTTTCCAAATGAATTCTTCCCAATTGTGAAGTTGCATACTTTGAAATGCCTAGGAGTAAAGGTACCCTTTCTATGGGGGGCAGGTGTTCTTTATCAGTTAAAATCAGCTGCCAAATGATCTCTAGGAAAGAAATCCTAGGTGGCACAAAGAAAGGTAGGACATGAGGTGACTAGGGACACCCATAGACTCTAATTATTGTGAAGGTCTTCTCATAGTAAAAGTCTCCCTAGTTATGATTTTTAGGCCACTTGTCAACAAATTGACAAGGCCTTAGTAATTGTAAAGCCTTGACTAGAAGCCTAGAAATATTTAGTCCTAAGCTGAGCAAAATTGGTTGAACTATCCAGTTCTAAAAATCACAAAAGTCACAATCCATGGAAGTACCACTCCATGCCCCTATCCAAAACTAAACTGGGTTAGGTTGACCCCTCCACATCATTTGAGGCTTAAGGTACTCCAAGTTCATAATATTGTAGTTATAGTACAAAATGAGGTGCATTAAAATTGAGTAATGCATAAATCTAGGATAAGGCTCCTTCTTCCTAATTGCCTCAAGTCCTTCATGCATCTTATTTATGACATATCCAATGTAGTCATATCCTTTTCTTGTGTGGAGGCTCTATGAATCTAATACCATCATTAGGATGTCAGATGAAATCCTTTCTGCACCACCATCTATCCCTAGCACTCTGCATAATCCATATGCAATGTATTTGACATAGAAACATAGGTCCTTGTAGAAGTATGGGGCTTCTCCAACCATTGCTACAATATAGTTTGTGTTGGCTCTTGGGACATGGTTTTGGATTTCCTTAGACACCAGGACTGTCTCCCTAATGTACCTATTCACTTTGGCCTATAAATTGATTTCCATGGCCATTGGGATTTGAATACCAAAGGTCTTCATGAATGAATTCCTATCTAATGTGACTAGAGACAAGTCATCCCCTTTCCTTATTATTTTTGACAAGGGGTCATATCTATTGGCCAATTATATGAGCAAGTCTATATTTGGGAAAACATCAGGTACTATTAACCTAGCCAACCCAGAAGTCCAAGGGTTTGAAATGGGTACTAGACTATCAACATTCTTATAAAAATACCTAAAAAGACACATTCCAGACACATCTCTATAGTAACTTAGATCATCAATGAAAACTTCATCACTAACATTTTTATTTTGTGAGGACCTGGGCAGCAGAGTGAAAAATTCATCTGAGTAGCTCTCCTTCACCTTTTCTTTAGATCCCTTCCTAGTGGAAACTTCGTTGGTTGTCGGCTGACTCATCTTGACTGTAGATAAAAATCCTTTTGAAAATTTTGAATTTACTAAACTTTTTACCTATTGAAAAACTCAGGAAATATCATAATTCTTTAGCTTTGGCTCTCTGGAATGCTTGATAATTTTTAGAATGAGTGATAGTTAACTATATTTATTCCAGAGAATCGAATGCATTTTCCCTTTAAAAACTCAAGCTCTATAATCATGTCATTTCCACCATTACTTGGCACATTCTAAACTCAATTCACTAGCTGTGAGCCAAGAAACTGATAGGTAATCAAAATTTGATTTCTGGCGACCTAGGGACTACACTTAGTATCCCAATTCCTCAAAGACTTGGTGCTTTTTCAATAGTTTCAGAGATCTGGTGACTAAAGGAAAATCCTCAGTCGCTACATGATTTTATCTTTTTAAATTCTATCTAGAGACCTAACGACTATAGTAAAAAATCATAGTCGCTGAATGATTTGGCCTTTTAGGATTTTATCTTGTGATCTAGTGATTAAATGTATCACTTATTAATCTTATTAATCTTATTCTGAGATCTAGTGACAAATGCCTTTCCAAAGTCTCAACAACTTTTCTTCTCATTGAGAGACCTAGCGATTAGTAGTGAGTCTCTTAATCACTAGAACTTATTGACTTTTCAAAGTTTTTCTGGAGACTACCCAACTTCACCCATCTAGAGACCTGGCGACTAAAAAGAAGTCTCTTAATTGCTAGAACTTGTTGACCTTTCAAAGTTTTTCTAGAGACTACCCAACTTCGCCCATCTAGAGACCTTGCGACTGAAAAGAAGTCTCTTAATCGTTGGAACTCTTAGTAAATCCTAGCTTCTTGTGACTTCATGACTGCCACAAGATCTCAATTTGATAGTAGTTGCTTAGTCTCATAAAATTCATTATGACTTTGACTTCCTGAAGAGACCTGGAGAGTGAAACAATCTGGAGATCTGGTGACTAAAGGCAGAATATCTTTGATTTATTACTTTTGGAGACTCAGCGACTATAGTCCATCTCATAATCACTGAGAGATTATTATTTCTTTATTTTATTCTTTGACCAATTAGGGATGAACACATTATTAAATCTAGCAAATAGATTTATATCACTTTATTTTTTTACCTCGGCAAGTACTTAACCCTTAGTCATCTAGTGATTACGTGATTGAAGTCACCTCCCAGTCGCTTAATACTTTCTCTAACTTGGGTTTGATCTAGAGACTGGGTGACAAAGAAATTTTCATGTTCGTTGAAACTTTTCCTAACTCATGGTTTGATCGGGAGATAATGTGACCACCACCCGATCAAGGCTACATCAATGGTTCATATTCATTCTATGAAAACCTTTACCTTAACTCATCACCTTCTGGAAAACATGCGACTGAAGACATCTCATAGTCTCTTAATATTTTCCTTTACCCTAGTTAAATTTAGAGACCATGTGAAAGCCTTTGTTTGCCAAGTCATGAGATAATTCACTTAACCTTAGTTATATTATGAGATTAAACACCAACCATTGATCTTTCATTCATCGTATGGTCTTTGCTAAGTCACTAGACATCTTATGACTTAACTGCTACATTACAAGATCAAGAGATAACCGTGTCTCTAGATCGCTGAATGTTTAAAACATAACTGCTAGAATTGGGAGAACACGCAACTACTGCAATCACTAGGTCACTGAATGAATAGACTAACCACTTGAGAACTTGGAGACTTGGTGACTAAAGGAAAATACACTGCCATCTTTCATTCTAGAGACTCAGTGACTATAGAGAAATCTCATAATCATTGAATACTTTATCACTTCATCATTTTATTTAGAGCTCACCCGACTGAAGGTATTCTTGATTAAGAGACTAGGAAACTATAGTTTCCTTCAAAACATTTATTAGTGTTGTCTCTAGATCTCACAATGCACATTATATTTCATTTGGAGACTTCATGACTAAAGGCATCCGCTAAGTCATTAGAAGAAAAGGAATATTCTCTTATCTTAAAGAGATTGCATGATAAAGAGTTTCAGGGAATTGCCAGACTACAAGGAATATTCCAAAATCTTCAAGAGACTTAGCGACTAGCTGGTAATTGTAAATCACACATGCTTAAAGGATTTCTTAAGTGATTTGAAAAAGGTAACTACAAAATAGAACCTGGCTAAGCCTTTCTAGGGTTTTTGGATCTTCAAAAGTATTTATGACCTAGCACTTAGGGTTTCTCACCATTATGAACATATTTCAAGCTTTGGGACAGGAAATTTGTAGGAGATTTATCATAAAAATAGGGAAAACCTTCAAAGAAGAAAAATTAAAAACTTAAAATACTACCAACAAAACCCACTGGAAGTAAACCAAAAAATGACTATGTAGTGAAAGTAAAAAATGTAAAGGGTAAGAAGTGGGAACCAAAGGGAGTTGGAGTTGTAAAGGTTTCTATTGTTCATAACAAAGACATCCAAAAGGAAATTCAGAAGCCATTTAGTACAATGGCTAAAATTGAGAAACTAAAGGTGTCAACAATAGCTAATGTGTCTAAAAAATAGAAGGATAGTAGAGCAATGCAAATTGAAGTTCCTTCTTCTACTCATGTTGACATGTCAGTATTGTCTCGGGTTACTTTCAAGGCTCCCTTGTCAGAGTTATTAAGAATCTCTAAACATAAAGATAGAGCTCTAGCATGGGTAGATAATGTTCATGAAAATAATTTTGCTTGCAATGAAAATGAGTCCCAAGTAGAAGCTAAGAAATAAATGCAAGTTCAGGGAGTGGTATCTCAGATACCACCTATGTATTTGGACAACTCTGTCAATGCTAGCCTTGAAAATATAGATCCATTTTTCCTAAGTATCATAATAAATGGAATGACAATAAAGAATTGTATGATTGATTTAGATGCATCAAATATTGTTATGCCTTTTAAAATCATGGAAATATTGGGTCTCAAAGTTGATACTATTCAGGGCAGATGTTGTGTAATGGACCAGAGAGAAGTACTAGTCATTGGGACTATTAATGCACTGCCTTACAAACTGGCAGCCTATCCAAAAAAGGAATTAACTATGAGTGTCTTGGTAGTGGACATTCCTCCTCATTATGGAATGCTATTATGTAGGAAATGGAGTGTTGCAATGGGTGGAAGCTTGCAATGCTATCTCTCCTATGAAACTTTCAAGATAGATGATTAGTTAGTTAAGGTTGAGAGGGAGCCTAGAGTTACCCATATGATTGAGAAAAATATTGACAATGAGATTACATGTTTTGTAGATACTGATATCAATTCTTTTAGAGTAGAAGCACTGTGCTTGAAAGAGAACCCATCTTGCCTCCCATCACACTGGAAAAAAATGCCAAATCCGAGAAAGGTGAGTTATGGGTGATGTATTTTGATGATGCAAATTGTAAAGATGGTTCAGGAGCATGTATTCTACTTATTTCTCCTGAAGGAAATACTTATAAGTTCTCCTTCACATTAAGCTTCTCATGTACAAATAATATAGTAGAATATGAAGCACTGTTAATAGGATTGAGATTGGCACACAAAAATGGAATCAAATGTATAAAGGTGGTTGGAGATTCTAAGCTAGTTGTATCTCAAGTGAGGTCAGTTTATGCTTCTAAAAAAAAAAGGTTGAAACAATATAGAAATGTTGTTTGGGATATGATTGAAAGTTTTGATGCCTTCAATATTGTATGGAAGGATAGAAGAAACAATAAAATGGCTCACTTGTTAGCTAATATCGAAATCAATCCTACTGACATCACTTTTGCATGCATTTCAAAAGTTGAATTTCAGACTAGATCCAGTATACCAAATAATATTGAAAACTCATAGGTCTTTGAGGATGACCAAGATATCTTGAGGTTTATGAACTATGAAGATAAGTATCATAGTCAGGAGTTAGACTATTCAGCTTTAGTTGAGACTGCAAAGGGAAAAGAAATTGTTCTTGGAAATGAAGTTCTATAACTCAAAACTTAAAAATATCCAAAGGGACTTGTTGTTTTAGAAACTGTGTTTGACAGTTAGGACAGAGTCCAAATGGATACTAAGAAAAGAGACTAGATGGACCCAGAGTAAATTAATATTGGCACACAAGAAACACCTAAAAGGGTGTACATTGGAAAAAAAATGTCTCAAAAGGTAAGAAAGTCTTTGATTGATTTGTTAAGAAAATTTAGGCATGTTTTTGCATGGTCATATGATGATCTAAAGGTTTATAGAGAAGATTTTTTTCAATATATTATTCCTTTGAAGAAAGATGCTAAACCTTTTAGGTAGAAATAGAGGCCAATCAATCCTACCCTAGCACCCAAAATACAAGAAGAACTAATGAAGCTAAGAGATGCTGGAATCATAGAACCTATTAGGCATTCTTTTGTTAGGATTAACAAGATAGAAATAACAATTACATGCAAATATAACCAATTATCAAAAAAACATAAACCACACAAAAGATAATAGAAGACACAAATATTTAACGTGGTTCACCCAATTCTTGGGCTATGTCCACCAACAATGAGTCCAATATTATTATTATCCAGTGATTACAACCTGATTACAATTCGTAATCCCTTCCAGCTCAATTTTTCCACAAATACTAAAACCATACATTATGAAATCCCTAACCCTAAGCCATATTATACAAAATTTCTCCACTTTAGGGTTAGAATGAGTTACAACATGTCGGCCCAAAAATAGCCAAAAATATGTATAGTACTTTCCTCGGTGAGGGAAGGAGGAAAAATGTATAGTACTTTCCTGATCAGTCACCACAAGATAAAATCTTCTTGGGTGTCAAACTTAGTTCATGTTAGAAAGAAGAATGGAGATATCAGAGTGTGTGTAGACATCAAAAATTTCAACATTTCTTCTTTGAAGGACAGATACTCATGCTTGCCCAACATGGAGACAATGCTGCAAAGGGTAACTGGGTATGACTTGATGTCCATGATGGATGGATTCTCTAGTTACAATCAAGTGATTGTAAAAGAATTAGAAGAGTTCAAGATAGCCTTTACAACACCTTGGGGAATTTATGTATATGTGAGAATGCCATTTGGTCTAACAAATGTTGGTGCCACTTTCCAAAGAGTAATGGATGTTGCATTTGGTGAGTTTATAAATGATTTTCTTGTGGTATACCAGGATGACTTGACTACATATTCCAAGAGGGAAGAAGATAATTTCTTGCACTTAGAGAAGATATTTGTAGGAGCCTTGGAATATGGTATTTCTCTAAACCCTAGAAAATTTTCATTTGGTGTGACTGAAGGAAAATTATTGGGTCACCTAGTTGGGAAATAGGGAGTAAGAATTGATCCTAAAAGGGTAGTGGCCATTGAAAAGATTCAAAAACCAAAAAAATCAATCCTTCTTTGGCCAAGTGAACTTCTTAAGGAGGTTTGTTACAAATTTCATTGAGATTAGTAGGCCTATATAAAAAATGTTGAAGAAAGGATTTGAGATCAAATGGAATGGTGAGCCTAGTGAAGCTTTCAATAATATCAAGTAGGAAATCAAGGATGCACCAGTTCTTAAGGCACCAAGATATGATATTCTAATGCATATCTTCTCTTTTGCTTATTTTCACACTATTGTTGCAGTCTTATTACAAAAAAATAGTGAAGTTTTTGAACAGCCTATTGCTTTCTTCAGTAAGTCTTTACATGTTGCTTAACTAAAGTATGATATTAGTGAAAAGAAACATATGTGCTTGTGAAGGCTATGAAATCTTTTAGGTGTTATCTCATGGGTGCAACAGTGATTTCTTTTGTACCAAGTGCTTTTTTTAAGGACATCTTTTCATAGCAAGAATTATTTGGGAGGAGATGCAGGTGGATAAATAAAATCTAGGAGTTTAACATTGATATCCAGATTACCAAATTGGTCAGAGGCCAAGGATTGGTAAAGTTGATGACTTGGTCTAATCTTGATGAAAATCAGATAAATCGGGTTGAAATCAATTACACATGTCATATGGATGATTGTAACTGGTATCAAGGCATTATTTATTATTTAAGTAATATGAAGTGTCCATTAGGATTGGATGCTAGCAAGAAAAGAGCTCTAAAGCCACAAGAAATTAAGTCTGTTATCATCATATCCAAATTATGGAGAAGAAATATGGATTGCATTTTGTTAAAATGTGTAGATGAAAGTCAGGATGACAAAATACTGATAGAAATGCATTAAGAGATATGTGGTGGACACTACATGGGTAAAACTACTTCTCAAAAAAATTTGAGAGTAGGGTTTTGGTGGCCCAAAATTTTCAAAGATGCAGAAAAATTGGTAAGGAAGTGTGATGCCTATCAAATATTTTCTGGCAAGCTAAAGTTTTTAGGAAATATGCCACTGAAGCCAGTGGAAGTGCAAGCCCCTTTCCAACAGTGGGGAATGGATTTTATTGGAGAGATAACAAACAAGTCTATTAGAGGACACTCTTGGATCTTAGTTGCCACTGATTATTTTACAAAATGGGTAGAGGCTATTCCCACAAGGAATGCAACTAGTAAGGTGGTAACTCATTTCTTATTGAATAATATTGTTACAAGGATTGGTTGTCTTGAAAGAATTATTTGTGACAATGCAATGTGCTTTAGATCTAATGAGTACAAGGAATTATGTGAGAGTTTAGGGATCCAGATGTCATATTCTTCACCCTATCATCCACATGGAAATGGACAAGTAGAATCATCCATTAATAAAATCCTGATAAAGATTCTTAAGAGGATCCTTGAAAAGAATAAAAAAGAATGGAATTCAAAATTTCCATTGGTTGTATGGGCTAACAAAGTAACTGTTAAGAATTAAATTGGGCATGCACCATTTAATCTGGTATATGGAATACATGCAAAGATGCCTCAAAAAAACTTATTGGAAATGTACAAGTTTGTTCAGCTGTATGGAGAAGATTTAGATGATGAAATGCAGCTAAGGATTGAAGACTTGATCAAATTGGATGAAACTAGGAGAGAATCAGCTTCAAAGAATGCTAAGAAGCAATTGCAAGTTAAGAACTTGTATGACAAGAAAGTTGTAGAGATAAATTTTGAACTAAATGAGTTGGTATTACTTTGGAAAGCCAAATTGGAAGACAAAGGGAAACATGGAAAATTTGATCCAATCTAGTTAGGACCATATTTGATTCATGCAAAATGGGGGCCAGATTCAAACATTGTCAAAGAACTCACTAGTGACATTCAAGAAGTGCATGTTCATGGATAGTTCTTGAAGAAGTACTTTTGTTAGAGGTTTTTTTATTTCCATGAGCAGTAGTTAGGTTTGTACATCTTGTAATTTTTTGTATAGGTGTGGTGTGTTTACTTTTTGTCTGGTTTGACCTTTGTAAATAGATTTTTTCCCAATGCTCTCTGTGGTTGTCATTGTTGTCAAGTTTTGGTATGCTCTCCCAGAAAATTCTAAGTTCCTGCATGGCCACAAGCTACCCATCATCCCCAGATAGAGCCACTATTAGCCATGATTTTTCATGCCTTCAAATTTTTTTGAAAATTTCCTTAGCTTGGGAAGTAGGTCCTTTGTTCTTCGTAGGGTTTCATAATTTTTTTTTGCCTATGTTAAAAACCTTACCTATGGTCTATTTGTGTGTTAGTTTTTTGTGGCATTTAAGTTTCTTATTAAGAACATGGAAATTGTTTCCCTTCATTATCCAAGTCTTTTGAAGTCTAGGAATTAAGTTTATTAATCTAGAGATTGGGCGACTAAGTAAAGTTTTAGTATTTATCACTTGATCTCTAAGTCCCTGGCAATTAGTTGATTTTATTCGGTGATGCACTGAACGTGGCTTTCTCCAAGTCTCCAAACACTTGGCAATGATCTATTAACATTCAGTGACTTAGTGAAGGTAGTTATCTCCTGCTCTCTTAATTTTGATGGTTACTAACTTAGCATTTGGTAATCTAGTGAAAAAGGTTATCTCTAGGTCTCCGAGTCTAGTGGTTAAGTCCGTAAATATTTGGCAACCTAGAGACAAAGTTAAAAGAAAATGGTAGTTTGTTCAGTCGCGTATTCTCCAAATGGTTGATGGTTAAGATAAAACATTTGGTGACTTGGTGAATAGGACGATCATTGATTCTCGTGATGCTGACAGATAATGACAAAGCATTTGGGGATCTGGCAACAAGGCTTAGAGATGGTTATCTCCTATTCTCATAAAGTAATGGTCAAATCTTGAAATATCTAGCGATTCAACAAGGACTATAGATAATAAGAAAGATCAAGGGCTAGCGCTTAATTTTAGGAACTTGTTGAGGTTAAGTATAATATCTAGCGACTTGGAGATATAGGTTATCTCTCAATCTCCAAATGAAACTAGGCTTAAGGATTGTGTCTTGAGATTATGAGAATGCCTTGGTCTCTAAATCTCATGATAGAACTAAGGAAAAGATTGTGAGATCACGTGAAGGCTTTGGTCACTCATTTCCTAGATGTAAACCCAGACAAGGTAAATGTTTAGAGATTACAAGACTTGTCTTAGTCACTTGTTCTCATGATCAGACCAAAGTTAATCAAAGCATTCATAGATAATGAGGTGCCTTCAGTCGTTGAACCTCCAAATGAGATGCGGTTAAGTTTTCAAAGAGTGATAAAGAAAAAGGTGGCTCTGACATGGAAAAAGTAACGTACTAAGATGGAAAAAATAATGAGCTAGCCAATCAGATTTAAGTGAGGGTTTTTGACAATTTTCAAGGGCTTTAAAAGCATAAAACAATAATCATTATTTTTTTCTTTCTTTCCAAGAATTGAATGTAGCCTATCAACTTCTCACCTTATGGCTAGCCTAAATTTGAATTTGGTTTCACGTAGGAGTGAATGCTGAGGTGACTTAGGGAATATTTTTAGTGATTCTAGAAATTTCCATGCATTCATTGATCAAAGATATATAGACAAGATGTTCCTGCTTTTACACTCATTAGTTTTTAGAGAGCAATTGTGAAAATAGATTCATTGCAATGTGTAATTTAGAAAGAGCTAATTTGTAGAGAAGAGTGTTTTCAAAGTTTATAAAATGTGTCAACTAGAGTCTAGTCATGCTTCATCCAATGAGGGAGACAAAGAACAAGGTGAAGAACCAAAAGGGAAACTGAATTATTCAAAGGAGTTCATTTAATTTCTTCTAGGATCCACACAAAATAATAAGGTTGGTGATGAGACTTTCACTAACTCTATGGCTAATTGTAGGGACCCTATTACTCCTTCTACTTCAAGGTATCATATTTTTAATTATTTCTATAGAAACCAGGGTAAGAAGATTCTAGTGTGTAACACCTAGAAATTGGGATTGGGAAAGCTTGTGGTCCCTGATGTCAACCTCCTGATAGAACTAGCTAGAAATTATGACCCAGTTTCCAAGTCTATTAGGAGAAGTGACCAATCTTCTCATCACCCTAGATAGAGGGTCATTTATGAAATGTTTCAATTTATACACCTCTTCCTCAACAGAAATTGACTTGGGGAAGGAGAAGGAGAAATATGTTAAATAAATAAAGCTTGTAAAATCCCAACTTTTCCATCACATGCCTAAGACTAGGAAGTATATTTCCCTTCTCCCAAGCCACATGAAAGCCTTGTATGAATTACAATCTCTCCACTTCTACATGAAGTACCTTGCATACGGGTTGTGTCTTATCCTAGGAATTGATGGAGATGTAGATAGAATGCCTATAGATTTATTGATGATCATCCTAGACCTACAGAATTCCCATGTAAACATAGATTATGATTATGTCCAGTATGTAATAGATAGGATGCATGAAGGCTTGGTATCAATCAATGATATAAATAAGCCATCCAAGTTCATGCATTATTTTTTGCTGATGTATTTGATTATGTTTTACAATATTAACTACATGGATGTTGGTATGCTGACACCAAGGAGGATAGCTCATGGTGAGCCAAACCCAGTGCAACTTTGGCTAAGGTTTTGGAAGTATACTTCTAATGAAAATGATTTTGGTGGGTTTTAGAATTGGATAGTCAACCCAATCCTGAATATGATGGGAAAAAACATCACAAGGCTCCCATTTAAAATTATTAGGATTCTAAGGCCTAGAGAGTATGTTGATAAATGGCCAGTTGATCATAGCTAGGGTGATTTTTATCTGGGAAATAATTTCACACTGATCAAGGTTTATGGATGTCCATAGCCTCCACACATTCTTCCTAAGTATGAACCAACATGGATTGCTCAATTGGAGTTTATCTAGCAGTTGATCTGGATTGATAAGGAGCACCTAGCTCCACATAGGAAGGGGACATTCACTCCTTGGTTATTCAAAGTAACAAATTTTACAATTGGAAAGAGAGCCCTTCCATAGCTTACTTAGTGGTTAAATCATTTCAAGATGGCTTCGGCTACATATAGATATGTGGACCTAGAAGATTTCATAAAAAATGTGAAGATAATTGTTCCTGGTATTGGTGTTTTTAGGGAGCATGAGGGGTGTGAGATGGAGGATATCATAAGGAATATCCTAAATGAAGAAGAAATTGAGAAAATATTGGGCAAGACTCATGACTTGCTAGGTTTGGGGGCCTAATTGAACAGGGCAGGGATTTCTTTTAGGTGTTTCTTCCCAGACCTCCCTTATATTCCCAAGATGAACAAAATGATCAAGATGTATGACTCTCATACAATCAGTTTGATTCCCAATTGGATGCCAAGTTGCAAGTTGAGAAGGAATACTCATCCTCTGAGTATGAGACTGGAAGTGGGATTTCATATGAGAAGGATAGCCCACCTCAAAATGTAGATGAACCTATTCAGGAAGAAGGGATTGATGCTCTAGAAGTAGGGGATACACATGATCCTCTCCAAAAGAAGTAAAGAATAGAAGAAGGGGAATCTTTAAGAGCACAAAGTGCAAGTAAAAGGAATGATAGGGTTTCTACCTTAGTGCTAGGTGATAGTTCTTATTACCATCACCGAAGAAAAAACATAAGAGAATACAAGAAAGTGGACACACAAGAGGAGGTTGAGCTGCCCCTTTTTTTGTGTAAAGATGAAAGAGAAATGTATCAAGAAGAGCTCATAAATGATGATGACTTCATCAAGATTGATGAATTTATAAAATTATTAATTTGGAGGAAGCAATAGGAGGTTTCTAGCTAGGTGACTGATGGTGCAGAGCCAAGAAATGAGTGTTGGAAAAATAGTCAGCACTCCCCTTGGGATGTGTGACATGGCTTAACCACCTCTTGTGTCTTCTATAAGTCTAGTGGTTGTATCAAGCATTAACAGGTCAATATTTTGGTGCACCAACAACTACTACTTATAACAAGTGGTATCAAAGCTTGGTCATAGTTTCTAATCCCCTTGGGTAACTCTAAGGGGGATATTATTGGAAAAATGGTTAGTGCTCCCCTCAGGATTTGTGGCAAGGCGTAACTACCTCTTATGTCTTCTATAACTCTAGGTGTTGTATTAGGCATTAACAGGTTGATCTTTTGGTGCGTCAAAAAATCCTACTTATAACAATGAGGCCCTACAAGCCCTAGCCTCATATGATCCAGCTTTAGAGAAGATATCTATTGAGGAGGCTAGGTAATTGGTTAAGTCAAGTGGGATGCTACTAGTTTTGGGGTGGGATTTGACCTTTGCCTTCATAATTGATCAAATAAGGAGACAACCACAAGGTGGTTTTTCATATGAAGGCCAAATTGGAGAATGATAAGAGGGTGTGGATATGATCCAAGAGCCTAAACTTTCACAATGTGGTCTCTTTCCCCTAGGACTCAAAATTATTCTCTAGTTAGTATTGAAGATAAAATGGATGGAGATAAGATCATCTGGATAGTGTAGAACACCAACAATCTTCAATTTTCTAAGGTAGTGACTCATTTTTATCACTTGAATGAGGCCAAGACTACACAACTCTCTAGCAGGTATGAAAAGTTGTTTGATGAATCCATTCTTCTGGCTAAGGATAGGGAGAAAGGTCTCATGAAAATTAGGATGTTGGAAGATGAGATTGAGGAGATGAAGACCAAACTAGAAGAAGCATCCAAGGTTGTCCCTCCTCTAGTCCTAGAAATTTAATCTATAGTGCTTCCAATGGTAGAGGTACCTAATGTGGCAACTAACAAGTTAGAAAAAGATAAGCTGGAAGTGGCCCTCAATGCCCTATCTGACATTTTGCAACATAGGTTTGAAGTGATAAAAGGAAAGATGGACTTAGTCTTTAATTCATATATTATGTTGAAAAAGACAAATGAAAGTGTAAAAGATGCTATGGCCACTTTGGAGCCATTGTTTAGCATATGGTCTGGCAGAGGTGCACTTTTTTTTAAAAATGAGCTGTTATAGCTACAAAGGGCTGATATCCCAGAATCACTTGGAGAGGTGGGAAAAAAAATTGAGCTCATTAGTACTACTTGGTCCTTCTTCAAGGGTAAGGCCAATCAGGTCAAAACTAATATGGATATTTTTAGCCCTGATTTCAGCAAGTTTGTGCCTCCAATTCACAATAATGATGGAAACATCATAGGTGTTGAGGAGTGGAAATAAAATATGGATCGATTGCTGACAAGACAAGATTCCTTCCTGAATAATGATGGCACCTTGGACATGAGAAGGTTCAATAATATTTTGGATGATTTTTTCAAGGTGGAGAATGATTGTACTAGGTTCAAGCTAATGCCAAGGCCATAACAGATTCTAGGTGGGACAAGAAAGTGAAGCTACTGCAGAGTTTGAGATAGTACGCTTGACCTACTGAGGAGGAAGTTGCATCATGGGATGGAAGAAATAAGCCCAAGAAGAAGAAGCTGGCAACTATTGATTTAGAGGAAATAGAGGAGGACTAGGCAACATCTGGCACTTGATCATTGAGCACAGGGAGGGTATTCATCATGAAAGAGATAGTGTATGTTAGCCGAATGGTGGTCACTATCCATGTAACAACTTTTGAAGCTACCTTGAACACATGCAAACAAAGGTGCCACCTATTGAAGATTTGGAATGATTGGAAAGATATTCCTCCAACTTGTTCTCCTTGTTTTGAAATGATTGTAACTATTTTTTTTTGTCTTCTAGTGCTTTTTCTTCTCCTAGTCATCCAAATCTTGTTGCATCCTAATTCTTCCAGGATTCCAAGATGGCTAGTGAGTGCTATATATAGTTAGTTGTAATATTTTGGTAAGGATGGTGAAATTTGTAACTGAATAGAAAGAGAATTTTGATCTATAGTTTTTGTTCTAGCATTCTTCTATTGTCAATGTACTGATATTGAAATTTTTTAATGAGATACATTGGAATTCCATCTCAGATTTGTGTATGTCCTCTTGTTATAATCTTGAATTATTATATGTTAATGTTGCAAAGCAAGTTAATGTATGGTTTAAAAGTAGATTGTGAAGTTTTCTTTGAGTTCCTTTTCAAGGGAGGGGTAAATTCTTAAGGATAATTTTAGAGCATTTATAGTTTTTGTGAGAATCTGATGTCTGAGTGTGAGAATGAGAGGAAAAATTTACAAAGCATTTGTTTTGGGTGTTGGGTGTGTTTGAGTTAAGTTTTTAGTTGATGTATGTTGTATATGACTCTGTACCCTAGAATAAGACACTGATATGTTCTTAGGAAGTAGTTCTTCATCATCAATCAATTTATAAATGATATAATCTTTCCATCAATGTTTCAAAGATATTAATGAATAGTATTTGTGTTGAATAGATACAAATAAGTTTACTAATTGCTTTCAAGAAGTGAATCAATAGGTATACCTGCCTGAGCAACAAAGCTTGAAGTGTAGGAGGATCACTCTTTTGATCCTTGTTAATTGGTCCTTTTCCTTATCAGATTTGAAGTGGGTTTAAAGAGTTAGTTACATTGGTTTGTCAATCAAATTGTAAATCTTCAAGTAGAAAGAAAAGGAGCCATCACCTTTCATCTGCAGAAAAGAATATAAAAAAAAAGATTTATAACAACATTTTTCAAGTATGCATTATGACTAAAACAACTAATAAGACAGAGAAGAGTCTGACAATTTTAAACAGAGATTTATATCTGTCGGGTATCATGGAGAAAGAACTCTGTGCCTAAAACAAAGTATTATAAATCTGAAAACATAAAATTAAAAATATAATACTATAGTCTAGATTTAATGTAATACTAATAACTAAATCATTTTATACCTTGGTGTATTTGATGCCATGTTTGAGAATGGTAGATTGGTTGATTCCTCCAATGTTAAAATCTTTTGGTAATATATTCACAGTATATATGAGTGTATATGCATACATACTTGTGTGTGTATATACACCCTTGTATACTTATGAGTATACTTCCTTATATTTTCCTTCAACCTTGCTCATGGCCCAACCTGCAAAACCCAAAATGGAGAAATTAGGGTTTTGGCCATGTTTTATTTTTGGGTGAAACCCTAATTTCAAAATTACGGTTAGGGTTGGTCATTGGAGCCCAATTTTTTTTTAAATTAAATTTTGAAATTATATTTAATTCTGGTATGTCATATTGAATACTAATTATCGATATTTAATGCCAATTGAATTTTTTTTCTATCACTTTGAAAATTTGACTTTTAAAATATTATTTTATTTATCTTTTCGATTCCCAAGATTCCTTATGATTTATTTTATTGGATTTTTAAATATTTGACAATTAAATGTCTATTTGATTTATTTTTGAATTTTAAAATGTTAGAAAATTATTTAATAGACCTTTATAATATTTTATTTTATTTTTGGACATTTGAGATTTAGATTTGAATTAAAATATTTAATTATTATTTGAATTTAAATTAATGTTTTATTATAGTTTGGGAAAATTATTTGATTATTATTATTATTTTAATGACATTTATTATTTTCTTTTAATAATTGGATTATTAGGGGGATAAATAATTTGTAAGTCCTAGGAAGGACCTAGGTAAATTATTTCACCCTAATAATAATAAGATTTTATTTAGTAATTATAAATTTAAATGTTTTAATCCCTTAATTTGAATATTATTAATGATTATTAAACCTTGATTTATTTATATTTTAATCAAGGATTAAAATAATTTAATACAATTTATTAAATATAATTATATGTTTGAAAACCCTAGAATTGTGTTAGGGTTATTATCATGATTTTATTTTATCATTTTTACCACTTAATTGAATTTAGGCATTTTGATCCTATGTGGTAACCTGGTACTCGTTAGGGACCATTAGGGTTACGATTTGATTTAGTTTGACTTTATACTTCTTCAAGTGAACCCCTTTTGATTTCTTGACCTAATCATTGACCTTTTCTTATTTTCTAAATTTGGATTATTATCTTGGGTTATTCCCTTTAATTATTGTATGTTTAAACCTAGTTAGGGTTTCATTTGAAAAATGAAGTTTGTCGAACAAGGGATGTTTGTTAGGAATGGGAACATTGAGAGGGGGGGGTGAATTAGTGTTCACAATATTTTAACTTTTTTCTTTAACCTTTAAATTGAACTTAAATGCTTAAGTACTAAAATGAACATCCACATAAACATGAAACATGAAATCAACACATAACACCAATATGGTTACGG
The DNA here is from genome assembly GCA_027943335.1 of Chamaecyparis obtusa. NCBI lineage: Eukaryota > Viridiplantae > Streptophyta > Pinopsida > Cupressales > Cupressaceae > Chamaecyparis > Chamaecyparis obtusa. The sequence goes on along the minus strand of BSBK01001376.1, from coordinate 2,712,510 downwards.
GGAAACCCAAATAGGTAAAAACCCCGGTGGGAATTGACACCCACTAATATTTTGTAATAGTGTTTAGTGATCCTTGTTAGAAGATCCTTAACCCTGTTAGGAGTTGCTTTACAATGTATTAAGTATAGTAGACCTTGCTAAAGGTCAGACCCTGTTAGGAGTCTTTTACAATAGTCACTGTTAGGGGAGTGGATGCACTATCCTAGAGCTCACTTCTCAAATGTTGAAGGCTATAACCTTTTGATCTCAGATACACACTATATCAACTTGATGAATTGTCACTATGACACTACTTGTTAGATCAGTTCCTTTGATGCGTTGATGCTTTGACCTCTTGCAAAGCTCTAATACATCTTATAGATTCTTTCCACACTTCTTCTCTACTTATTACAACTCTCTATACACTTCCATACTAAATACAATGGGTGCATCTCATATTTGTATGCGCATACAAAATAAACAACTAGGTCATCCCTTAGACCTATTACATACAACACTTCCAAATGAATTCACTCAAGCATGTTTACAAACAAAAATATACATATGTTGGAAACCTAATTACAATAGGCACATAGCCTTTACATCATTAGATTATGATCACAACTCAAAATGCTAACAGTTGGTTGTTTACTCTATTCTTCACTGGCACACAATGGTTGTGCAACTTCAACTGCTTGTATCTTTCTCATACTTGCATATCTGATCACGTGCTCATAGAATAAGCATGAATGTAGTCTAACTAACTTAACTTCTAGGTCACATACTCTAACTCGGTTGTACACATGTGCCCTAATGCTCTGAGCTGCAAGAACTCTCTACACTACCCAGTCTTCAACACTTATCTAATTTCTGATCTTCTCATCAAGTGCGCTGACTCCAAAATGCTATATGAATTTGTTGCCATAATGATAAAACTATATTAAGTCATATACATTAGTATAGCCAACTATCCAACAATCTCCCCCTTTGTCATTGATGGCAACAAAGGAATATGGCCAAGTTGCTAACTGTCCTTAATACAAAAAAAAATTTGTCATCTATACATGCACTTATATCTCCCTATGCATATTATGATCCATATTCTATACAAAAATCCCCCTTTGACATTAATGAAAAAGGTGTTTCAAAAAATATATCTATACATACTTACTAAGGGAAAACATCTGAATATGCTATCTTTAGGTTTTGGATCTCCTTCTTCCAAAATGTGATCAAGGAGTTTACTATCTATAGATGGGCACATAGTGCATACTGTAGCTTCTCCATCTTCTTCAAGTTAGTGTTAGGACCATGATCATATGTTACCATTGTGGTTTCTATGTCCTTGATGTTCTATTGAGTATATCTAATGAGGGTGCAAGAGCATTCCTGAGTTGTGTTTACCTTGCCCTGATCTTTGGCATTTCTTTTTCTTCCTAATCAATCTTTTCTATTTGTTGTTGGTATACATTATTACATATGTGGATGTGTCTTTCACCAAACCCTTGACTTGCTCAATCATATCTTCTGCCTCTTTTATTTTCTTGAAGTGGGCATTAGTAAGCTTATCCTGACCCATGCATTATGCAATGATTTTTCTTCCTTGATCTACAAATTCTTTCAAGGATGCTTGACTAGTCTTAAGTGAGCTTAGGTCAAGTTAAAATTTTCTCATTAATTCATTCAACCTCTTCTTTAGGTACTTTTCTTCTGAAAATAGGGATGCGGATTCTTCAAGGCTTGAGAAATTACTTTTGAAATGTGAGATGACTGTACTCACATCATCAACAAAATGTATTTTTGACACTTTCTTGTCCTCTATAAACAAATTGTTCAAAATGTTTATTGATTCTACCAGGAGGGGATTCCTCATAAAATTTTTTTCTTTGGCCTTTTCCATGGCTAGGACGCTAAACTTTATCAGATCTTCTTTCCATGAGTCCAAACTAGATGTGTTAGGTGTCAAACTTGACAAGAATGCTACTGAAGGAGTGATGGGAGTGATGTCCATCACTTCTTATTTTACCTTGATTGACATTTCATCCTTTTTCTCACTTTATTTTACCTTTTCTTTTTCTATTTCTTTTTCTTCTTCTTTCTCATCATCAATCAATACTTCTTCTTGGTGTGTGGGAGGTATGTTGTTGCATAACATTTCAGTTCTTGTGTGCTCACAAAAGCTTCCTCAAACTTATCCAAGTCATTTTCTGTAGCTGCCATTGTAATCTTTACATTCTCAATGAAGATTTTATCATCTTTTTGTGTATCTATCATGGGCACAAACTTTACTACCTCTGTAGGTGTTACCATTGTAGGTGCTAAATCCTGAGGACCTGTAAATGGTATATTGGTGGTCTCTTCTACTTTGTCTTGCTCACTAGGTGCTTGAGTGATGGGTGTAGACTTAGGCTTCATGCACTACTCTATGAATACCTTCTCAAAGCCTTCTCTATTTCCTTAGTTATCAGCTCATAGTCTTTGTTCATAATGTGTAGTGTTCTCATCTTTTTCCTTAAGTGCGGCTTCACCAAATTCAATAAAAGTTTCTTTTCTTCAATAGAACATACTAGAAGATTGGAATCAAGTGTTTTTTCTCTGATTCTAAAGTCTTATTTAGTGGCTTGTCTCTTCAAGGTATCCATAATCTCCCATACCTTATCTGGAATAACTATCTTCAATTCAATAACTATCTTCTTGAATTTTATCATGGGTTTGATCAACATCTCACGAATCTCTGACTTATCAATTTCATGATATTTTTCATAGAACTTGGCTATCTTATCTAGCCTTCCTTCTTCTACTACTCTAGTCCTTAACACTTGAAGACTAGGTATGAATCCTACTTCCGGAGGTGGCTGCATATTTTTCAATTTTCTTCTTGTGGCTCTAGTTGAAGGGTGACTTGTGGCGGTTTCTTTTCTCCTCTTGGGAATCATAGGAGATGCATTTGTGGACTCAACATCAACTGTAATAGTGGGCGCATGACTAATATCATCAATTTTACCTTGTTTATCCTTTGGATCATTAGTCTTCTCAATCTTTACCTTTTTCATCTTGGGATCATCAGACTTAGCTTCCACTGTGGATGCACTCTCAATTTCCAAAGCAATCTTTTCTTCCCTTTCTTTGTCTAGGTATTCTTGTGTTACTCCATGAATTCTAAGTATCTTAGATGTAATCTTAGAGGCTTTCCTCTTAGTTGCTAGACTATTTAGTTTAGCATATATCTCTCTTGTCTTCTCCTCATAAGTTCCCCATCTTGGCTCATTAGGGTCAGTAGGAGCTGAAAGAAATACTTGAGCATATGCTTCTAAAACTTGTTCCTCTACTTCATATCCAAGTGGATGAATCCACTTTGTTCTAGGTACAACTACCTCCATGCATGTTGTATCTATTTCAACCATAAAACAAATAGTATCCTTGTATTTCTCAACTATGTTTTCTAGAATTTTGTACCTCATTTGCATCTTGAACCTGAAGGTCTTCAACTCCAATGTTATGTAATCTCTCAAAGTACTTTTAGTGGATGCCTTGTAAGATATCTATGGCAAGGTTGGAATGGACTTGTCCAAATATGAATTTGATACTTTCCCAACTATATGAAGGTACATGCAAATGATCAAAGACCCAAACCTGAATATCTTGGTCTTATCATGCTTGATTGCCTTGATGTTGTCAATCAACTATCTGTGCAAGATCTCACATAGATTGAACTCTCCATCTTCCTTCACAAGTCTAATGGCTGCTATAATTGTGCCCATAGACACACTATTCACCCTGATGGTGTGATGAAACCTATATCGAAGTATCATGGACATTAATTTGATGTCAGCTTGCTCAATAGGCTTAATTGTCATCCCATGCCTATCACTCCTTGACTTACATGTTTGTTCAAGAATTTTCTTGATATCCTTTCCCATAGGAAGGATGTCGCTAGACTTAGATAGACCTATCATCTCATATATTAGGTCACTAGTGATTCTTACTAGCACATCACCTATCCAAAATAGGTCATCATGAATTCTACTCAAAATTATTTTAATCCATTCTATCTCATAGAACTCATATGTCGTAGCATACTCCACTATAGGGTGATCATTCTACTTCGCATATTCATCTAAGAAGGTTTTGTCTAGTTTTAGCATGGTTTCCATGTGTGCCCTTAGTATGTCCAATCCTACCGATTCCTTCTTGCAGTAAATGTATTCCCTAATGTCTTCGACATGCATAACGCCCATAGGTGTGCAGGAGAATGCTCCCTCTAAGTCATCTAAGGTAGACTTAAATGGATTCTTTTTAAAGACATATCTTTTCTTTTTCTGCAACATCAAATACTATGGGAATGGCCATCACTTACTTGATTTAACACTTTCCAAATGTTCTATGAGATAATCTGAATACTTATGAATCGGTACGACAAACTAAGGTTTCTGCAACTGATCAAATAAACTACTAATCACTGATAGATCAATCTACAAATCTTCACAATAACTTCTAAAGCTCTTTCTACTCTCTAAATGCTTTGAATTTGAATACAATGAGAAATCAAAAAGCTTTATGTGTACTTAAAGTGAAAATTCTACCATTAATGCTTACTGCGTAAACTAGGCTGTCACTTAGAAATTTCTATCTTTCATTCTGCAAAGAATCAACAAGTGTGCTCTTGCACAAAGGTTTCTCTAGTCTCCAAAAGCTTCAGTCCAAAGGTGCATACTCTAAGAGTGAGTATACCAGCCACACAGGGGTCTAGAGATAAATTATCTCCCCTTATGACCTTGAGGGACATTCATCTAGATGTAGAGGGTGTGTCCATTTTGGATGCATCCAATACATACTCATCAACCTTGTCCTTCTTTTTTTCTGACCAAATCAAGCTCACATCCTCTGAAGCTTTCACAAAATTGACTTCTCCTTCGGGATCCAAAACTAGTTCTTCTAGCTTTTTAGGGCTTTCCTGATGTTGCGTCCTTGATCTATAGAACTTTGAGATATGTCCAGCCTTGTTGCAAGAGTGACAAATGACTGGAGGCCTTATATTCCTAGGTGCATTAACATGAGTCACCATCTTACATTGTTTAGTTGAGTGACCATTATAGTTACATATTTGACATGTAACATTATGAGAGCTTCTTATATTTGATTGATTCTAATTTCTTTGATTATGAGTCATGTTCTTTTGGCTTGTCTAGCAATTCATAGCTCTATGACCAAATTTATTGCATGAATAACAGTAACCATTGAAAGGTCTTCCCTCTATAGAGTTCCTTGCTATGTGTCCATGCTTGTTACATGCATAATAGGTGCAGTCTATAGGCTTGCACTCATTCTTAAGTGGTTCAATATGATCCTTGATCTGATTACTAGTTTCTTTAGCATCTGAGGTGCCTTTTGGTACTTTCATTCTTGCTTGCATGTTATCAATCTAATTATGTGCTTCATTGAATCCAATGCAGCTAGTATCTCCTTTAGCTCTTCTTGCATATAACTGAAATTCTATTAAATCAAAATTGGTGTGTAATTTATCAATGTGATTCTTAGCCTCTTTCAATTCAGATTCTAAGCTTTCCTCATTATTTCTTAGTTCTAAGATTTCCATGTTTTCTTGCCTTAATTCTTCATTCAGTTGAAGGTTCTCTTTGACCTATTCATCATAGACTTCCTGATTGTTAGTCAGCTTATCATCAAACTCTTCAAGTTGTTCTTTTAAGGATTTATTTTCTTCATTTAGCTTCTTGACCATTGTCCCTAGATCACTGGTAGAGCATTCTTTCAAATCTTTCCTTAGCCTTTTGATGACTAATTGAGCATCGCTGAGTTTATCCCTTAGTTCTTCAGTTTCTCTTTCAGACTTGTCCAAGTCTTCAAGAGAAACTTCTAGATTTCTTTTCAGATGTTTCATTTCTACTTTGTCCATGATCTCCTTAAGTGGTTAAAATTATTTGCTGAGGACCAGATCTCTAATACCAATTATTAGGAATAGGAACATCTGAGAGGGGGGGGTGAATCAGTGTTCACAGTATTTTAACTTTTTGCTTTAACCTTTAAATTGAACTTAAATGCTTAAGTACTGAAATGAACATCCACATAAACATGAAATATGCAATCAACGCATAACACCAATATGGTTACGGGGAAACCCAAATAGGTAAAAACCTCAGTGGGAATTGACACCCACTAATAGTCTATACTAGTGTTTAGTGATCCTTGTTAGAAGATCCTTAACCTTGTTAGGAGTTTCTTTACAATGTATTAAGTATAGTAGACCTTGTTAAAGGTCAGACCCTATTAGGATTGTTTTACAATAGTCCCTATTAGGGGAGTGGACACACTATCCTAGAGCTCACTGCTCAAGTGTTGAAGGCTACAACCTTCTGATCTCAGATACACACTATATCTATTGGATGAACTATCATTGTGACACTGCTTGTCGGATCAGTTCCTTTGATGCATTGATACTTTGACATCTTGCAAAGCTCTAATACATCTTATAGATTCTTTGCACACTTATGCTCTACTTATTATAACTCTCTATACACTTCCATACTAAATACAATGGGTGCATCTCATATTTGTATGCGCATACAAAATAAACAACTAGGTCGGCCCTTAGACCTATTACATACAATGCTTCCAAATGAATTGGCTCAAGCATGTTTACAAACAAGCATATACATATGTCAAAAACCTAATTATAATAGGTGCATAGCCTGTACATCATTAGATTATGGCCACAACTCAAAATTCTAACAGTCGATTGCTTACTCTATTCTTCACTGGCACACACTGGTTGTGCAGCTTCAACTACTTGTATCTTTCTCATACTTGCATATCTAATCATGCACTCATAGACTAAGCATGAATGTAGTCTAACTAACTTAACTTCCAGGGCACATACCATAACTCGGTCGTACACATGTGCGCTGATGCTCTGAGCTGCAGGAACTCTGTACACTATCCAATCTTCAACATTTAATTGATTTCTAATCTTCTCATAAAGTGCACTGACTCCAAACTGCTATATGACTTTTTTTCCACAATGACAACACTATATTAAGTCATATACATTAGTATAGCCAACTTGCCAACAATGTTGGCATACTAGTGCATGCCATGATACCTCTTGTGAGATGATAAGTGTTGGTTAGTGTGTATTGTTTTCGAGTTGAGTGTTCTTTAGTGTGTAACCTAGTTGATGTTTTGTGTTGTAAAAAAAAAAAAATTATGTGTTTTGCCCTAATTTTTGGGCATGACAAAATTTTATTTTTAGGTAGCCCAAATTATGGAGGCCATAACTTTTTAACCGTAGCTTTGTTTGGCTATTATAACCACTTTTGAAAAATGGTAGGAACTATTTTATAGTGCCTGACTCATGTAAGCTCCACTCAATTGGGGTTTGATCATGATCTGAAGCCTCTAAGGTCTTCAAAATTGAGCTCAAAGATTTCATACCCAAAAACCTCAATAAATTCACTAATACAAATGATATGGAAATGAAACTCAACTGGTAGACTGATATGACTAAGATGAACCTCAACCTATGAAATCAGAACATTCTAAGCTCATATGACTAACTTACTAAAAATAGTAAGTTTCCATAAATAGAAGCTCTGCACAAGATAATCCTTATTGAAAAGAAAACAAAAATGTTTTTGGGTGATGCAAGATTTCCCTTACACCCAGGATGCTCCTATATCACCCATGGAGGATAGGATGAATGGAATTATTGAATTAGAAGAAATCATAAGAAGTGCAAAAAATCAAACTTTTAGAAAGAAGCAACAGGTGAAGTTTTTACATGATAAAAGGGCCAAAGAGAGAAAATTTTAAGAGGGAGATTGGGTATTGAAATGGAATGCTAAAGACTAGGACAAGCTAAATTAAGGCAAGTTTGAAGCCTTATGGTTGGGGCCTTTCATCATTGTTGACAAGGAAGGTGAGAATTCATATTTCTTGCAAGATACAGAAGGTCACATTCAAGAATTCCTAGTGCATGGTCAGTATCTGAAAATATTTTTCTTCTAAAGATATAAGGGAGTATTCTTTACCATATGTATCAAGTATGTTATTTTTCATTTTTTATTTTTTTAAAAATTTATTTCCTTTTCTTCTCTTAGTTCTACTTCTTGAGAGATAACTAGGATCTCGCTATGCTCACTAGGAGCATACATCCCTAGAAAGAGCCATTGTTGACACTTAATTTTCTAACAAATTGTTTTATCTTTCTCCTAGAGAATTTTATGAGTTTTTTGTTTTGTATGAATAGTTTCTATTGGTGTTTTTATGTAGGATAAGGAGGATTGTCAGATGTAGACCTAGCAAGAAGCATTAGAAATTGTCCAAAGGTTATCATAAGGGTTTATCAAGAATCTTTGGTAGTTAGTGATCCTTTTGGTCCATTGTCCTTATCTTCTCAAGCAAGTGAAATGCAAATTAGTGTTATCAAGATAAATATGGTTGATGAGTAATGAAGGAAACATTAGTAAGAAGACTACTGAAATAGCCTTTCCTGATAAAATAACTACAAAAGGGATTAAATATATCAGCATAAGTCATGCTAACAAAGTCATCGATATGAAATGAACCATTGGTGAAAAGTAATTTATTTTTCATCGATACCCTATGGACCCACTGGTATGTGTGTTGTCAATATGATTCATTAGAGTTTTGTATAACATCAGGCAAGAGAATTATGTATTACATCGATCACTAATGAAGGTATCATTATAACATATGGTGATAAAGTATCCCAATCAGAGTAACTCATGCCACCTTTCTTCATTCTGCTACACATTCTCAAAGGATAAGGTGTTTTCTAAAATTCAACCTGAAATACATCATAAGCCATTGATTTATTGCACATGCAAAATTGGGTGTGTTAAGTAGTCTGAGATTTAACCAAGGCCCAACAAAGAATTAGAATAAGGGCTCGCAGTGGACAGCCACATGGTCGCATAGGATATAATCTAGGAAGATGCAGAATCTGAGAATTTTAATTGTGGTTGTCAGTAGTTCAGAAAGGCAAAATTGACTTCTTTTGAATGCTAACAATTAGTATTATGAATTATAATGGCTAGTTCTGGGCTAAGTAGGTAGTTAGGTGTTTTAAGGTCTTTGTAGTTAGTTTACTAAGTGATTTTATGAAATTTTGTGCTGTAATGGATTAGTTCCAGCTGCTAACATTAGGATTAGTTATTCATTATGAAGAGTCACATTGATTTGAGGCTTGTATGCATCCTTTCATTTATATATAAATGAGGATACCAAAATCAACTAGAAAAATGGGACATAGATTGATACCAATTTGTAATTAGGACTGTAGATCAGAATTCATGGCTTGCAACATGAACATTTGTATTATTCTTTCATGATCAATAAAGTTTTTATGTTTTTGTTCATTTGAGGCATAGGGATAAATCACAAGTTGAATTAGTCCTTTGTGGTCACCAAGGTAATTGGTGAATTTTTCCTGACAATGCTTGTGCATTAAGGTCCTTCATAGTAATCTTTATTTAATAAACAATAATAATGTGAAATATACATGTGTTTCATTATCCTTGTCTAATTGGTTTTCCCTCCAAAGAAGTTAAAATCCTATTGGACTAGCTCTGAATTGCATATATGATTGATTTTATGCATTTAGAGCATAGGAACAATTGATAATATTTTGATTTATATTCTCCCATAAAGTTGTATATAAGAATCTTCATTATGGTAGATTCTGTTGCCTAAATGAACAAGGCATTGATCTTTAGGATCATTAAAAAGTAATCATTGGATTCATAGTTGAAATTAGTGACTTTTTTCTACATATCCTTCTTTCAAGCATCATTTCAATTATTAATAAATCTTATATAAATATTTTAATTTTCAAGGAATATACTTTCAAAGTAATTTCATATTCAAGTATTCAATATTCATTATTCTCAAGTACTCTCATTTGTAAATATATTTTCAAGCATTTTCACATATTATACCAAGTGTTGTGTACTAAGGATTCTCCAAGTTCTTTCCATTTGGAAGTGATCCTAGTTACATTTGTGATCAACTAATCTGCTATTAAAAGCCTAAGGCCTAAGGAGTAGGCTTAGGAATAGGTGCACCCACCTTGGTCCTATAGAGCCAAAAAGTGCAGAAGACTCAGATCTTTGGATCAATCTTTTCAAGTTGGCCATAATGGGTTGGATATCCTAGCATTGAGTTAACAAGGCTCATAGGATTCCAAATTGTAGTTTTGGGAACCAACAAATCAGATCTGCAATTGCTCCTTTAGAATCTTAAGACATACTACTTTCAAATGTTGTTCAATGTAATCCTTACTCTCACTCAACTATTCAATAATTTTTCTCCTTATAGAAAGTGACTTCTTTAGTTTCTCCTTCAGCTCATTGATCATCTTGTGTGCACTCTCAAGTTCTATTTCATGCCTGTAATTCTCTATAGTTGTAGATATTTTCCTCAAGCTATTAGACTTATCAAAAAGAGGACCAGTTTTCTGATACCAATTTTTAGAAATCTTAGGCATTGAGAGGGGGGCTGAATCAGTGCAAAAAAATTATAAAATAATTCAACCATCAATCTAAATAACTTTAATAGTAACTTACAAAACACAAAGCATATAACTGAAGTAAACAAATAAAAGATGGCAATATCAAACATCCACAAAATTATCACACATGAAACAATGATTTTTGTGTGGAAACCCTTAGTTAGAGGGAAAAACCATGGTGGGGATGACACCCACAAGCACACTATAATAGTAAATGAGGTTTCGATGTTAGGAGCTACAATTACCCTTTTTTTAGGGTTCACCATGTTAGGAGTGATTAGAACCTTGTTAGAAGTATACTTAGATCTTCTAAGATCTACCTCGCTAAAGTATTTAAAGAATTTTTTAAGAGCTCACCCAATTAAGGTATTTACAATGAAAACCTTTTAAATTTTACCCGGTTAAGGGATTTTCTTGTTTTAACTACTTGGGAACAACAAGTTGAGTGATCTAGATGTAGCACTAACTGCTTGACAGATCCAATCTTTTGTTTTCTCTCTATAACTTCTCACAAATCTATCTCTATCATATCTATGATCACAACCCTAATTAATTTCACAATCAACCATAACAACAACATCAATCTTCTAACTACCTTTTGAACATGAGAAGTGCCACTTATATACACTTCTAGCACTAACTACCTGAAATCTAAATACTTTTCATCAAAGTGATAATCTTTATGTAAAATACATTTTCCTATGGCTGCATCAGCTTACAATAAGATTTGCATTATATTTCTCCAAAATAGTCAAACATGTTTCGACTTCTCCAATACACTGCCTTAAATCTTCCTTATAAGATGTCACCAATTCCAATAATACCAAATCATAAATTATATAACCCTTATTACACATCATCATAACATTAAATATCTTTGTAATCTCTAAACCTCTTACCAATATGGAATCTTCCAAATGATGCTCAAGAACAAAAGTGTTTTTACCTGTCTAAATGACTGTGATAACAAAATATCTATCACCAATCAACCTATTGGAGATTTTTCTTGCAAATAACTATATGAAAAATAATTCCTATGACTCACCATAACCCAACTCCAAATCTGGCAAGCAAAGATCTAACTTAATAAGGATAAGATCCTCCTTCACTTTGAGCTCCACAAGCTCAAGCCGGTCTACCTTCTTGATTTACCCTTTCCTCAGTAAATCACATAGTAGATACATGTCTTCTTAACATAGTGTTGGCGAATAGATTTGTCTTCCTCTTTTTAAATGAAAATGAATAAAGACTCTACACTTCTGAAGACAAATGATTCATCAATAGTTGGGTAAGCATAAGAAATTGCTTCCCTCTAAATTTTTAAGGTACAACTTCCTTGTAGAATATTCAATGAATTGTTAACAAAAAGTAAATTCATACACCTTTGACCGGAAAGTGTAGAAGGACCACTCGAATACTCTTGGGTATTGAGGTGATTTACATAATCAACATGTGATTAAATTTAACTGTGAAGAAAATTGAGATCTACTAACTACTTCTAAAACAAACAACCTATAAAATAACTCAAGAAAGATGAGCTAGAAAGAAACCAGAAGTGACTAAATATAAATAACACATCCATAGATTTAAATGTACCAACTTTAAAAGTAATCAATACATTCTAGATTTTGATTCAAATATCTAAACCATACCATGAATCTATATATTCATTTATGATTGGATCAAAGTCTAATCCAAAATCAATCACCAGCTATTTCAGAACTTAAAAAGACTATGCTAACTATCTACTTCCAAATAGAAAACTATCTATTTTTTTTTAATTTGTCCTTTCTAACCCTTTCACTATTCAATGCTCCAACATTAATAGTTTCAGGTCTGAGAGAGCCTCCAGAAAACTTGGCCTCTTGGACACCATAAAAAAACCATTTAAAACCAGTTACATAACTAAAAATAGAGTTTCATAACACGTGTCATTTAAAACATAAAGAAAGGGAAATGCTATCTTGAAAACTACTAACTCCCTTCGGGGACTTCTGACGTGGTGGCCTGTACAAGCTTCCCCGATCGGAACACGTTCACCAATTCCTGGGCTGGCTAGAAATGCAAATTCTTTAGACCTATCAGCTTCACCCGAGTCACATTCTTTTCCCACCTTAACTCCCTGATCCTCTTCACCTTCTTAGGTAACTAACCTCTATTCAGCAGCAACATAGATTCCACATTTGCAATTTTGGTGAAATCCTGGACTGTAGGTGCTTCATTTTCTTTGAGAGCATTCATGGTGTCTGTAAAGACTTTAACCATGGCATTCGCATCCCTTTTACCTTTTTCAATTTCCAAAATACTTGAGGGATTCACTATCTTGATGTCTTTAAGGGTATCCACATGCATATCCAACACCTCTTTCTCTATCGCTTTGGCTTGAGAGATCGCAACTTTAAACATTGTATTTTTCCATCTAAAGTTCTGCTTCAGGATGAACAGCATATAGGGATCTACTAGCTTCATCAAATTCTCAGCTAAGAACTAAGTCACACCATAGGTTTCTATTTCTTGAACCTATATCATGATCGCTGCACATTTCTCTTCCTCCATTTCCCAGCTTGGAACCAGGGTTTGAACCTCACTGAGTAATCCTTCTCCATCTAGGCAAGTAGATATAAACTTGCAAATGAAAGCACTCCCTTTAGTGATAACATTGGTTATCCAAGACCTCATGAATTCCATCAAACCCCTCCCCTATTGCATCTATTTCACTAGCCTTTGGCTTTCAACTTAATTCAGATCAAAATCTTGTGAATACTAGGCCAGTGGCAGTACTCCATCATCAGTGAGTAAGGAAAGAAACTCGGCCATGGTAGATACCATCTGTTTCAACTCACGTTTCTCCTTTCCATCTTTTTGTGACTACCTGACCATATGATTAGCTCATAATTTAAATAGGTGATCCCTATAGTCCCTATTTAGAAAACCCAGTTCCATCTTTTTGATTTCAAAGTCTTCAACCTTTGGTTCCTGAATTCCCTCTTTAGGCCTGAAAGTGGCTATTTCTACAATCACCTTTCTAGTAGATGGATCGGTAGATAGCCTAGCATCACTCTTCATTCTTTTTTCTTTAGGGGTTCGGGTAGCATATTTGGTGATGATCTCCTTCAGAGGAAGTGAAATGGGTTTGTAACTCTTTCTTTTATTCATTGATTTAGTTAGCTAGGGAGGAATTGAACCAGTGACTATCCAATTGTCGAGAGTTTTTATAGGAGCATTCTCAACCTGAGGTACATCCATGCTATTGGTAAGGATTTATTGAACCTTTTCTTGTTGATCCATTGGAAAAGAAATATCATCATCGTTAATCTCGATATCCAGGTAATCAGGCCCCGAGGATGCCATCTGACAGCGCCTTTTTGATCTTGTTCTAGGCCTCGATCTTGGTGCATTAGGATGCCCACTAGAAACCACCTTTTTCTTAAGGGACATAACTTTACCTATATTTGGAACCATAGGAGTTACATTAGATGGGGCATGTTTCACATTTTTTAAGGTTGATCCCACACTATGCTTTTCAAGAGGGGGGTTCTTAGCTCCTTTCTTTTTCTTTTCTATTAACTAGTTTTTGGTGACCCCAAAAATGGTTTAGGCCCTCAACTTTATATCATCTTCTTCTTTCCTATTCCAATCTATGTCTGGGGGACTTCTTGCTTCTACATTGCTAGCCTCTGAACCTGTGGCTTCAGAACTATCCTCTTCTACACCCTTAATATCAAAATTTAATTGCAACATTTTGATCTGTAAATTACAAGTCTGGAGTGATCTCATTTCCAGATTGCCTCCTCATCACCAAGATCTTCCCATAGGTCATCAAGGTGTGAACTGGGTGAAGGATAATTACTTAGGCTTATAACTTGTCTAGCAAAGCCCTTATTGTCAAAACCCCTTCTTAACTCATAAAATTGCAAATGAAAACTCAACAAGTTGCTTCCTATCACCGAAGCGTCCATCATATTATTACAGGCCAAGTTGCCAATTTTAACTAGGAACATAGAAGGCACTTTTCTTTTGGTAGGGTATTTTTAATAACCATGAACAATTGCCTACAAACTTCTACCAAAATAAAACAGTCGAAAGCAAACCTTGGGAGCCTGAGAGGTTCATCATCAAAGCCTCCAGCCTAGATGTAGGTGAAACATGGGAACTGAATGAATAGACTTTCATAGGCTTGAATCAGTTTCTATGCCTCCAATAAAACTCTTTAGTTTGGGACTCCTGCCAATTGTTGACACAATCTACCCAGGAAAACATCATGAACCTTCCTGTAATTTTCAAAAATTTTATCTTTTCTTAATAATGGATAGTACTCATAAATTAAAACATCTTCATTCCAAGGAACGTGTTGAATGGTAGAAAAATCATGTGTGCATGCCAGGTAGTATATCAAATAGGAAGACATAAAGAAGTCATTCTTAATGGCCTGAGCTTGTTTAAGTTGGCCCCTTAGGGAAGTAGCAATAATCTCTGCCCAATCAATATGTTGCCCCCCTTCTACGACTATCTCTATAAAATGAAACATCCATTCCTCATAGAGAAGAACCTATTTTGAACCTTTAATCCAGTGAAGCAACACTATCAAATCATGAATAAGAGGTTTCATGTGATCTTTAGTGAGAACTTTAGGCAACCGAGACCCACCTTTGTAATTTTTTTGAGTCCACTTCCTAGCCACATGACTCTGGTTTTTATCTATGTTCTCTCTGTACTGAGCTAGAGATTGGGTGGGAGTAAAACTGATGAGAGATTCTTCTAGGATTTTAAAAATAGCCATAATAGTCTCCCTATTGACCGGTACAAGGGTTTGGCCTTCTGCATTCACAATGCACTTGGATTTAACATCATATATGTTAATACATTACTGAACCAATTCTGGGCATACATCTGATGGCGGAAAAGCCGCAGCTTCTAATAATCCACTTCACAGGAACTCTAGACTATGATCTTCTGCTGCACAACTTGTGATGTCAATTGCCATTTTTTCTACTGGTATCCCTAATAGGTCTGTGTCTGAGACAATAGGGGCTTGACACTACATATTATTGACATTCTCAAAGAAATGCATACTAGACCTCATCTCTCCCTCAGGAATAAAAACAAAAATGCCCCCCCTGTCGAATCAATATATTAAATAGCAATAGGAAATGAGAAAAAGCTTTAGGAGCTGCCTATTTTAGGTAGACTTGAAACAAATTCTTCTCCCATAGTCGAGACTTCGCAGAAAAATTACAGGAAAGAAAAACTTACAGATCTATTTATATTTTGAAAGATTAATGCCCTGAAAAGTTGACTTTAATGAGCATTAGTCAGGGACATTAATTTCAAATGATGTGAGTAGTAATGACTCAGCAATAGGACATCCTTGAAATCCACCATCTTTCATATTATTATTAACCATCCCCCAAATAATATCTCCCACTCATGCTAATGATTTCATTAATCGCAACCTAAAACTTTATTCAAGATTTTCTTTGTGGCTCCCGTCACATCAAAACTATCCCTCTTAGAAACTTAACCATCATTTCACCATCAGCTTATGTCATGTGTCCCATCAATTGTCCTTTCACTTATGACTTTCCCTACTATCTATCTTTGAACCTCTTTGAACTACTTTGAACCAAAGTTCAAAGTGGTTCGAAGTGGTTCACCGCCAAGAGGTGATGTAGGTCAGGGCCCACCTGTAGAAAATGGTCATTAGAAAAGAAAACATTCATTGAACTACTTCAAATTACTTTGAACCAAAGTTCAAAGTGGTTTGAAGTGGTTCAGGTGAGGCATGAGCCTTGAAAAAGGTTCATCCAAGGAAGGCTGAATTTGAACTTGACAAACTTGAAAGCTATTTCTTGACAACTTTGAAGGGCATAAATGCTTGAAGGATTACTACAAGGAAAGACTCTCAAGGGAACATGCTAAATGAGCTTCAAAATATTGAGCTAGAAAGGGTCTTAGACACTTCAAATATGGCGACTCTAACTATCTCTAACATTAGCTCTAGCTGGGGACTGCATATTGCTAAATGTGCAGAGAACTCTAAATAACTAGCTTTGCAGAAAAGACTACCTAAAGGGAAAGAAAAATAGAACACTACGACACAAAAAAAAGGAAAATAGGAAACACTACCTAATATGTACATGGGTTGCTGACTGAGTAAATCATTAGAGCTTGCATAACTTGAGGTCTTGCCCATTATAAGTAAAAGGTAGATTTTGTTAGAAAGTAAAGATCCCTAAGATAACTGAGAGGGGGGGGGTGAATCAGTTATCTAATAATTTAACCATTCAACTACTTTAAAAAATATAATCAATGTAGTAATCAACCATAGAAAGATAATCATACACAATTGCACAATAACATAAGATATGTTGACTAGGGAACCTCTTGAAAAGAGTAAACCCGGGTGGGAATGATGCCCACAAAATGATGCACTAAAATGAAAGTTCCTTGTTAGAGGATGGACCCTATTAGGAGTCTTATGAAATACATTTAGTACATATAAATCCCTATTAGGAGATTTTGAATCCCTGTTAAAATATTCTAACCCGGTTAAGAGTTTATGGAAGACAAAAGGACCCACTGCCCAAACAGCTTCAAGGCAAGATCTTTGAACCCATTGTCCAAAAGATCTTAGAATTATTCAATAGAATAATATGAAATATATTGTCTCCTTCATACTATGCCAAGTTTTCCTTCATCACTGAATTAGCTCTTTTCTTCACTTCATGCATATATTCGCATCTCAACTTTCACAATTCAATCCTCTCTACTCAATTCTCCTTTTTTTAACAATTCTCTTTTTCTCAATTCTTATTAAAAATCTCATTAAAAAAAGGAAAAAATTCCTTCTTATATACCAAAATCAAATAATTACAAATGAGTCGGTCCTTAATTACAGAATAATAATTTCTACATGCTACACACAAAATTCACATAAAACTATCAGCTTCCAGATACTGTAACTTTCTCCAAACATATCCTCAAAGTTTTCACTATGAACCACATCATCATTAATGAGTCTCCAACATCCCTTTAACTGTGCAAAATCAAATTCCATCCTAGCTAAGAGATATCCTTTGATTTCCAAAAATTGATACATAGAAACACTGTCTAAACACTACTTTCACCAAAATGCTCATAACTCTCATGAATGAATGAATTTATTTTTGTGTTGTTAACCATAGGTTAATAACACACCAAAGAACATACCATCAACTACACAAAAGACAATCTACAATACAACATGTGCACAAAACAAAATTGTACCTACTTTCCTGCTGATATCCAGAATATCACTATGTTGACATCAATGACAATCCAAGTCATGAATGCAACAACAACTACTACAGAATGACTGCCAAAATACTTTTCATTCATTCCTAACAATCTCCCCCATTGGCATTGATGGAAACATAGATGAAAAACATCCAATGTTCCAAAAATCCAATACTACAACATCACTGCAAAATATCAAATTAAATCTTGCTTCGTTCTCCCATTCAGCTCTCTCATACAATCCACAATGTTTTTCATGTATATCTCTCCCCCATTGACATCAATGATAGAAATTCCATCACTAAGTCAACAACAACTTAATGTCAAAAGACACTATTTAGAAAAATACAATAACAAGAGTCCTCATGACTCAGCTCATAAACTCCCCCATAGAGGAAGTTCCAGCATCCAATCCAGAAGAAATATAGGGCTCATATACCACTGGATGAATGCAATCATCTGCATCAATTCTCAAAAATAGGTATACCCCAAGAATACCTCTCAAATACACAAATGTATCCTTAGGTAAAGGTTTTGTAAATATATCTGCTATCTGTTCCTTTGTGCTTATGTACTCCAATCTTACTTCTTTTTCTGCAACTTTCTCTCTTACAACATGATACTTGATCTCAATATGTTTAGTCTTAGAATGTAAAACAGGATTTTTTGACATACTTATGGTACTAGTGTTATCACAATGTATAACAACAGGCTCATCAAACTTTATTCCAATATCCTTCAACATCTGCTTCATCCAAATAATCTGATTACAATTGTTTGCTGCTGCAACATATTCTGCTTCTGCTGTACTTTGTGAAATATAATTCTTCTTCTTACTTAATCAAGAGACCAATTTTCCTCCAAGAAAAAAGGCTCCACCACTGGTTCTTTTCTTGTCATCAATGTTACCTCCGCAATCTGCATCAATATAGGCACATAAAGTAAAATCATCAAAATTCTCATACCATAATCCATAATCCATTGTTCCTTTCAGATATCTCAGTATCCTCTTTACTGCTACATAATGTGATTCTCTAAGTTTTTCTTGAAATCTTGCTACAATCCCCACTGAATGTGCTATATCAGGTCTTGTATGTGTCAAGTACTGCAATCCTCCAATCATAGATCTATACTTTTTCTGCTCAACTGCTGGTGTCTCATCTTTGCTAGATAACTTATGTCTAGTTACCATAGGTGTTCCAAAAGGTTTAGAATCTTCCATTCCAAATCTTTTCAATAATTCATTCAAATACTTAGTCTGACTTACAAATATACCTTCCTTGCTTTGTGTTATCTGTAATCCAAAAAAAAAATTCATTTCTCCAATCATGCTCATTTCAAATTCAATCTTCATTTCATCTGCAAATTTGTTACTGGCTTCATCTTCTCCTCCAAAGATAATATCATCAACAAATATAACTATAACCAACAAACCATTCTCAATTTCTTTTGTGTATAAGTTACTATCTGTTGTTCCTTTTATAAATCCCAATTTCAATAAATACTTATCTAATCTTGCATACCAGGTTCTAGGTGCTTGTTTTAATCCATATAAAGCTTTCTTTAACTTACATACCATATCTCCTTCTTGTGTCAAAGGAAAACCTTCCGGCTGCTCAATGTAGACTTCTTCTTCCAATTCACCATTCAGAAATGTTGACTTCACATCCATCTGATACACTTTGAATTTCTTGTAAGCTTCATATGCTAGAAACATTCTCACTGCTTCAAGTCTGGCCACAAGTGCAAAAGTTTCTTCATAGTCAATTCCTACTTGTTGTGAATATCCTTTACATACCAATCTTTCTTTGTTTCTTATCACTTCTCCTTGTTCATTCATCTTGTTTCTGAATACCCATTTTGTTCCAATCACATTCTTGTCTTTAGGTCTAGGGACCAATTCCCATGTCTTGTTTTTTTCAATCTGCTCTAGTTCTTCTTTCATAGCATTAATCCAATGTTCATCTTCACAAGCTTCATTAGTAGTCTTAGGTTCAATTTGAGAAATCAAACATAAATGTACCTTATTTCAAGTAAAAAATCCTCTATCTAAACTTCCAATAACTTGCTCAACAGGGTGATGTCTTGAAATATACCTGTTAGGTGTCATAGTTACTGATCTTGTTCCAACTATAGATTCTTCTCTACTTTCTTCTCTGTTTTCTTCTCTGTTTTCGTCAATATGACTTTCATTTAGCAAATCATTGTTAGTTTCAAAAAATAATTATGTATTTTCAATGTTAGGCTGAGGTTGTGCTTCTTCATCAAATTCATAATCAAGCATTCTTTCCTAAATTTTAAACTTCTCATCAACTTTGACATTTTCACTTTCAACAATAGTCTTAGTTCTTTTGTTATAACATCTATATGCTTTTCTTTTCAAAGAATATCCAAGAAATATTTCTTCATCACTTCTAGGATCAAACTTTCCTATATCATCATCTCTCTTAATATAACATTTACTTCCAAAAATTCTAAAATACTTAACTGAGGGTGTATGTCCAAACCATAATTCATAAGGTGTCTTGTTTGTATCTGCTCTAATTTGTACTCTGTTCATAGTGTATAATGTTGTGTTCACTGCTTCTCTCCAAAAGATCTTAGCCAAATCATTCTTAAACAACATAGCTCTTGCTACTTTAGTTATTGACCTGTTCCTTCTTTCTACAATACCATTTTGTTCTAGTGTTCTAGGGGCTGAAAGTTGTCTCTTAATACCATTCATTTCACAAAAAGTATTAAACTCTCTAGATTTAAATTCACCACCTCTATCAGATCTTAAACACGTAATCTTCATTCCAAATTCATTCTCAATTTTTCTTTTCATGATCTTAAATTTATCAAATGCTTCATATTTTTCTTTCAAAAATGCAATCCACATCATTCTTGTAAAATCATCAACAAGAATCATAAAATACCTTTCTCCATAGAATCCTCTAGTCCTAGTAGGACCACTCAAGTATGTATGAACAATCTCCACCTTCTCTACTAATGTGAACTTCTTGCTGGGAAATGAACTCCTTTTCTACTTTGCCATCATATATTCTTTGCAAATCATGTTAGTAGGTTTCATAATTCTAGGTAAATCTCTTACCGTAAGTGCAGTACTCACTTTGACAATATTATCAAAGTTTATATGACAAAACATTTTATGCCATAACCAACTGTCATCAATCTTAGTTAACAAACATGTCATCTCAGTATGATTCAATTGAAATACATTATCTCTGGTTCTAGATCCTTTTCCAATTAGATTTACATCTTTATCTTTTATCACACAAGTTTTCTCAGCAAACCAAACTTGATAACCCTTATCAACCAATTGTCCAAGGCTTAGTAGATTATGTGTAACACCCCGCCAGGCAACCCAAGAGGACAAGACATAAAACCTCTATAAAATGCAAGTAGTGAATTTTATTTATTTATTTATTTATTTTAACTAGAATAATATTCATCATTACACTTCATATTTCTAAAAGAAGAAATAATTTTCTACTACTTGAATGTAAGATTTATACAACTTAAGTCCTCCCGGGTTCCCTAACGTCACTACTAAAGCAACATCATATAAACCATTTACATGCATAAGATATTCACGGAATCATGAGCTTAAAAGATCTACATTCATTTTAATGCACCAAGTTAAATGTCCCTAACTTATTTCTTTTATTAAACATAGGTTAATCATCCAACATCATTATTCCTTTTATCAACTCATTCCATAAATTCATATTGATTTCATCTACATCTACTATCCTTTATATCACTTTTCTCTAATAATTTAGGTAAGAGATTAATATTCATTAAGGTAGGCATTATCCTAGGTATTTCATTAACAGGAACCAAGTATTAACATTATAATCAAGTTACTATTTTATTGCATTGTTTCATAACCATTCATTGTTAATAATTCCAATCACTAACCTATCATTTCTCAATAATTTCCTTGGATCCTTTCATCAAGAGAGAATACATTATTTTTGTGATACATCATTATATATAACTATATTTAAGATTATTTCCTTTACATATGGACAACATAAGAGGATAGGAGAAATAACATAAACACTTTCTTTTAATGCTAGTAACATGTCCAATATTCCACATTATTTTCCCTTTCTTTTACCTAGAACTACCCATTCCCTTATGCATTGCTTTGAATTGAGATTGCATCAATACTACAAGACTCCTTTTAGGAGATTAAAAATTACATGAATACAAATACATAAGTACATCTCAACATATTAAAATATCCAATAAGAAATCTTCAACTACAGATCTGGAAAGGAATATGTGCTAGGATCATCCAAAGAATCACGATCAATACCTCAATATAAATATTAACCACCCAACCACGTGGAACCAATAGGCCCACTCCCCCAAGCTAGGAGATAGAACCAAAGGCCCATACAAGAGGTAACAATTAGAAAATTCGTAAGGTGGTGATAAAAGTTCCCCAAAGTCACAACAAAAAAGAAAAGACAAGAAGACCACAAGGAATACCAGAGGCATGATCAAATTTGATAGAGACTCTAAGCTACAAGCTAGGTGAGTGTCATCGCATAGCCCTCACCCCTTGGGTTGTCCTGGTACTAGCCACTCTTGGCCCCGGCCCCCAAGTAGGCACATGCGGAACCGAATGCCTCTCGTACAGACAAGGTCATTCAGTTGTACCTACGCATAGGTACCTTCTCCCACTCCCATCCTTAGTCTTTACTAGTACTAAAGGCATGGGCGAGGCACAATTAATCTTGATTAATGTGTAATTTCCCATTCCAATAATCTCCCATTCCCAATTCATTTATTTAGGTTATCACTTGATTAAATAACTCATAGTAGGTTATCTTGGTACTAGCCACTTAGGGCCCCGGCCCCTCACTATGAGCCACTCACCTAGTGTACTTAGGTTCCCTAACATACATATAAAAATCATAAGAACATAATAGATTCATCATCAAGAATTCATATCAATTCCATAACAACATTTGATTGAGTTTAGGAAAACATATGTTGTCCCTAGTCCACTTGACAACCCTAAACCCAATATGGCATTCAGAATGTTCCAAACATATAAGAAGACATCCAAGTGATATTATAAACATATTCAGAGTACACATAGATCCAATTAACCAAAAATAAATTCTAATAGCTTCTGGTAACCATACGAAACCTTAAAACTTAATGATGTTCTTAAATTGAATTATTTCAAGCAAGGATTAAATGCAAAGAATAGTCATCATAGAACAGTCATCCATATCTTCCAAAAAACATAAAAGAAAGGAAATCTCTTCAGTGGAGATTTAGATAACATAATTATGGACTCTCAATTTTATTTTTAGGAAGATCCAATGGTGGGAAAGAAAGTTATGACTTCTGGTTTAAAATAGAAAATTCTGGTTAGGGTTCAGACCTGCCTTCACTAAAACGGTTGTAATTTTCACAAAACATAATTAAAATTCACTAAACCAATTGGAAATGAAAGATAAGACTTAGGATAATCTTTGATATCAAATTTAGACTTTTATATAATCATATCAGCCTGTAGCATACGAATACATTTGACAGAAAATTCAGAATCAAGAATGGACAGGCATAGTCTGCCAAAATGTCAAAAATAAGGAATTAATTTGACTCTAAAAATAAAATCAGAGAGATACCCATTTGAGATCTATGAATTTCACTTCCATAAAATCAATTTAGTGAAACCATAGATGCAATTTAAATCATTATAATAACAGATCTCCAAAAATGGGTTGCTAAAAATCCTAGGAAAACACATGCCAATTCTTACAAACAAAAACTCAAAACTTTAAAATAACCATACAAATGAAAAGTACAGATATAATAAATAATGATAATATATAAATAGATCTATAATCTATCAGATACATCAAGTAACTAAAATATTCAATCCATACCTCATGTCCTACGAAGGTTGAATCGAAGAAGGAAGGAAACAAAAGAGAAGACAAATCCAAACTTGAGATGCATCCTTCAAACCCTATCCACTTTCAGAAATCTCCATGAAAGAAAGAAATAATTTCATAGCAAAGAATCCCTCTCTCAACTACTGAAATTCTCACAAAAATGTCTCTCTCCCAAAAGCAAAGATAACCAAAAATTCTTAAAGACATATGCTTACAAACTCTCTTTCACATCTCCAAGTTTTCTCTCCAAAATCTCCATGAAAAGTAAGGCCATCCTCTCCTCAATGCTTCAGCCCCAAAACCCCCTCCCTTCAAATGAGAAAGTAGTGCATATAAATAGATTTCCAAAGGTTGAGAGGAAAAGTAACCAATTCCCAACTAACTCTTAACTAAAGGGTATTATAAAATAACTTAATATCATACAACTATATTACTCAAATATACAATAAAAGATTATTTGTATTCATTCATACACACATTTAATATTATCCTAACATATATGCATATGCCATCATTAATTACATCAATATCTATATATATAACCTATCCTCATTATTAATAATTAACATTTGAGAATAATATACCTCGCATTATTTAATATTTAATTATTAATAATATTATACTTTACATTAATCCCAAAATATACACCATCAACAATATCTACAATAATTAACATATAATCACATATAAATTATATATATATAAATACATATATGTGTGCACCCATATATATATTTCCATATATATATATATATATATATATATATATATATATATATATATATATATATACATATATATATATATATATATATATATATATATATATATATATATATATATATATATATATATATATATTTATATTTATATAGATACATGCCAAATACCAAACACTATAATCTATAAGATTATGAAGTAATAGATCACAATATTATTACCTATTTATAATTGCTATAAGATATAACACTGAGGTAGAATAAAATCACATGCCTCAAAATAAATCTAATCATCGAAAGAGGCCATAAAAATCAACTATGAAACATATTGAGAAAATTATAAGATCAAACAAGGTCAACCAAAGTCAACAAGGAAAGTCAAGCCAAACTCCTGAAACACAACATAGAAAGATTAACTAAGAATCATACCAAGAAGGAGAAATAAATAAAATGAGTAAACAAATCATACAACCAAATGAATTCAAGTGGCCACAAGGCACTAACTACAACCATGCCCAACCGGGTGCATTGGATCTAGGTTTTTGACCCAAAGGTTGACTGACAAAGAAGGAACCCTAATATTCCCAAATTGGAATAATGACAAAGGAAGACTCATGTAGGGGCCTTAGTACTATCTCCATAACAACAACCATCGAGGATTTGAGGGCATGCTCAGACCTGTGAAGCCAGGTGAAGTCGATGCCCGGTACCTGCAAGCCTGCATCACAAAGAAGAAATACATATGCACGGATATACATATAGAAGAAAACATTGCAGACAGATGACCAGGA
The DNA here is from genome assembly GCA_027943335.1 of Chamaecyparis obtusa. Lineage (NCBI taxonomy): Eukaryota > Viridiplantae > Streptophyta > Pinopsida > Cupressales > Cupressaceae > Chamaecyparis > Chamaecyparis obtusa. Next base: position 2,687,273 of record BSBK01001376.1, on the reverse strand, counting down.
TCGATACATCGTGTGGACCTCAGCTATGTGAGTAACTACGACTTCATCCTGAATCATGAAAACACATCATGTATATATATACACTCAAAGCATGTAGCATCATCATAATAAAAGTTAGAATCTCAAGCATTGTGTTAGTCTCTTATCAATACTAATAATAAATTAACATAATCAAATCATCAAGTGAGATACAAGATTCATCCAAGGTAACCTTAATAGAAGAAAATATAAATAACCACTTATATATATCTATCAAGTACATATCATATAACATCCTAACTATGTTCATAAAGGTCTTGTAGGTACTCAATACATACATGGAGATAAATACATACAAAAATGATACCTTTAGATAGTATGTCTGATATTAGAATCATTGAGTACTAGCTTATGAAATTATTATAAACAACTATAGGAATAGATCAAACAAGTATCATGTACAACTTAAGCTGTAAGAAAATATCGAAGGATCTTAATTCTTTCAAAAACACAAAACTTATATTAGGGTTAGAGGGGTATTACATTATGTCTCAATCCATCAACAAAGTAAACATCATCAGTTTTAGTCTTTCCATCAAGAGTAATAGATCCTATACCCTTAATCAAACAAGGTGCATTATTACAAACTCTAACAATTCCTCCATCATAATTGTCTAACTTAACAAACTTTCTTTTATCTCCAGTCATATGATGTGAACAATCACTATCTATAATCCAATCAGATTTTTTTTCAACTTGAGAAACTAATGCTTTTTCTTCCCTTTCATCAGATTCAGAACTTTCTTCTTTAATTGCTACAAATCCTATTTCCTCAAAGTTATCATTATCACTATCACTTAAATGTCTTTCAATTCCTGCTTCAAGATCTTCATCATTTGCATAATAACATTCTTTAGATCTCCTAGGTTTAAAGTTTCTTCTATACTTCTTAACTCTTTTAGGACATTTAGATGCAAAATGACCATATTCTTGACAAGTCCAACATTTAAAGATTTTCTTACCTTTTGGTTCTCTTTTTACAAGTAATGCAATACCTTCTTCAATCTTCTTATCTTCCTCAGATTTAGATCTGCTACTGTTGGCATAATCTCCATTCACACTAGTACTTCTTGATAATGTAGGTCTAATGTTAAGAGCACTAAATGCTATCTCCATTCTAGGTAGCTCTCCTGATAATCTCAAATTCATCTTTTCTATTTCTAATCTTCCAAGAAGAGTCTCTCTTGAAAAGTTCAGTGTACAAGGTATCACTTGTTCAATCATCTGTGTTGTCTACTTGAATACTGGTGTCAAAGTTCTCAAAATTTTCCATATCACTTCATTCTCTATCTTATCACCTCTACAAGACTTTATTCCTATTACAATCTTAGACATCCTACCAATATAGCTTCTAATAGATTCATCTTCCATCATTCTGATATCTTCAAATGCACAAATCCAATTATGTAATCTAGCCTTCTTTTCATGTTCATCACCTTCAAAAGTAGAATGTAAAGCTTTCCAAATTTCATGAGATGTTTTCAAACATCTTACCTGACTGTATTCATTCTCTGGTAGTGCTGACAAAAGTGCTTCTCTTGCAAGTATGTTACACATGAATAGATCTAGCTCATCTTTAGTTCCTGCCTCTAGATTGTCTTCCTCAATGATAGTCTTCTCATTCTTTGTAATCAACCATAACTTGGTTCTAAACACAATAAATGTGTCTTCATCTTTTCTTTCCAGCTATCAAAATTTACTCCATCAACCTTAGGGCTTTCTTTCTTGAAATTCACCATGGATCTCCTTAAGTTGTTAAACTTTTCTTTCAAGGACCTGCTGCTCTGATACCAATTGTTAGAAAGTAAAAATCCCCAAGATAATTGAGAGGTGGGGGGTGAATCAGTTATCTGATAATTTAACCATTCAACTACTTTAAACAATATAATCAATGTAGTAATCAACCATAGAAAGATAATCATACACAATTGCACAATAACACAAGATATGTTGACTAGGGAACCTCTTGAAAAGAGTAAACCCTAGTGGGAATGATGCCCACAAAATGATGCACTAAAATGAAAGTTCCTTGTTAGAGGATGGACCCTATTAGGAGTCTTATGAAATACATTCAGTACATATAAATCCCTGTTAGGAGATTTTGAATCCCTGTTAAAAGATTCTAACCCGGTTAAGAGTTTATGGAAGACAGAAGGACCCACTGCCCAAATAGCTTCAAGGCAAGATCTCTGAACCCACTATCCAAAAGATCTTAGAATTATTCAACTGAATAATATGAAATATATTACCTCCTTCATATTGTTCCAAAACCACACTCTCTGCTACACAAGATCACAATTCTAGATCTTTATACTCACAAGTCTTCCTTCATCACTGAATTAGCTCTTTTCTTCACTTCATGCATATATTCACATCTCAACTTTCACAATTCAATCCTCTCTACTCAATTATCCTTTTTTTTACAATTCTCTTTTTCTCAATTCTTATTACAACTCTCATTACAACAAGGAAAACATTCCTTCTTATATACCAAACTAAAATAATTACAAATGAGTTGGTCCTTAATTACAAAATCATAATTTCTACACGCTACACACAAAATTCACATAAAACTATCAGCTTCTAGATACTGTAACTTTCTCCAAACATATCCTAGAAGTTTTCACTATGAACCACATCATCATTAATGAGTCTCCAACATCCCTTTAATTGTGCAAAATTAGATTCCATCCCAGCTAAGAGATATCCTCTGATTTCTGAAAATCACTACACAGAAACACTGTCTAAATACTGCTTTCACCAAAATGCTCATAACTCTCATGAATGAATGAATTTATTTTTTCATTGTTAACCATAGGTTAATAACACACCAAATAAAATACCATCAATTGAACAAAAGCCAATCTACAATACAACATGTGTGCAAAACAAAACTGTACCTACTTTCCTACTGATATCCAGAATATCACTATGTTGACATCAATGACAATCCAAGTCATGAATGCAACAACAACTGCTACAGAATGACTACCAAAATACTTTGCATTCATTCCTAATAGATTCACACTATCTAGGTAGGACAACTGGAAAGCATTTGAGCCAAGAGCTTCAGAAATAATAAATGGGCCCTTCCATAAAGACTTGAATTTTCCATGAGACCCTTTGGGTGCTCGCCTCTTGTCTCATAGTAGCACTTCATCACCCTCCATAAAGTTACGAGGCTGCACCTACATATCCAAAATCTACTTCACCTTCAGCTGATGTTTTGTGATATGATCTACCAACTCCTCCCTTTCTTCTTCTAGTCTACTCAAATGCATGACCTGTTTCTCCAGAGGGTCTTTAAAATACTGATCTTCAATGATAGCTTGGAGCTTAGCTGAGGAGAGTTCCAAAGGAAAAGAGACATGGGCTCCAATCCCATATACCAATTTGAAGGGGGCCATTCCAATTTCTCTTTTCAAAGTGGTTCGATCTACCCACAAGGCTTCAAACAACTTCTTAGGCCATTCACGGAGATTATCATCCATCAACTTTTTCATGATTGCCACCAGGTTCTTATTATTGCATTTGGCTTGACCATTCCCTTGTGGGAAATAATCAAAGGAATGAGCTAGAGATATGCCATGTTCATAACAAAAAGTTGAGATTTCTTTAGAAGAAAAGTATGTAGCATTGTTTGCTACTATCTTAACAGGTACCCTGAAATTGACAAAAATATAATTTAAAAGGAACTCACACACAACTTGAGAGTTCACTTTCTTGGTGGGGACAACTTCCACCCACTTAGTAAAATAATCATTGGCTATGAGAATATAAACATGTCCAGTGCTAGATGGTGGGTTCAAAGGTCCCACAAAATCTATTCCCCATTGTTTGAAAGGCTCATAAAAAATCACAAGTTTAAGAGGCAAAGCAGCAAGATGAGGTCTCCTAGTAAGAAGCTGACATTTTTCACAATTGTAGACATACTGGTACGCATCCTTGAACATGCTAGGCCAGTAGAAATGATTCTAGAGAATCTTGAATGTGGTTACAATTAAGGACTAGTGACATCCACAAGCTTCATCATGGAACACCTTCAAAAGTTCTTTCTACTGCTCAGCATCCATGCATCTTAAGAAGGTTTCATCTACACCTCTTTTATATAATGTCCCCTAGGATATCACATATTTTCTTGCTTTCAATTTCAAGTTACGCCTCTCTTTGGGATTTAAATGATCAGGACACTCACCATAAGTAAGGAAATAAGCCATGTCCGAAAACCAAGGATCGGTTAGACTGACTAGCAATGCCATGGGTACTTCATCAATTTTCTCAGACAGCTTACCATCCTCTACTATTAACTTGCATAGGCCCTTCCCCCTTACCAAATTGGTTGGTTTAATCATCAGATCATACTCTTTAATTTTTGCTATCCAAACTGCTCTATTACTCATACCAATCTCCTTCTGAGTCAAAATACTTTTCACTGCAGTCTCAAGGATGAAAATGGTACAATGGGAATGAAGTATATAGTACCTAAACTATTTTACCACTTTGACTATGGCAAAGGCATGTTTTTCCATCTGGGAGTATTTGAGCTCATGTCTTTTCAGAGGCGTCCTCATAAAGGCTATGGGTGCTTCATATCCTTTCTCATCTATTTGTGTTAATATACCCGATAGAGTATGCTCGGAGGCATAACAATAGATGATAAAGTCCTTTTTGAAATTGGTACTTTTTAGCATAGGTGCTTGAGATATCACATCCTTAATATCACTAAAATCTTTGCATCCATTTTTGTTCCACTTAAAAGGAACTTTCTCACTCATCATGTTGACCATGCACATAGTAATTTCTAAGAATTCTAGAATGAATGCACACAGGAAATTCACCTGGCCAAAAAAAGACTTCAATTCAGTTTTGCTCAAAGGTAGGTTGAGCTGTTGAATTGCCTTAACCCTTTCAGGGTCAATTCAAACACCATCCTTTGAGACAATATAACCCATTAATTTTCCTTCCTCCACAAAGAATATTGATTTCTTGGGGTTCAAAGAAATGTCATGGCTTCTACATCTTAAAAGTACTGTCTCAAGATCTTTTAGGTATTGACCTTTCTTCTTCAAAAATATGGTAAGATCATCTAAATACATCACTATAATTTTGTTCTAGAGATCTTCAAAAGAAGAATTCATTGCCCTCTGGAAGGTTGCACCTACATTGATCAGCCCAAATGGCATTCAACTATATGCATAAGTTCCCCACAGGGTGATAAACACCATTTTGTGTTGGTCATTTTTTGCTACACTGATTTGGTTGTACTCAGAATAGCCATCTAGCATAGACATAACTTTAGATCCTGATACAGCTTGAAGAACATGCTCCATCATAGGCAAGGCATAGTTAACTTTTAAAATTTCTTAGTTCAGGTTACAAAAATCAACATAGATCCTAATCTTTCCTTTCTTCTTCCTCACAGGAACTATATTAGCGATCCAAGTGGAATGAGGAATGGGATAGATAATTCTTTCCTGTAGCATCTTTTCAACTTCCTTCAGTATGGCTTTAGACACTTTCGGATTATAGTTTCTTAATTTTTGATGAAAAGGGGTAACACCATGCTTTAAAGGGATTTGATGTTCAAAAAGGCCTCCTCTAAAATTCTTCAGGTCATCATACCCCCAAGCGAAGACATCCCTGTATTCTGTAAGTAACTTTGCTAGGTCTTCTTTTTCAGTTGAAGTACACGTCTGACCAATTGAAATCCATTTCAGATCATCTTGCTCTCCTATATCAATTTTGTCATATTCTTTGGCATTATGTACATGGGATATCTTCTCTTTAACAGTACTATCATCTTTTCTCCTGAACAAATGTTCTAGAGATAAAAGGCCCTTGGGGATTTTATTACCTTTTAGTTGAATCACCCCATCACTACCTGCAAGATCTTCATAGACTTCTTTGCAATCACTGTTAGATCCTTTAAAATATACATCAAAAAAACCTGCGACACATTCTAAGAAATCCTTGAGCTAGGAATCACTATCAAAGACCTACCAATACTCCACATTATTAGGCACTTTCAGCTTGTAGATCATCTCAATTTGATACTTTCAAGTTTTAAAGTCAGGATGTGGCAATAATAATGAAGTCGATACTGCCAGGGCATCTGCTCCGGTGTTCTGATTTCTTGGTATAAATTCTATGGAAAAAGCATCGAAAAAGTCCAACTCGTCCCATACCAAATTTCTATAATGCTTTAACCTCTCATTCTTGAAAAAAATTATGCTTTCACCTACTTCATGATTAACTCGACATCACCCTTTACTATCAACTTTTTGACTCCCCTCAGTTTTGCCTCTTCTAATCCTAGAAGTAAGGCTTCGTACTCTGTAGTATTGTTAGTATTTTTGAAATCTAACTTGAAAGAAAGAGGAATACATTCTTTATTAGGAGGAAAAAGGACTACCCCCACGCCTGAGCCTAAATTGGAGCAACTGCCATCAAACTCCATCTTCCATATACCCTCTTCTTTCTGAGAGGAAGTTTCAGCATCCTTTTCAAGATCGGCTAAAATGAGATAATTGACAAAATGACACTCCTCATACAAAATTTGAGCTTTTGGGTTATCTGAGGGTACCACAGTATATTTATTTTTAGGATCAGGTTCAAGTTTTACTTTCTTTTTTCCTACTGGGATCATAGCCTCTAACCAGTCTATCTTAATGTCTCCTCCTAAATCCTTACAAAAAGTTCTATTGAGCAGCATACCATAGCTAGCTAGGATATCTACCACTAGGATAGTCAACTTCAAACATTTGTCAGGATATGTAGCAAGAATGGCTTGGGCATCTTTGACTTGACCCATTAACAGTACTTGTTTCCCATCCATAGAATAGCAATGGCCATAGGTTTTAGTTAGGATGAGACCAATGGCTCTTGCAATAGGGGCAGGCATGATGTTATCTGATGCGCCAAAGTCAATAATGCAATTGCTGAGCTTCTAGCTATTTAGCAGTAAGGAGATATAAAAGGGATTAGGTTTTATTTCCTCTAGTTCACCTTCAATTGTATTAACAAAAGGACATTCTTCAGGTGTCTGAGGAGTATCTTGGGGCTTAAAGACAAGCAGTTCTTCAACTATGGTTGTCTCGCCTATAAGAGGCTTATCTGGTTTGGGGTTTGAACTAGACTCCCCTTCAACATATTGGACCAGCTTGTCCAGCTCTTTGGGATTCATTTTAAGATATTTTGTAGGGGAAATGGAGATTGTGCTTGTTTTATAGAATTCAACAAAGTCAAACAAAGAAGAAGGAGATGAGCCACCTCTTGGTAAGATCTTTACTTCAGGGCCCTTTGGACATGCAGGAGTCTCTCCACTTCTAGCTTCTTTACACCTAGCATCAGCATTAGCAACAATTCAACTAGGAACAAACTTTTGCATTCTCTGATTTCTTGTTAGAACAGCGTAGGTAGGATCCTGTAAAGTTGCTAAAACACTTCCACCTCTATCAAAGCCTGGCTCATACTCTAGGTAAAAAGAACTCAATAGACCAATATCAGGTGAGTCTTTTTCTTCTTTCAACTCTTCTATACTGATAATATTTTTTATTGCATTGATTTGGAGACACCTTAACCAATCAGGACAAGATTCACCATCATGATCGATTGTTAGATGAAAGGAACACATTGTTTCCCTTGGGGAAGATTCGATTTGCAATCTAGGTTGTGAACTCAGCAAAAGAGGTGCTTTTCCCTGGGGTTGATTATATTTTCTTCAGCTAACATCTTGATAAGGGGATTGGTATGGTGAACTAGCCTTATTCTACTATCTCTTGAGCATAGCCATATCATTCATCAACCTTTGCATTAGAGGGTTTGTTGTTGTAGAGGATGAGGGAGTTCCCAAAGCTTGAACTTCTCTCTTCTACTTTCTAGCCATTATTAGTGTATCCTCTAGCTGAATAGCCTGTGTCTGGGCTGCAGCCAAATTGGCAACTCCATCTTTCAATAGGTGAAAGCTTATATTAGGCAGAATGGCATTCAAGAAGAAAATCTTCTTATTCTCATTACTGGGTGCCGAAGCTACTAGAATCCTTTGCAAAATTCTATTAAACTTAGCCACAAACTCCCGCATAGGCTCATGTATTTCCTTCTTTAGTTGACTAAGTTGAAGCAATAAAGAAATCTCATTATCAAGAGTTTTAAATCTTGTTTCAAAAGCCATTTTCATATCATTCCAATTAGTGATTGAACTCTTTGGTAAATGAATGAACCAATTAGCTACGGTATCCACTAAAGTCCTAAAAAAAATCCTGACTGCAACTTCTTCAGTAGGAACACTATTAACACCACAGGTAGTGTGGAAGCATTGAGATGATCATCAGTGGTTACTTTTCCATCTCCGTTGAACTTGGGCAAGACCTGATTAGCACCTTTGGGAAAATCCCCAAGGGGGTTAGCTCCTAAGTTTAGTGAGCCAATATTCTAACCCTAGGGTTGAGTGGCAGCCATGTTAGGTAATTGGAAATTCAAAGGTTGGATATTAAGAACAGTAGGCACAACAATACCTGGTGTTACAATAGCCTAGAAAAGAGGTGGAACAAATGGGCTAGGTGGAGGTGAAGAAGGTCTACTAAATGTTCGGGTTTTCTTCTTCTTGTGGGTATTAAGGTCAGGTTCAAAACTAAGATTCCTCAAAGCTTCAAAATCTTCATCAAGCAATCCCCTACTCATATCACCTCTGGTATACCTCTTTTCTGCCAATTTCAAACTTGAGAGTGACCTTAATTTCTTGTTGGGGGTTGTGCAAGTCTATTCACTATAATTGCTTCACAAGCAATTGGTATTCCCCTCAGTCACTCAGCTCTTTCTTCTTATCTTTCAAGAACTTCTTGAACTTGATGAAACTATTGGTTATTGCATTTAAACCTCCACGCTGTTGTAGCTAAGCTTGAAATTATGTCTTCTTGTGTGTCTTCAAATCCTAGATAAGGTTGAAGCACAGGAAACACATCATTGTGTGGTAATACCATCTTGTGGCATTATATCAGTTGAGAACCTAGTGTTTTATACTGGACTCTCCCCAGTAGAGTTGCCAAAAATCTGTTAGCGAATAGATTTGTCTTCCTCTTTTTAAATGAAAATGAATAAAGACTCTATGCTTCTAAAGAAAACTGATTCATCAATAGTTGGGTAAGCATAAGAAATTGCTTCCCTATGAATTTTTAAGGTACAAATTCCTTGTAGAATATTCAATGAATTGTTAACAAAAAGTAAATTCATACACCTTTGACCGAAAAGTGTAGGACCACTCAAATACTCTTGGGTATTGAGGTGATTTATAGAATCAACATGTGATTAAATTTAACTATAAAGAAAACTAAGATCTACTAACTACTTCTAAAACAAACAACCTATAAAATAACTCAAGAAAGACAAGCTAGAAAGAAACCATAAGCAACTAAATATAAATAACACATGCACAAATTTAAATGTACCAACTTTCAAAGTAATCAATACATTCCAAATTTTGATTCAAAGATCTAAACCATACCATGCATCTATATATTCATATATGATTGGATCAAAGTCTAATAAAAAATCAGTCACTAGTTGTTTCAGAACTTAAAAAGACTATGCTAACTATCTACTTCCAAATAGAAAACTATCTATTTTTTTTATCTGTCCTTTCTAACTCTTTCACTGTTCAATGCTCCAGCATTAATAGTTTCAGGTTCGAGAGAGCCTCCAAAAAAAGTCGGCCTCTCGAACACCAAAAAAACATTGTTTAAAACCAGTTACATAACTAAAAATAGAGTTTCATAATATGTGTCATTTAAAACATAAAGAAAGGGAAATGTTGTCCCAAAAACTACTAACTCCCTCTGAGGCCTTATGACATGGAGGTTTGTATGAGCTTCCAGGATCAAAACACGTTCACCAATTCCTGGGCTGGCTAGAAAAGTAGATTCTTCAGACCTGTCAGCTTCGCCTGAGTCACATTCTTTTCCCACCTTAACTCCCTGATCCTCTCCACCTACTTAGGTAACTAACCTCTGTTCAGCAGCAACATAGATTCCAAATTTCCAATTCTGGTGAAATCCTGGATTGTAGGTGCTTCATTTTCTTTAAGAGCAATCATGGTGTCTATAAAGACTTTAACCATGGCATCTATATCCTTGTTACCTTCATCAATTTGCAAAATACTCTAGGGATTCACTATCTTGATTTCTTTAAGGGCATCCACATGCATATCTAGCACCTCTTTCTCTATCGCTTTGGCTTGAGAGATCGCAGCTTTAAACATTGTATTTTTTCATCCAAAGTTTTGCTTCAGGATGAACAACATACAAGGATCTACTAGCTTCATCAGATTCTCAACTAAGAACTGAGTCACACCATAGGTTTCTATTTCTTGAACCTATATCACTATCACTGCGCATTTCTCTTCCTCCATTTCCCAGCTTGGAACTAGGGTTTGAACCTCACCGAGTAATCCTTCTCCATCTAGGCAAGTAGATATAAACTCATGGATGAAAGCAGTCCCTTCAGTGATAACATTGTTTATCCAAGACTTCATGACCTCCATTAGAACCCTCCCCTATTGCATCTATTTCACTAGCCTTTGGCTTTCAACTCAATTCAAATCAAAATCTTGTGAAGACTGGGCTAGTGGCAGTACTCCATCATCAGTGAGTGAGGAAAGAAACTCGACCATGGTAGATACCAGTTGTTTCAACTCACATTTCTCCCTTCCATCTTTTTGCAACTTCCCAAGCATATGATCAGCTAAGAATTTAAATAGGTGATCCCTAGAATCCCTATTTAGAACACCAAGTTCCATCTTCATGATTTTAAAGTCTTCAGCCTCTGGTTCCTGAATTCCCTCTTTAGGCCTGAAAGTGGCTATTTTTGTAGTCACCTTTCCAATAGATGGATAGGTAGATAGCCTAGCATCACTCTTCATTCTTTTTTCTTTGGGTTTCTAGGTAGCATATTTTGTGATGATATCCTTCACAAGAAGTGAAATGGGTTTGTAACTCTTTCTTTTATTCACTGATTCAATTAGCCAGGGAGGAACTGAATCGGTGACTATCCGATTATCGAGAGTTTTTATAGGAGTATTATCAGCCTGAGGTACATCTATGCTACTGGTAAGGATTTCTTGAACCTTTTCTTGTTGATCCATTGGAAAATAAATTTCATCATCGTTAATCTTGATATCCAGGTAATCAGGTCCTAAGGATGCCATCTGATAGCGCCTTTACGATCTTGTTCTAGGCCTTGATCTTGGTGCGGTAGGATGCCCCTTGGAAACCACCTTTTTCTTAGGGGACATAACTTTACCTACATTTGGAACCACATGAGATACATTAGATGGGGCATGTTTCACATTTTTTAAGGTTGATCCTGCACTATGTTTTTCAAGAGGGGGGTTCTTAGCTCCTTTCATTTTCTTTTCTATTAACCAGTTTTCCATGACCCCGAAAATGGTTTGGGCCCTTAACTTTATATCATCTTCTTCTTTCCTGTTCCAATCTATGTCTGGGGGACTTCTTGCTTCTACATTGCTAGCCTCTGAACCTGTGGCTTTAGAACTATCCTCTTCTACACCCTTAATATCAAAATTTAATTGTAACATTTTGATTTGTGGAATTACAAGTCTAGAGTGATCTCATTTCCAGATTGCCTCCTCATCATTGAGATCTTCCCATAGGTCCTCAAGGTGCAAACTAGGTGAAGGATAATTACTTAGTCTTAGAACTTGTCTAGCGAAGCCCTTATTGTCAAAACCCCATCTTAACTCATAAAATTGCAAATGAAAACTCAACAAGTTGCTTCCTATCACCGAAGTGTCCATCATATTATTACAGGTCAAGTTGCCAATTTTAACTAGGAACATAGAAGGCCACTTTTCTTCTGGCAGGGTATTTTTAATAACCATGAACAATTGCTTGCAAACTTTCACCAAAATAAAATAGTCGAAAGAAAACCTTGGGAGCCTGAGAGGTTCATCATCAAAGCCTCTGACTTGGATGTAGGTGAAACATGGAAATTGAATGAATAGACTTTCATAGACTTGAATCAGTTTCTATGCCTCCAATGAAACTCTTTGGTTTGCGACTACTACCAATTGTTGACACAATCTACCTAGGTAAACATCATGAACCTTCCTATAATTTTCCAAAATTTTATCTTTTCTTAATAATGGACAGTACTCATAAATTAAAACATCTTCATTCCAAGGAACGTGTTGAATGGCAAACAAATCTTGTGTGCATGCCAGGCAGTATATCAAAGAGGAAGACATAAAGAAATCCTTCTTAATGGTATGATCTTGTTTAAGTTGGTCCCTCAGGGAACTAGCAATAATCTCTACCAAATCAATATGTTGCCCCCCTTCCAAGACTATCTCTATAAAATGAAACATCCACTGCTCATAGAGAAGAACCTGTTATGAACCTTTAATTTGGTGAAGCAACACTATCACATCATGAATAAGAGGTTTCATGTGATCTTTAGTGAGAATTTTAGGTAATCGAGACTTGCCTTTGTAATTGGTTTAAGTCCACTTCCTTGCCACATGACTCTGGTTTTTATCTATGTTCTCTTTGTACTGAGCTAGAGATTGGGTGGGAGTAAAATTGACGAGAGATTCTTTTGGGATTTTAAAAATAGCCATAATAGTCTCCCTATTGACTGGCACAAGGGTTGGCCTTCTGCATTCATAATGCACTTGGATTTAACATCATATCTATTAATACATTGCTGAACCAATTCTGGGCATACAGCTGATGGCAGAAAATTTGTGGCTTCTAATAATCCACTCGATAGGGACTCTAGACTACAATCTTCTGCTACATGGCTTGTGAGGTCAATTGCCATTTTTTCTACTGGTATCCCTAACAAGTTTGTGTTTGAGACAATAGGGGCTTGACACTGCATATTCTTAACATTCCCAAAGAAATGAATACTGGACCTCATCTCTCCCTCAGGAATAAAAACAAAAATGCCCCCCCTCTCGAATCAATACATTAAACAACAACAAGAAATGAGAAAAAGCTTTAGGAGCTACCTATTTTACACAGACTCAGAACAAATTCTTCTCCCACAGCTGAGACTCTGCAAAAAAATAATAGGAAAGAAAAACTTACAGAGCTGTTTATATTTTGAAAGATTAATGCCTTGAAAAGTTGACTTTAATGAGCATTAGTCGGGGACATTAATTTCAAATTATGTGAGCAGTAATGACTTAGCAATAGGACATCCTTGAAATCTACCATCTTTAATATCATTGTTAACCATCCCCCAAATAATATCTCCCAGTCATGCTAACGATTTCATTAATTGCAACCTGAAACTTTATTCAAGATTTGCTTCCTGGCTCCCGTCACATCAAAATTGTCGCTCTTAAAAATTAACCATCATTTTGCCATCAGCTTATGTCATGTGTCCCATCAACTATCCTTTCACTTATGACTCTGCCCACCGTCTATCTTTGAACCTCTTTGAACTACTTTGAACCGGAGTTCAAAGTGGTTTGAAGTGGTTCACCGTCAAAAGGTGATGTAGGCCGGGGCCGACTTGTAGAAAATGGTCATTAGAAAAGAAAACATTCATTGACCTGCTTCGAACTACTTTGAACTAGAGTTCAAAGTGGTTTGAAGTGGTTCAGGTGAGGCATGAGTCTTGAAAAATGTTCATCCAAGGAAGGCCAATTTTGAACTTGACAAACTTGAAGGCTATTTCTTGACAACTTTGAAGGGCATAAACGCTTGAAGGATTACTGCAAGGAAATACTCTTAAGGGAATGTACTGAATGAGCTTCAAATTAATGAGCTAGCAAGGGTCTTAGACACTTCTAAAATGGTGACTCTAACTATCTCTAACACATAGATATTTAATATTCATTATACAAAAATTATAAGTAAATATTTGAATTAATTTTAAGAATTTTCATATAATTTTGGAACCTGACCATTGCTAAAATCCTAGGGCACAAAGTCTAAATGAACATACATCCACTAAAACACATCATTGAAAAATATTCCAAATCCATGAAAGATAAATATGCCTTACATAGAACTTCCAACAGCTCTCTACAAAATTATCAAATTCATATGTATTCCATAAAACCCTCTAAAATCATTTTCAAGACATACTTCCCTTGAAAGCAAGCTTAAAACCATTTCACAATTTACCTTATAAATTGATGAATCAGAAATGCTTTACAATCCTAATTCACAAGAATTCAAAAAAAACATACGAAGATAATCATATATTGAAAAGAGGCTCAAACTATATTTTCATTGATATTTTTTTTCTTCAGTACATTAAGAAAAATTGAGTGCACTCAAATTAGAGAAAAAAGGTCCCAAACCAAAGTTTCATTCATTTTCTATTCTCCTTTACAATTGTTTCAACTTGCAATATATATCACTAGAAATCTTGGAATCCTATTATGACTTAGGATGCAACAAGCTTCAGATTTCTAGGATAAGATAAAAAATGGTTACAAAAGGAAACATCTTTTTCACAAAAACCCATGCCAGAACCACTACGCATGTAATAGACCTACATCAACCTCGTGTGACAACATGATGGTGCCTTTTTTGGGAATATTTAGGATAGCTTCAATGATTACAATTAACAGTCTTAGCCTCTTTTAAATAAATGACCTCCCTGTGCTTAATGACCAAGTTCCATGTGTATGTCACTCCTCTGCCTCCAATGGTGGGTCATCAACAACTAGCTTTATCTTCTTCTTTTCAGGCTTCTATCCCACTTCACCACCTCTACATCAGATGGAAAATCAAAAGACTTAATATCATTCAATTTTTTGACTACTTTGTCCCATCTAGAGTATGTTATATCTTTGGCATCAGCTATAAAATTTTCAAAACCCATCTCAACCTTGAACATAGCATCCAATACTTTGTTGAAGTCCTCCATGTCCAAAGTGTCACCTACAACCAAGAATGATTCCCTTTTTTCCATCCTAACATCAAAATCCCCACTCCATATAATCCTTTCCTTTAGGATTGCATTATCACCATAAATCAGGGGAACATATGGGCTAGAGCCAGAAATAAACATATTTAATTTTATCTTAACCTGATTTGCCTTACCCTTGAAAAAAGAGAGAGATGACTTGATTGCATCAATCATTTCTCTAGTATCTATGATTGTCTTTGGGAAATCAGGCGTGTATTAATGCACAACCTCTAATTTTTCAAACAAAGTTACCTTGCCTGACCATATAGTCAAAAGTGGCTCCAATGTAGCCAAAGCATATATGATGTCTTTCTCCAATTTTTTCATTGTGATGTGTGACCTGTGCACAACGTCAATGCTTTCCTTGATTGTCTACATCCTATGATGTAATATATCCATCAATGTTGTAAGTGTAACCTCATTATTCTCATCATCTAATGCCATTGTTTCCTAAGAATCCTCAACATGCATTGGTTGTACATCATAGAGGACTTCTACAACAACACCTAGATCAGTTTGTGCATCTACTGATGCATATCTCATTTCCTTGTGCTCTATTGACTGTGAAAACTACCTAATTTTATCTTTGACTGTATCTAATTATTCTTGAGTGTGAGCACACTTTACTATCACTTCCTCATATGTTTTGGCCACAACTATCAATTGATGGTATGTCTTTGTATACCTCTTTGATATTTGCTATGTTTTGGCCAAATTCAGGAAAGACAACTACTGTAGCATAGAGGAAACCTAATGTTACCTGTATTCTCCAAATTCCAAATTATTCTATCAGATGTCCTGTCCTATTAGAGGTTGACTACATGAGGCTTTTGGATAGAAGGTGCCAAATTCCATAATGCAAAGGCTTTTTATTTAGGATCCAAACCTGATCCTCTAATTACATAACCAATCTCCACCTTTTTTCTAAACAATGGATCTAGTTGTTCTCTAATTTGGTCAATTACAAATGCATATTATAAGTCTCAACCTAGTAGTAATAGCATGCCTCTCTTTTTTACTATCTCTCTAGCTTGATCCTTAGTGATCTATTCAAATTCAGGATCATATTCCTGTAAACCTTTATAATTTTCTCTTTCTTTTATCCCTCATCACCTTCAAAAGTGAGAGTAGACTTTAGCTCCTTTTCCTTAGGCTTGTACAACAAACTTTTCAATTCAGGAGTTTTGATGAATTGATCATCTTTCATAAATTATTGGGCCTCCAATACCCATTTATCTGGCCTTAAAGCCAATGAAAATTCTATGTTTGATACCTTTTCTTCTTCAAAAGGGATGTTAGTTAATTGTTTTCTTATTTTCTTGAAATAAGGGCCATGTCTAGGTACTAATGCATTGGCTCTATTCTTTAGAAGTATTTCTTCTACCTTTACTTTCTCCATATCTTCCATTGGGTCATGAGAGGATAATTCTTCTTCTTTCCTACTTCTAACTTCCTCTTCAGAATCAATGTCAATTTTTGCATCTTGTAACACAACCTCCTTAGGCATTTGAACCATCAATTTCTCACAGGCATCAATCATCTTATCAAATCTAAGTATGGAGAATTGGGGAAAAAACCATAGAATGACTCATCCATTTATTTTAACTCTATTTATACTCTCACAAAGTCTCTCCACTTTTGATTCCTTTTAGTAATTTTATCTAAATTTATCATGTTTTTGATTAGATCCTCGTATTCTAGGGGCTCACCATCCTTTACCTTTTTAAAGAAAGGAATCATCTCCTTACATGTCTTCTTAATAAAACCCTCAGAGTCACAATATCTAGACACAACATAAGGCATCCTAAACTACCTTAAGAAATCATTTATCTAATCTAGGTCCTTCTTCCCTATTGTAAAATAATGGACTCCACACAACCTAGGCAAAAAGGTGCCTTTCTTATGCCTCTCTAGTAGGTCTTTATCTTCTAGATTTAATTTCCAGATAAACTCAATCCATGCTATTTTATGTGGCACTATTCTAGGCAAAATATGAGGTGGTTGTGGATACCCATAGATTTTGATTATGGTGGCATTGTCAAACAAATAGAAATCCCCCTAATTATGAAAAAGAGGCCAGTTATCCATGAACTAACTAGGTCTTAAAACTCTTATAATTCCCCCCACTAACCTATTTATTGGGGTTCCTAACATAATATAAAGGGGCTCAACAATCCAATTTTTAAAATAATTAAAATTTGATAGGTGGGAAGAATTGTCCCAAACTTGGGTCCATCTTTGAATTGGTTGTAAACAATAAAACTCATACCTATACAAATTCAACTCATCATCCATGCTTTGGTGGTTGCAGAAGAGGATCAGGTGCATTAATAGTGAGTAATTCTTGAATTTGATCATAGACAGTTACTCAGCTACAGCTATTTTCTTTAACCCTTCATGAATTTCACTCACTATCCAACCAACATAGTCATAATCCTTGTTGACATGCAGATTTTGAATATCCATGGACATTTGTAATAGATCCATAGTCACAGTTTTGTCAGCCTCAATTCCCAACACCTTGTAGAAGCCATACACTGTACATTGGAAAAAGTGATGGAATTTTGTCAAATCATAGGGTGGCATCAACTCCTCTAGAATGACCACCCTTCTGTCATCTACCCTAGGAATGAATTTTGGTATGACATTCTTTTTGATAAACTTGTGGAACTTCTCAAATTATTATATTTCTTTATCCAACTCAATCTCGGTACACATTTTACCAGTGATGTCAAAATCATCCACTATGCTGGCCCTATCAATCCTTACAAGCTCATACATATCCTAATTTCTTATTACTCTAGTCACAGCATCGTACTTCCTTGAAAACTCCCTCAACAAGTCCATTTCCATGTATACATCTAGGCAGATTATGTTTCCTAGACCCAACTCCCAAGGGTTTGAGATAGGGATCTCTTTAACCCTATTCTCCTAGAAAAAGTGGAAGAGAAAAGCACCACTCATGCTAGGAGTGTAAACATCCTTGCATTGGTCCCATGAATCACACCATTGGAATTCAGTTGCAGGATTTGAATTTGAACATCTCAGGAGAAACCTAATAAACTCATTAGAAAGTATACTACCCTTCTCCTTCTTGATAAGAGACCCAGTGATTGATTGACTCATCTTGGTATGTTTCTGAAACTTGCAACTAAAAAAAAATCCTTAACTACTACTTGAACATTGGCTCTACAATCAAATCTCAGCACACACAAAATATGGAAAAGCACAAAGGGAAAAGTACTTGAAAATCCATAGCACACATTCTTTTATAGCTTCTCAGGCTTCTTTCATGTTGTCACCTCAGTGCACTGTCATCATCATCATGCAATCTTCATAACAATATCTTCCTCGTAAATTTATTACCAAGTTGATATACTATAATAACTTTGGCTTTTATGTTATAGTTTTGGATCATAACTATAGATTTCAATGGATAGCTCTAGGTGTCAAACAATGATTCTCTTGGCCATTTTAATTTTCTTCCCTTTTTATAGAAGTCTCACCAAATCGCTAAAACTTTTTATCAAGCCTTATTAACCATAGTGAGTTGATGACCAAACCCAAACACACACTTGCTAGGTCACCAACATTTCTTCTTAACCACCACAAACCTTCGCAACCTAGAAACCAAAGGAAAATCACTTAACCTTTAACCTTTATTGCCAACTCGCTAACATTCTTCTTAACCACTCAAAACTTCTATGAGTTGGTGACCTAGCCTTTTCCTTTAACACTTTTCTTTTGTCGCAGGCTTTCTAACTATTTCTTTTAACCATTCAATCACTTCGTGAGCTGGCAATGAAGCCTTCATTCTATTATAAATATCTATCACTTGCCACATTTTTTGTTTACTCGCCAAGATAAAAAGAATATATAAAGATACCTTGCAAGATAGTGACCACCATAGATTTAATCTTCTTATTATGCTACATCATGGACCCCTGGAAAAATCTTGTTAACTCGCAAACCAAACACTTAAGTTATAAAAAGGGTCCACCAATTAGCAATTAACATTCAAAAACTCATACTTGCTAGGTCACCAAGGATAATATAAATCGCTACATAAAGTCTATGAGCTTGTGACAAGGCTAAAACATAAACACTCCCTAGGTCTCCATGGTTATTTAAAGACCAATTAATACTCTGTGAGTTAGTGACAAAGGCTTCAACTTAAACAATTGCACACTTGTAGAGGTTAACTTAACATTCATGAAGGAGCCCACGAGCCAGCAATTGACATTTTAAATGGATGGTGAGTTAGCGACTAAGAAAAAAGGTAAACTTCACTTAAAAATAGACTTAGCCACTTTTCAAAAAGACATGCATTTAAGACTAAAAGGTGGGAAGGAACTTTAAACAAAACAAACACCAATAAGGAAAGATTTAAAATAGAACCGGGATTTAACATGAAAATTTTAGGATCAACACAACCAAATGAGTTGTGGTCCAAACCACACTATGCTTTGACCATTTTGATATTATAACTATGACCACACCTTATAATTCTTCATCTATCACAACCGCTACCAAAGTGTTGACCTCTATGTCTATTGATCTTTTGGACTTAACCAATTTCAACATTAATGATCAATTAACCTTCACACCAATTGCATCATGCACTTCACCAATTATTATACATGACGAATATGACTTATTTGTCATCAATAAAAATCAAACCAACTTCTTCCTATAACTGTAACCAATATACATCACCATGTCAACTCTCAATCTCATCAAAATGCCAACACTATATTCATATCTCCTACAAATTCACCTCTTGGAAGAGTAGAAAAATTTACTTCAGGAACGCTGACTTCAACAGGTTCAATTTTTGGAATAGAGGTATCATCAACTTGGGCTTCTTCTATGAAAACATCAATTGGTTCTCTTCCAAGATTGACTTCAAATCTTCACTGTATTTTTTACACTTCCTTTTTCCACCCAGTTATTATCTTGTTTATCCTTAATTTTCTCCTAAATTATTTATTGGACTTTTTGAATATCATATCCATTTATGCTACTACAATAATAGGACATAGACTACTCAACACTTGTTCTTTCAATCTTTCATCCTCATCCTTAGCATTTACTCTTCTCATTTCTACAAGATCACATAAACCTTTTCAAATCCTAGACATAATATAAAAAAGAGTTATATCGTATGTATCCAAATATTTTATAGTGGCTTCCTCAAGTACTCTTTTACTGACATCATAAAACTTATCATATAATTTAGAAGTGGGTTTCAAATTACCATGAAAATTTATGGCTTCCTCAACATCATTAACTAACATTTCAACATTATCTGAATTGATCTTCATTTACTTACTTATTTTTTCTTATTTGGATGGCTTGACTTGGGAGAATCTTGAAGATTTAGTGCCCTTAGACTTTATCTGATTCACTTCTTCATCATATTTTGTCTCTTCATCATCCTTAGTGTCAACATACTTTCTTTTTCTCTTGACATTTATCCTCTTTCCTTATTTTCCTGAAGATGTGACTTGTGGTTTCTTCTTGGTGTTGACTAGATTAGGAACACTAGAGGAGGGTGCAAAGCTTCTATTTTTTCTTGATATGGGGGAAGAGGCATCTATACTTATGTATCAACTTTTACTGGATTATCCTTTTCTTGCATTGATCTCTTTCTTTCTTCCCTAACTTCTTGTACTAGAATGCCCATGCTCTCTACAAAAATCTCAACCTATCTTCTGACTTTCCTATATATTTCTAGCCTCTTCAATTCTTGATACACCTTTAATTCCTTCTCTATAAAATTTCAAAAAATCTCTTCTAAAGTGTCAATGGATTTTCTCAAAATATTTTGAGCATATATGTTAATTATCTCTACATAAACTTCATACACCATAGGCATAATCCATATTTTCCTAGGTTCCATAGGTTCTATTAGAAACTAATCAATATCAACCATAAAATAAATTGTATGATTGTGTTTCTCTACAATTTATTTAGGGATCCTTTCCCTTGCTTGCATCTGACTTTGAAAATATTTTAACCCCAAAGAATACTTCTGTGATTCTTACTATCACTCATGTCTAGGAGATCTTTGATTTGTGTGCACCTACTAGTTTATCATTTGACCATTTAACATTTCCAACTATCAAAACCTCATTCATAAAATTGAATAATAGAAACAAGACTAGAATTTGATACTTGAAATAATTCTTCTTTTCCATCTTTATCTTAGTCATATTATCTATTAGTTGGCTCCACAAAAACTCACATAGGTCATATTTTTCATTTTATCTTATCATTTGATAAGAAACGTATATGCCCATACCTAAGATTGAATTCTCATAGATGGAGTAGTAAATCTTGTACCCAATAAAAATTGAAGAAAAATTCACTTTAGGCTCTATGATATCATTTATTGTCATCATCCTTTTGTCAAACTTTTTTCTAGTTGCATCTGTGACAAGTTGGTTCTTCACGGACTTCGGAATAGGTAAGTCACTAGATGACCACAAACCAATTACATCCTTAATGAAATCCTTGGTAATATTGAATGGCTTTATCAACCACATTAATTCACCATGAATTAAACTTAGAACATACTTAAATCATTCATTTTCATCAAACACTATGAACTTGATAACCTAAACAAATTTCTTCTCTTCCAATACCTTAAATTCATCCTTAACCATATAATCATTTGATGGCTTGTCTAAATAAATATTTAATATATTCAACATCAAGAACACCATACAGGACATCTAAAAAATCACCTACCACATTTTCCTCTATAGATTTAAAGGGGTGGCTCTTAAATTTAGGGTGAGGTCTTTGTTGGAAACTACAATTGAAACAATTATTATATTGTCATTGATGTCAAACCTTAACTGGTAGGACAGTTTCTAGCTAGGATAATACCATATCTATTGATTGATGAGGAGGATTAGGGAAAGGAGATAACAAGAGAACCTAAGGAAAGGTTGAGTTATTTGATACTTCAATGGGTACTTGGTTAGTTGGCACATTAATAAGATAATGTATTATTTATCTAAGTAAGGAGAAAGACTGAAGAAGTAGGCTTAACCGAGAAAAATTGAATAAATCTAGTTTAAGTCAAGTGATGTTAATGACGACTTAGTGCTAGTATATTCTAAGTAAATATAGTGTTGACTAAACATTAATATATGTCAAGTGATAATAAATTACTGAGAAAAGATAATATTTTCCAAGAAAGATAGTTTGTAGAGATGACCGAGATGTGCAGTGATGACCGAGGAGAACATAGTATTGACCAAGTGTTAGTGAATAGGGTGAAAATAGAAGCATAGTAACATACACAACATTCATCACCTATTCATTTAGAAAGGATGTTTAGAAGCATAAATAGATCTGAAAATGCTTGGAAATTAATTAGATCAAAGTACATACTTCATTATGATATTAGTCTAGAAATACCTAATTTTTGAAGTTTGTATGAAGTTTCAGAAAGTTTTGTCACCTATTCTGGACTGGAAATGTCGAGGTGGACAAAACCCAGAAATCTTTTCTCCAGATTCACCCAGGTCGACTTTGACCTTTTAAAAGGTCAATGACCAAATTTTTATTCCAAAGTTCGATTCTAATTTTGTTCGTAGATCCTAAAAGTTCAGTGAAAAGGGTACCCCAATCTGGCCTTTAATTCTTGAAATAGCACCTGCAGATATCTGAAAAAGGGCTTTCTGGGGTGTCTATATAGGGTTTTGCCTTAGTCAAACCTCCATTTCAGTGATTCCCACCTCCACGAATAGCCGATTGAAATAGTATGTGTGTGTGTATATTGAAAGTGTAAAGCTAAGATCTAATCCTCTAGATTAAAACCCTAGCATGAATATGTATGAAATAACAATGCATAGATTTGAATGTGATAGAAAATCATACCAAGCCCCCAAGGCTAAAGTACTTCTACCATTCTCACAATCTATAGTTGTTACTCCATGATTGAATGCTCAAAATGTTGATGATGATGGATCAAGGAAGAATGATTCTCTCTTGCTCCAAATATGAATTCTTGAAGATGCTTGAAGACTTGAAATGCTTGCTTGAACACCTTGAGAACTTGAGAGCTTGATTGCTTGAGATGAGATATGAAAATGAGAGAGGAAGGCCTCCTTTTATAGTGAATTAGGTCACACTCCTCTAGAAGGGCCACCTTGAAGAATTAAATCCAAATTAGGTCCTAACCTTTAGAGAATGGATCTAAATTAAATGTAATTAAAGGATTTACTATTTTGGAGCCTGAAACAGCTAACCCAAAGGTGGGAAGTTAATAATCCCAAAAGCCAAATTAGCAGGAATTGAAAATTTGAAATCCCAGCAAGATGAGGTCAAGGTCAAGGTTGACCTTGACCTAGTTAGGGTCGAGGTCAACCCTAACCTAGTCAGGGTCGAGGTCGACCTTGACCAAAAACCCTAACTTTTTGCCAGGATGCAGTTTAAAGCCCCGAGGATGCCCAGAAACTTAGAAATGAAGCTGGATAAGAATAGAATGTTCATGATAGATAAAAGATCATGTGATTGACATGATGAAGGCTAGGAGGACCCATTTTTGTATCCTACCTAGAAATTAGAGTCATAGAAGAGGGGAATTAAGGAGAATCCTTAGGATCCTAACCCTAATTTCACCCAGGACATACAAATGCATCCTAAATGTAGGTTTATCATGATAAATGCACTGAAAGAGGGTGCTAAACTTATCCAAATAGAAGTGCTTCCATTTTAAGATGATACATTTATCCCCCACTTTAGCTTATATATGACGCTACGTGAATATGCAAGCTAAAGTAAGAAAATATCATAAAGATGAAAAAGGATATAGCCAAGTCCTTGATGTAAAGATCCTGTAGAAAACTATTAGAACCTATAATACACCAAGTTAATGAAAATATATAATCACCTAGAGCTTACTATATGATAGTTTGAGAAGTATATAGAGCCCCTTATGCCCCCCCTGTTTCGGCTTTCTACTTTGGAAGGGTGAAACAAGGTGATAAGAAAACTCTAGATACTGGATATGCAGAGTGTTGAAAAGTTCATTCCTAAACCTGTTAGAAGGATTCCTACCCTTCCCAAAATATTTCAAGGGGTTAGATATCTAAATCATGATTTGAACACCACTGACGGCACAGAAAATGGAGTTATCTAACTCAAGTTATGATGAAAAGAATGAATGTCTATCATAATGCATAAATAGAAATTCTTACCCTAACCCTTATTTTAAACCTATAAAAGAGATGAAAAAGGTAATACTTACTCATTCTTACCATTTATAGATTCAAAATTAGAAGCAAGATGTCGAGAAGAGAGGAACTGTGAGCAACACACCTGGAGACTATGAGACACCGTCTAGCTACCGGACGAGCACTCCTTGAGGTAAGATTCTTTCCAAATTCATGTTTTTGCTGAGAAAGGTTGATTTTACCCTCTTGAGGTTGACCCTGACCCAATTAGGTTGACCTTGACCCATTTAGGTTGACCTTGACCCAAAAAGGTTGACCCTGACCCAAAAAAGTCAACCCTGACCCAGTAAGGTCAACCTTGACCTAACTAAGGTCAACTTTGACCTAGATCAATTGTATTTTCAGATTTGATGATGTAGATGACTGATATGATGATGGTTTTTGATTGTAGGACCTCATCTACTTTCGAGAGCATCCCTTTGGGGAACTACTAGTGCAGGTCAAGGAGAGACTGTATGATTTGGATGATGAGGGTTTATAGCTATTGAGGGATGTAGGACTATATTGGGTATCATTCCTTCCATAGATCAGGCTACACTGGGAGATGTTGTCCACACTAATAGAGAGATGGGATGAGGATACATGCTCCTTCCATCTTCCTACTAGTGAGATTACAGTGACATTAGAGGATGTATATAGGATTATGAGACTTCCGATCCGAGGAGAGATTGTCAGACCTAGGACACATAGAAGTTGGGAGGAGGTTCATGTAGATGTAGAGTACTATATAGGTGGGCATCCAGTGATGTGGACTCATTCAGATCACATCTCACTATCATCCATAGTATCAGGCCATACTCCCTTAGTATGAAAGGTGATGCTATGTATAGTAGCCTTGGTTGTGTTACCCAACTCAAAGGGTACTATATTTTGTTCACCTATGACTCATTTGATTTAGAGGATGGAGAGAGAGAGGACTGTGTTCTCATGGGGTCGCAGCATGCTCTATTAGCTATACCATGAGTTGAGTCAGTTGGTGAGGTATCAGCAAGAGAGTTTATCGACATGCACCATTCTATAGATTTGGATTTTTGAGCACTTTGCATGTACATGTCCATAGGGAGTGCTAGTTATGGTAGATGCGAGTACGATGATAGCCTTTGCATATCCTATGAGAGATATCTAGAAACTTGGAGATATGCCCTACTAGAGAGTACATCTAGACCATATTGCCAGTGTTGATGTGATATGGAGACCCTACTACCAGATGATAGAGTGGCCAGACCCCTGATTATAGATGAGACACTCTCAATAGTGTAAGTTGCTAGAAGGTCACCAGAGCCATATAGTGATGCCATATTATTATGATCGAGTGATGAGACATTTCAGCCTACCACAGGGAGTCCCTAAGGTAGTACCTTGCTATGCACATCCGATGAGATACCACCAAAGACCTGGCACCATGTGCCGACCTTCAGTGGTAGACATAGAGAATAGAGAGATAGAGGAGACAAAGGATATTGCAATACCATTAAATGTATCCTATGCAGGGGTTAACTAAGATTACATCTGGTACTGGAGCTTAGAGGGGACCCACCCTATCTTCCTCAAGGATTATCCTACAGGTGATCTGGACTATAGATAGAGGACACACTAAGATAGTGCAGATAGTGGGGAAGATGAGGATATCAGAAATGAGGAGGAACACATCTTTGAGGGGGAACCAATGGAGGAGGAGGAGAGAGTAGATGATAGATCTAAGGACATGCCCCCAGCCGATGATACTGGTGTAGATATACCTATCACTCCTACATCACCACTGAGATCGCAATGGCCCCCGCAGCCCCACATAGAGACACCACCTCCATGGCCTAGACATAGCGAGCATGGAGAGAGTAGTCACTCCATGCCCCCACCATCTAGACACTTTAGTGATGTCCAAGAGGGAGACCCAGGTATGGACTATGAATTTTTGGATTACAAATATCATTTGATGAAAATATGATATGAGCATGATAAAAGTATGTTTCCTCTACAACTAGCATATTAGAATGCAGGAGTTTTGTATTCGAGGTTCTCAAGGATAACATTATTTCCTACCAACTTCCAGCTGATGAGTGAGAGTCTTCCATTGGGCATAGAGATCAAGGCAGACATGCTAATATCTTCATATGCATCTAGCCGGAGTTGAGGATGTGTAGAGAGAGGGAGGAGAAGATGATGATAGAGATACAGAGTCTCTGAGAATGTGTTCAATCCATGAGCATATCTAGGAGCCATACATGGACACACAAATCTTCATCTTCCTATCACAGAGGAGAGAGATCTAGGAGTCATCGACCATCAGAGTAGCATGGTGATAGGTGTAGTGATAGATAGGGCCATTGGCCTCATATGTATCAGAACTTTGAAAAAACTTATGGATTGCTGATAAATGAAAAACTTTCTTTACTAATTAGTTCTATACTTGAATATTATGTTTTCATCAATATAAAACTTAATAGAAAGAAAGAAATAAAGAAAGTGCATAAACATATTCAATATGTAATTTTTACTAAAACTACATAACCTATAAAAGAAATCATTATAAGGAACACATAAATGCACATAGAACAAATGAGATTAATGGTAATAATGTTTAAGATGCATAATATTAATGGGTTCCTTAAAAGAAACACCATCCATATCAGCAAGTTTGTAAGTACCTGAATGAAATTTTTCAATAACAACAAAAGGTCCAAGCCAATTAGGGCTAAATTTTCCTTTTTCACTTGGTAAAGCATTCACATTTCATTAATTCTCATAAAGAACTAAATCACCAACTACAAATGTTCATTCAATTACCTTATGATTGTATTGTTTCTGGAGAGATTTATGATAAGCTTTTATATGATCTAATGCATGTATTCGTTGTTCATCCAACATTTCCAATTCTTGTAAACATTATTCATAAAAAGTATCTTTATCAATTATCCCATGAAATGAAACATGTAAGGATAGTATTTCCAGTTCCAAATGCATAATAGCATTAGTACCATAAACAAGATTATAAGGAGAAGTACCTATAGTAGTACAAACACTAGTCTTATAGGCCCATAAAGCGTAAGTTAGTTGAGTATGCCAGTCTTTGGCATGCTTACTAATTATTTTTTGCAAAATTTGTTCAATAATTTTATTCGATGCTTCAGCTTGTCCATTAGATTGAGGATAATAAGGAGTTGAAAATCTATGTTGAATCCTATATTTCTCCAAGAATTTTGCAACATCTTTATTCTTAAAAGAAGTTCCATTATCTGAAACTATTGTCGAGGGAATACCGAATCTTGCTATAATATTATTAAGGATGAAATCACAAATAACATCTGTTGTTGTAGAACAAAGAGGGACAGCTTCAACCCATTTCATGAAATAATCTGTAGCAGTGAGAATATAAGTATGCCCTTGAGAAGAAGTTGGTGAGATTTTTCTGATAAGATCAAAACCCCAAATACTAAAAGGCCATGGAGAAACTTGATTATGAAGCTCATGAGTAGGAGCAAGAATCAAATTACTATGTTGTTGACATTGAGGGCATTTTTTAACAAACATAAAAGAATCTTGTTCCATAGTTTGGCAATAATACCCCATTCGAAGTAACTTATGAACTAAAGATTTTCCACCAAAGTGTCCCCCACAAGAACCAGAATGAGCTTCTACTAAAGCTATAGGAATCTCAGTTCTATTGAGACACCGTAATAATAAACCTTCGTAAGAGCATTTGTATAGCACATCTCCTAAAATGATATAGTGGACTGCAAGTTTTTGAATGTGATTACGCATGTTCCTTGTTGCTAATTCAGGAAAGGTACCATCCTTCAAAAAATGAAAAATGTGTGAATACCATTCATCCAAATGCAAGTTGAAACAATCAGAGGTAATCTTATCAGAAATTGCAGGTCTTTTAAGAGTTTGTATTGTAAATTGGAAATTTTTAGCATTGTTCTCGAGACAAACCAAGGATGCTGCACTTGCCATAGCATCTGCGTGTTGATTATCTTTCCTTGGTAATGTTTGGATTGTGTAAGAGGAAAATTATGAAAGGACATCAAGAGCTAAATCTCTATACTATGTCATTGTATTATTTTTAGTCTGATATCCACCTTTAATTTGTTCAACTATCAATTGTGAATCTCCATATATATGTAAATGTTTGATATTGAGAGATGAAGCAGCTCGTAAGCTAGCTATAAGAGCTTCATATTCCACAATGTTATTAGTGCAAGGAAAGCTTAATTTATATGATAAAGGGATGGGTTTCTTTGTAGGGGGAATTAAGATGATACCCACACCAGATCCTATCTTACACCTAGACCCATGAAAATATAATTCCCAAATATCATCCTGTTGAATAGCTAAAATATTGTCATCAGGAAATTCAAGACGAGTAGAACCTTCAATAGAGTGAGGACAAGGAGCTTCAGCTAAATGATCAGTCAACGCTTGTCCCTTAATTGATTTCTGAAGAATAAAATTAAGATCAAATTCAGTAAGTAACATTACCCATTTTGCCAAGCGGCCGGAGAGATCAATTTGTGAGAAAAGATGTTTTAAGGGATCAAATTTGACAATCACATTAACTTCAACATTTATGAGATAATGCCTAATTTTTTGACATGCATAAACCACCGCTAAGCATTGTCTTTCTAGAGGTGTGTATCTTGTTTCACAATCCAATAAAGTTTGACTGATGTAATAGACAAACCTTTCATTACCATTGTCATCAAGTTGAGCTAATAATGCACTCACAGCTTGTGGGGTAGCTGAAGTGCATAATTGAAATGGTTTATCAAACTTAGCAGGCTGCAAGATAGGAGGATTTGCAAGATACTCCTTAAATTGCTCAAAAGTCTATTTATAGTCCTCATTCCAAGAGAAAGTGGCATCCTTTCTAAGAAAGGAAGTAAAAGGGATGGTTTGGTTTGCCAAGTTAGAAACAAAGTGACGGATAGCTTGTATTTTCCTTGCAAACTTCGTAATTGAGAAATATTTTTAGGAGGAGGCATATTAACAATAGCATCAATCTTTTTAGTATCTACCTCAATGCCTCACTTAGAGATTATAAACCCTAATAGTTTACCAGAATCAACTCCAAAGACATACTTCTTAGGAATCAATCTCATATTATAACTTTGAATTCTTTCAAATATCTATTATAAAATAGTAACATGATCTTCTCTTTGTATGGATTTTGCCAAGATGTCATCCACATAATCTTCAAGAATCTTATGGATGTAATCATGAAAAATTAAAGTCATAGCCTATTGATAAGTTTCTCCTGCATTTTTAATCCAAAGGGCATCATGACCCAACAAAAGGTTCCCCAAGGTGTTATAAATGCAGTTTTAAATTGATCTTCAGGAGGGATAAAAATTTGATTATATCTTGAAAAGCCATCCATAAAAGATAATAGAGCATGGCCTGCTATGGAATCCACAATCATATCGATATTAGGTAGTGGGAAATCATCTTTCAAGGATGCCTTATTTAAATCATGAAAATTAGTGCACATCCTTATCTTATTTTCTCCTTTTGACATAGGCACAATGTTTGAAATCCAATCAGAATAATCAATAGGACGGATAAATCCAGAATCCAATAGTTTTTCAATTTCACCTTCGACTAACAAAGAAATTTGTGGATTCATCTTTCAAATTTTCTATTTTACAGGTTTCATATTAGGCTTTAAAACAATGTTATGAGTAACAATCTTAGAATCGATACCTGGCATATCAGAATATGTCCAAGCAAAGATATCCTTGAATTCAAGCAAAAGGGAAGCCAACTGATCATGTTCATCATGAGTCAAACATTTCCCAAGTTTTATCACCCTTTCAAAATTAGTTTCATCCATTTGAATATCAATAGTCTCAATGATTAATAAATCACTTCTTATCGAAGAATCCATTGATAAAGGAGCAATATCTTGTTTTTCATGTTCTCCAAAATAAGCATCAGTTTTTAAGCAATAAGGCTTTCCTCACTTATTATGAAACTTAGGTAAGTCCTCATAAGCCCCTAAATATTCCATTAAAGCCTCTTCTTTAGGGAAGATATCCAAAGAAGTTTGTTGATTAAGATCAATAAGCAATGGGTTAACCAACTTCAACTGTCCACTATAAATATGGTTAACATTGAGAGGAAAAGAAGATGGTTGTCAGTAAGGATTAAATCCTAATCCATACGTATGGTCATAAATGTCATTATCCAAGGGTACTAGTATACCTTGTTCATATTTACCACATCCTTTCCCATTGAATCCTGATTTCTTAAGAAAATGATAACCAGGACCATATCAATCAGTCATATCAGAAGGAGTCCAAGGAGTGGCATATGTCACAATATCATAACAATCAGGTTTTATAGTGTCAAGTGTTTCATTGCTTGAAGCGGCAACAAAATTACTTTTTAATTCTTCAGATAATGGAGAAGAAATAAAAACTTTTTTCTCAAATTCATGTTTTTGCTTCATAAAGTCTAAATCAGAGACCTTATATTCGCCAATAAATGTGGGATTAAAATCCAATGTTCCCCAATCATCTTCAGTAAAGGAAGAGGAAGAAGATGGATATTCTTGTTGTTGAATTTTAGGTTGTTTTATCTGAGATTGTTGTATTGGCAATTGTTTCTCAATCTCTTTACTAGGTTGAATAGGTTCAAAGATTTTAGCATATTCTGTGTCTAAGCAAGGATTCAGAGCATCATCTGCATGTAATGTATACATTAGATTGTTATAGATGAATCGAACCTTGTGATGAAGAGCAGAAGGAACTGCATGCATAGTATGTAACCACGGTCTTCCTAAAAGAAGGTTATAGTTAAGTGGTCTAGGCATAACATGAATGGGAGTATATAGAATAACTGGACCCACCTTAACAGGTAAGGTAATAATACCCAAATTTTTCTTTGCAATATTATCAAATCCCCGTATAGGAACATTATCAGGTTGAATGGTAGATAAATCAGCCTTAATTGCTTTAAGCATGTCCATGCTACAAACATTAAGTCCAGATACATTATCAATTAAGGTTCTTTGAATGATGCTTTTATTAATAGAGACAGCCACCATAAGAGCATCATATTGATTTTACACCTCTAATGAAGGTAAATCATCATCAAAAAACACAATAGGAGGTATAGAAGGCATAACATGCATACAATCCAAAATTGAATGAATGTTTTCTTGGTTAGGAGGCGTAATAGGAAGAGTAGATAAAGCCTTTTGCAAAGCCTCATAATATGTCGAGGAGGTTTGAAGTAATTCCCATAGAGATATTTTGGTAGGAGTAGCATGTAATCGATCAACTAAGTTGTACTCCTTAAGGTAGAAGGGTACCTAGGCACTTGGGGAAGCATAGGTTGAGAAGGAGGTAAAGAAAATAGAACAGTAGGCTAAGGATTATTTCATGTGCGATAAGTATGTGAAACAGAATCAGTGTTATCAAAGAAATCCAAGGGATCTCTAGGTTTACCCTTAACTGTTATAGGAGGACATCCTTTTACCATCATCAAAGGTTTAGGAAATATCATTTTTGGTTTATCAATGTTGCAAACAGAGGGACATGAAGGTAGCCATGCACACACCCTATGGTAAAGGTCAATTGGAGAGGTTGTGGAGGAGAATGAAATAGGAATAGGATCCATGGAGACCATATTCAAACCATTTTCATCCTCACTACCATGTTCCTCATTAGGGATTCTATCCTCTTGTATAATAAAAGCATCATCAAAGTACTCAAAACAAGAATCATACATGTTGAATACAAAGAAAGTAAAAAAGCATGAAAAAAATAGAAATATTTTTGTATTTTTAAAGGAATCTTGCAATTTTTTTATATTTTTGAAATATAAATGCAAGAAGGAAATCTACAAAATTTAAATCTAACATCATAAAAGAAAGAGTTGTCATAAACGGGTTCACCAAAATGAATAGGGTGAAAATGGAAGCATAATAACATACATAACATTCATCACCTATTCATTTAGAAAGGATGTTTAGAAGCATAAATAGATCTGAAAATGCTTGGAAATTAATTAGATCAAAGTACATACCTCATTATGATATTAGTCTAGAAATACCTATTTTCTAAAGTTTGTATGAAGTTTTAGAAAGTTCTATCACATTGTTTGGACTGGAAATGTCGATGCGGACAAAACCCAGAAATCTTTTCTCGAGATTCACCCAGGTCAACTTTGACCTTTTAAAAGGTCAAAGACCACATTTTTATTCCAAAGTCTGATTCCGATTCTGTTCGCAAATCCTAAAATTTTAGCAAAAAAGGGTACCCCAATCTGGCTTTTGATTCTTGAAACAACACCTGCAGATATTTGAAAAAGGGGTTTTTGAGGTGGCTATATAGGGTTTTGCCTTAGTCAAATGCTCGTTTTGGTGATTCCCACCTCCACAAATAGCCGATTGAAATAGTATGTGTGTGTGCATATTGAAAGTGTAAAGCTAAGATCCAATCCTCTAGATTGAAACCCTAGCATGAATATGTATGAAATAAAAATGCATAGATTTGAATGTGATAGAAAATCATACCAAGCCCCCAAGGCTAAAGTACTTCTACCATTCTCACAATCTGTAGTTGTTACTCCATGATTGAATGCTTGAAATGTTGATGATGATGGATCAAGGAAGAATGATTCTCTCTTGCTCCAAATATGAATGCTTAAAGATGCTTGAAGACTTGAAATGCTTTCTTGAACACCTTGAGAACTTGAGAGCTTGATTGCTTGAGATGAGATATGAAAATGAGAGAGGAAGGCCTCCTTTTATAGTGAATTAGGTCACACTCCTCTAGAAGCGCCACCTTAAAGAATTAAATCCCAATTAGGTCCTAACCTTTAGAGAATGGATCTAAATTAAATGTAATTAAAGGATTTACCATTTTAGAGCTTGAAACAGCTGACCCAGAGGCAAGAAGTTAATAATCCCGAAAGCCAAATTAGCGGGAATTGAAAATTTGAAATCCTGGCAAGATGAGGTCAAGGTCGAGGTTGACCCTAACCTAGTCAAGGTCAAGGTCATCCCTGACCTACTCAGGGTCGAGGTCACCCCTGACCTAGTCAGGGTCAAGGTCGACCTTGACTAGAAACCCTAACTTTTTGCCAGGATGTAGTTTAAAGGCCCAGAGGATGCCCAGAAACTTAGAAATGAAGTTGGATAACAATAGAATGTCTATGATAGATAAAAGATCATGTGATTAACATGATGAAGGCTAGGAAGACCCATTTCTGTATCCTACCTAGAAATTAGGGTCATAGAAGAGGGGAATTAAGGAGAATCCTTAGGATCCTAACCCTAATTTCACCCAGGACATACAAATGCATCCTAAATGGAGGTTTATCATGATAAATGCACTAAAAGAGGGTGCTAAACCTATCCAAATGGAAGTGCTTCCATTTTAAGATGATACAGTTAGTAATTTATATTTGGAGAAAGAATTGAGATTCTCAGCTGACGTAGTTGAATTCTTGGGATATGTAAATCATGTTGAATTTATTAATGAATTGTATGGAGTATTTAATGCATGGTAAATTATTTTATTATGGATTCAATGAGAAGTTTGAAGATGTATCTAGAAGGAAGTATGAAGAACATAATGATGGAAGGATTCAATGGATCTGACCTAAACCTAAGATCTATGGAGGAGATTAAGTGGCAAAAGATGGATCTACCTAATCGAAGAGGTATAAAGGAAAACCTAATTGTGAGGTTATAGCATGGGCTAAAGTGGTTGAGGTTATTAACTGATAAGTCTAAGTAAAACACTGAAGGTGAAATTGTGAAGGAGCTGAATAGAGTTGTGATTGCTTGAAGAAAATTCTGAGAAGATTAGTGATGGAGATGGAAATGGAGGTCAGTCAATAAATCAACATATATGTATGAAGTGGATATGTATTTGTAAAGTGAGTTGTATGTTTTTTAGATCAGAAACTACTATTACTTTCTAACCATTGTATCAGTCTAAATCCTTTAATCAAGGTTGACCTAACAATCATTGTATAAATCCTTTAATCAAGGTGACATTCTAATGGAATGTTCTTAAGTCCTTTAACCAAGTCACTTTTGACAGAGTGTTTAAATCCTTTAATAGGGTCACATCTAGTAGTGTGTTTTTAAACCTTTAACAGGGTTGGCTTTTCATAGAGCTCACTTCGAAAGAGTAAAATATCAGTAGGATGTTAAAAAGTGGTTTTTTCCAAGTTGGGTTTCCACTATAAATCTTGGTGTTATACTTGTGTGAATTTTTTGATGTGAATGTTGTTATATTTTGCAAGATAATTACTTTTGGATAGTGGACTACATGTTATATGTTTCTAATATATGTTATAGAGATCGAGTTGAATAGTTGATTAGATATGAGATTATTGAAGTGCTAGAAATTTCAATTGGTACATTTGAGCCTGAGAATAACTGATTCACCCCCCTCTCTATTGTTTTAAATAATTCTACTAGTCTTTGAGTGATATCAATATTAACAAGAGTATCCATTTCCAAAATTACAAGTTCACAATCTTTTCAGAGAAATACATATTTTGCCAAACTAGGGTTTACACAGAAATCATCTTCACACCTTTGATCTCAGGGAAATCTTCTTACAAAGCTCTTTCTTCCAGTTTCTCTTCGAATGAAAAGTGACAAATGACAAGTTAAATTTACCTTTTATCATTTTCATGCCTACTTTTTGATGTAATAAATGCACTTTTCCCTAAAATTTTTGGATGCCTTATTTCTCAAAGTATTTTAGAAAAACATTTCATGGATCTTCAATATAACATAATTTCCTTCAAAAATCCTTCCACACTATTTGTAATATCCCAACATAACTATATCAATCTATTGAATTCAAATATTTACTACTATGTGTGTGAATTTTGTACCTAGCTGTAGACACAACACTTCAGTAAAACATTAGAGGTTAGCAAAAATTAAAATCCTGCAATGAATTGGAAACTAAACTAACCAGGTGATTTACTACCTTCTAGTAGGTGTGAGTATGGTATTCTCAGATTAGACTGAGACCGGTGACATTGAGGACACCTAAACAAAGGATTTGAATGCAAAATCTAGATATGAAATGAATGCAAAGTAATCTATATTTTTGTATTTTCTATACAATTATGATGAAAGAAACTGATATGAATCTATTCTATATGAAAACTGATGTGATATGCAATTAATCTAAGAATGGATATGCTAAATGATATGAATGCTCAAAAACAATGAAAATCTCACAATAGCTTGGATTCACAAAAGATGGATTCTTCGATCACCAATTTGCCAGCGTGAGGATGCAATTTCATGGATTGTGGATCCTTTTAGAAGAGCTAAAGCCTTGATTTTATAGAAATCCAAGGCTTTGAGGATGCAGGAGAAAAGCCATAAATCATTCTTGATAAACTCAGGTTGATTTTTGAGTTATCAGGAAATTAGAGATAATTAACTTACAAAAATCATGCAAAAGCAGTGTTTAACTCAAAATAGACTTTAGATCAAATTTCAACTCATCATCAGATGTTGAGTTTCAATTTTAAAATTGATTGTCAATTTCTAGTTGACTTCTTTTTTGATTGTGCATGATTTAATTATAAATTAATTTAAAAATAAAGTGATTTATTCTCAACTTAACTGATTTTTGAATTAAAATAATTGATTTAGGGGTTAATCAATTATTAAATCAAACTTTTATTTGAAAACTATATCATTAAATTTGACAATTGACATTAATCAATTAAATAAGAATTTAATCAATCAGTCATAAGATTTTTGATTTATTGTCAAAATTAAATGATACAATTTAGGAATAATTTAATTAAATTCAATTCAATAATTAAGTGGCAGAATTAAATTTGATTAATTAAATATTCAGAATATTCAATTAATCAAACTTTAGGATAAATAAGATTTATCGCCAAATAATTATTAAATTGATAAATAGGATAAATAGGAATATTGCTAAGAATATTCCTTGATGCAGAATTTAGGATAAAATCAATTAAATTTGATAATGTGAAAATGTGCCTTAGGTTAGGACTTTAATGTCGATTTCATTCAAATTGTAGATGTAAGAGGTTAATGAACCTATAGCCCATTTTTGGGGTATTACATTTTGCCCCTCTTTGAATTACTGTGCGAAGCGTAGTGGTTCAAAGATAGTCTGTGTATGACATTGAAACTGATGTTTGAGATTGAAATTGATTCGAAAGATGAATTGATTCCGAGATAGAAACTGATTGAAAGATTTCAAGATGTTAGGTCCTGAATGACCAAAGATAATGTTAACTATAACAATAATGAACCAATGATTACGAAAAAGTGCCAAAACACCTAATTCTGAACCTTATGATTACGAAGAAGTGAGTGATCGATTCTAGACCTGATTGTCAATAAGAATCACATTGGTATCACATATGAACCCTTTAGTTATGAAGAACCAAGGAAATAACACTAATGAACCGATGGTTACAAAAAGCTGATACAGTTTATAAAATAGATTTAGGATATCAGATTGATATGGATCTCAATGAACCTGATATGCCCCAAGTGATGATAGATTTTCCCCAAGCAATGAGGACTTTAGATGAATCAACAACTAGACGTGGTTGTTGTCTTGATTACTAAGAAAAAAATTTTATTACAGATTTAGATTTACAGACTTGAATGACGTGCAATACCATGCCCCCTTCAAGATTAAAATTGAAATCTGACAAGAAAAGTCAGCGTTATAGTTTAGAAGCATGTTAATTGATTTGAGAAGTGGTTATACACATTCAAGAACATGTTCTACATCATTTTAGAGGTCCAGAAGTCCAAGTTTGACTAGGTTTGACCATGAGTTGACCATGGTTGACCAAGTTGAAATTTTGATAGTTTGATGTAAGATAATTAGTTAAGTTGAATTCTAGATTTCTATTATGATTGAAGGTCGATTATGCAAGCAATTTACAATATAAATGATCTCAGATTTTGATTTTAATCCTGAAAAAAGATTCTACTTGTTGTTTTGTTGGAGGAACCTTCTTGTAGGATTCAGCTCTCTATTAGATTTGAAGATGTGATTGAAGAATCGTTTAAGCATTGAAGTTTATCCAACCATTGTGAGATCATGCAAAGTGTAGAATGAAATGCAACCTAAGACCTAGGACCTAGTCATTGATCATGTGTCGGTCATTTGTCATCATTGAATTTTTAGGTAACCAGATAAATCAATACAATGCCCACTAGTTATGAAACCATAGATATAGGAATATCGATTTGTATGTGCAAGAATCAATACAAAACCCACTGGTTAGGAAACCATGGACATATGAATATTGATTTTGTTTTCAAAATATCGGATTAGATATAAGCACCAAGGCACAAATGCCAGGATGACCTGAATATCATGTCCATTTTGATATAGCAATTTGTATAAGAATCAAAACATAAACATTGTGATGACCAGAATATGCCTTGTGGTACAAACACATCAAGCAGTCAAGAGATCCTTCTGAATCTAGTGTGAATTACACGTAGTGACCCTTTATCATTCACATCCTTAGGTAAGATCGTGCTTCATAGTAGGAGAAAGAACTCACTCAAAAAGACAATAGTTAGATCAAACTTCCTTGGATTTTTTGGGTATCAATGGTCAAGGTACTCATGGCCATCCAATTCGAGATGAAGGCTCTTAAAGATGGATACCATTTTAATCCAGAATTTCCAAAGTTGTTAGATTTTCACATACAAGAAGAAAACAAAAAAAAGATTATGCCCCTAGTCATCACTCTCTAAATTTGATAAAGGACATCATCGAAGAGCTCAAAGGGACACAATATGCAAAAATCTCAATGCGAATTAGTAAGCATACAAGGAGATAAAAGCATGTAAAAGCATAGTTTCTTTTCAGTTTGTGTTGGTTGTGTTGTTATAGATGCAAAATCCTTTCTGGATACGAGACTAATTGACTGACTCAAATGAAGCTTCAAAGGACTTTGACTAGATATGACTCATCTAAGATGTACTGGAGGCCATAGGATATGACATTGATTGCCCTCAAGTGTTAAGCATTGGTAGGATACATATGCTTGAGCTAATTGGTGTACAAACCAACTTATTGAAAATAAGAATGCGGGAACAAACCAAGAGATGTACAAACTAAAGCAAGACTGAAAGCTAGGAAAGACCAAGATTGCACTGATAGATGTAGCATTTTGAAACAAGTGGCACCCATTTTCCAGGTTTTCACCATCTTGGTAGAGATTCTATTTTTGCTACCAAGGTGCCTATTTCTAATTTTTCACCGAGACACTTTTTCTTTTTCTCATTTTTGTTTCTTTTTTTCATTTTTCAATTTTTTTGATATTTTTCATTTTTCCAAATTTTTTTGATATTTTTGGTATTTTTTAATTTTTTTGTGAATCATCAAGGCACCTATTGCTAGGTTTTCACCAAGATGTTCATTTTTTCAGGACTTTTTCCAATTTTAAAGATTTTTTTAGGATATTTTACCATAGATTGAATGCCTTAGGCATAGAATTTCTTCAAATGGAGAACGTTGATTGGTTCTCAGAGCTGGTCTCCTTTAGTCATTGAGATTTGATAGGCTCTAGAGCCAAAATTAGCAATGATAACAAAGGGACCTAGCTAGTTGGGTTCAAACTTCCCCTTGCGTTCTCGATGTGATTGATTTTTTGGATTTTCTCTCAAGACTAGATCACCAACTTAAAATTCTCTATGTTTGACTTTCTTGTTGTAACCTCTAGGCATTCTTTTTTGATATACTCTGAGATGATCATACGCTACTTGCCTGTGCTCATCTAGTAGTTCAAGTTCTTGCAACCTAGACACTTTGTAGTCATCATCAGTTACTAGGCCATGCATTCTGATTCTTAGTGATGGGATTTCAACCTCAATAGGTAGTACCACTTCAGACCCATAAACTAAAGTGAATGGTGTAGCCCCAGTGGGCATTCTGATACTTGTTATGTAGGCCTAGAGAGATGGATTGATCATGAGATGCCAATCTCTTCTTGTTTTATTAACTATTTAGTGCAAGATTTTCAATAGATTCTTATTAGAAGCCTCTCCTTGTCCATTCCCTTGAGGATAGTAGATAGATGACCAATGTTGTGTAATCTTGAATTTGGCACATAGATCATCTAAGTCTTTTTTCTTGAATTTTCCACCATTATCTATGACTATAGAATGTGGAATACCATACCGACATATGATGTAGTTTAGGATGAACATAGAGATTTGCTTTCCAGTTGCTTGTGTTAAAGGGACTGCTTCTACCCACTTTGTGAAATAATTTGTAGCTATAATAATGTGGGTATTCCCATTAGAAGAATGAGGATGTATGGATCATATAAGATCAAATTCCCATTGGTGAAAAGGCCATTAAGTAGTGAAGGGAATTAGATCTCTCCCTAGAGCATGAATTAAGTTACCATGTACTTGGCAGTTTTGATAGTTCTTAGCAAACTTGATTGAATCTTTCTCCATTGAAAACTCCCAAGCAAGATCATATCGTGCAGTCCCAATGTCTAGCAAGGTGGAGAACAAGAGGGATTGGCAAGTTGGTAAAAGAGATGGAAGACAAGAGAATGAAGGAGAATGAAGGGAAGAAATCCTCAAGGGAAAAATCCTCAAGAATACCCAAGCTAGGGAAAAAATGTCATGTAAAGCGCATTTGGACAAGCAATGAAAGGCTAGCATAGGATAAGTCACAAAATCATAATGCAAGAATAGGAAAGGATGTAGTCCAAAGGAGTAGACATGTCAAGAGGCTTCATAGCACTGTGTTTCACTCTTTCTTTTTTTTCTTGTTTTTAGATCAAGACCAAATGGGAAAAGGATAGCGAAAGGCTAGAATGAATGGAGGAAAATAAATATGAAGGCTAAACATGAATGGAATGAAAGAAAGATCATCATAAAATAGCTCACAAGATAGCCAAATGTTCGTATATAGGTCAACATTGTCAAGATCAAAGAGAGAAGATGAAATGGATGAAATATGTAAAATAACTATGCATGATGTCTGATTGCCAGGTTTTTATCATGGTACTTATCCAAGGCACTACAAGGGAGTGGTTTTCACCATAGGATGAATTTATTTATCTTTACTTTTTCTACCAAGGCGCCTATTTCCAGGTTTCCACCAAGGCACATTTTCAATTTTTTTATTTTTTTTGGAAGAAGGCAAGCTCTTTAGATAATGGTCCTTGAAAGGATAAACCATGATATGCTAAGGATTCAAAATGATATGCTCAAAGATGTTGATAGGGAAATGGAGATGGAAGAGAAAAATAGAGAATAAGGTTTTATATAAAATGAGTGAGGTTGGAAGATAGGAGGAATATGCAAATGAGGAAAAAGGATAGAAGGTAAGAGAATAATGAATGGAAGGATTGTGAAAGGGTAGATGGAAAGGAAGGCAAGATCAACATCAACACACACCTTGAAGGGTGGTGAGATGATGGAGGAAACATGAATGAAGGAATACATGAAGGAATATGGCGAATGGATAGCAGAGGTTGCGGTTTAGGCACATAGAATGGAAGAATGTTTTTGGAAGAAGATGAAATGGAAGTCTTTGGAAACTTGAATGTCAACTTCACTTGTTTCTCAACATGAGACTCTTTCAAGAGAGACTTTGGAATCCATATAGTTGTAGGCTTTTTATTTCTTTTTGATGATTTAGAGAGAATATCTTCAATGATGGATTTTGGAACCCATACTTGTCTTGTAGTTTTTTTCTTAGATATCTCTTTTGAATTTATGCCTCCATGTCGATTAGAGGAGACATGGTGATCTTTTTTTTTTTATGGATTATTGTATTGTTTCTTTTTCTTGTATTGAACATTCAAGTTACTTCCAAAAGACTTGGGACTTGTGGAAGAAGAAGGAGGATATGACTAGTTTAGATGGGTGGGTGGATGAAAAGGATTCAAGGGTATGCATCTATGTTGATCTTGAGGAAAGATAGGAGATGGATGGATGTAAGGACCCAAGATGGATGATGAATTAGGAGAGTTAGGAGAGGAAAGTGAAGGGACATAAGGACCCAAGATGGAAGGCAGACGTGAAGCCCTTAGTAGTGGTGGAAGAGGTCCAAGGATGGAAGTGGAAGACACAAAAGGATAATCAACAAGTTCATCAACATTTATATGACAACCAAGGACATTAGCATCTTTAGAGTGAGCATTAGGATTTTCAATAGAATCGTGGACATCTTGAATATGAGCACCTTCTTTGATAGGATTTTTCAAATCTTGCAAAGACTTAGGAAGAGTAGAAAGTGGAAACGAACATGGAGTGGTAGAATCAGAAGATGGAAGACTTTGATCTTGAAAAGGATCTTTGGATAGCATAAGTGCATAATTTTTCTCTTGATTTTCAATAGGCTTAACATTGGAAGTAACAACACCATTTTTACCAATCTTAATGGAAGTATCATCTTTGGAAATTGGAAGTGGGGTAAATGTATTTTGATTGTCAATAAGCTCAATAGTGTAAGTAGTAGCTTGATTTTTCTTAGGAGAAGACTTAAGACAGGGTGGAATGAATGAGAAAGGGCATGCAGGATCAAAAGAACCATGAAATCGATAAGAGATAGCATGAAAAGGATTGGATGACATGGAGGGTTCTTGATCTTGATCTTTCTTCATGTTCTTTTCTTTATCATTTTTGGAGTCCTCTTGACATGGAGCCACTTCTGAGGACAAGGAATCATGTTGGGATTGTATGGAAGACTTTGGAAGAGATGGTAGAGGACTAGCTAAAGTAGGAATTATAACATATAAAGGCTTAGGCTCTTTAGGTTTAGAATTATTGAAAGTATTTGCAGCCAAGTGAAGGTTAGCTTGAGTTTCTTTAAGAGGTAGACCTTGAGGATAACTATAGGAAATCGCATGAAAAGTATTAGGACCTTTGGTGGATGAAGGACTTGTGATAGATTTGATAGGCTTGGAAGCTTTAGGAAATGTATGGGTATTAGAGGAAGTAGGGGATGGAAGGGAACCATTGAAAGATAAAGGCTCATCATTAACATGATCTTTCTTGAGAGTATAATCTTTATTTTCAGCATGAGAGTTATTAGAGGAGAGATCCTTCTAGTATGCACGTTTATAATTAGCATGGTAAGATTTCTCTTCTTCAAGTGAAATAGATGGATCATCTAGGTATTGTGCACAAAAATCATCAAAGTCTCTTTCAAAATCAAAATCATATGGATCACCATCACGATCTCTCCAATGTGACATCCCATTTCTAGTAAGCATGAGCACATGACGAGGAGGGCTCTTAGGAATAGAGGTGTCATAGGTATCATTATATTGTATGTCATCATAGTCATCATAGTCTTCAAAGATGGGTGTGTCACTCTCCATGGAAGAGGTATCATAAGGTTTATCATGTTGCTCAACATGGTGTGTCTTGAGATGAGGAGTAAGACTCTTGGGAGAAGTAGAAGAGGAACAAGATCATGGAGAAGAGGAAGGTGAAGACCCAGTGCAGGAAGAAGACTTGGAAGATGAGGATGAATGAAAAGACTTAGAAGATGTGATGCAGGAGCATGCTGGGTGTAAGAGCAATCTTGCATCACCCAAAAATATTTTTGTTTTTATTTTTCAATAAGGGCTATTTTGTGCAGAGCTACTATTTATGGAAAGTTACTATTTTTGGTAATTTTCGTATGTGCTCAGAATGATCTAATTTCTTTCTTGGAGGTTCATTTTGGTCATATAAGTCTGCCAGTAAAGTTTCATTTCCAGATCAAGTGTATGTTGGAAGATATTGAAGATTTTCGGTATTGGCAGCAGGGTACAGAAACTTTGGACTCAGTTTTGAAGGCTTTAGAGGCCCCGGATGAGGTCAAAAATTTGGGTGACTGGCACTTGCACCAATCAAGCCTGTAGAGCGCTTCGTGGCATTTCCGAAATGGGGTTATAATAGTCGATCGGGTCAACTGGTGATGACTGATGGTCTTCGGAAGTTGGGCCACCCGAAATGGCGGAAAATAATTTTCTTCAAAATTTCTGTTCAAAGGTTATCTTGAGCCGACTATGATGTAATAAAATGTAAAATAAGATAATTCTAAGTTTGGTTGGCCTTATTGGCTAAAATTCTCGAACCTTCCCAGGCGGTGGAAAAATTGCCTATATAAGGAAGGCTGTATTATTGTCTTAGGCAGTTCAGAATAGTTCTGGGTAGTACATCTGGGTAATAGTTCGAGGCTTTGTCCTACAGAATATTGTAAGGGAATGCCCATGTGGCTTTTCATATTGTAATTCTGAAAGTTTGTAATTCCACATTTGTGGAGATAATAAGAAGCCAATTTTCTGTTCTTGCATATTGTTGTTGTTTCTCTATTTCTATTATGTGTTTGTGGTATTAAGGGGAGCACCCTTCATCAAGATGAAAGACATTTGGAAGAAGGAGGTCATGATAGGATCATGCGTATGATCCTAAAAAAGGCATTTGATTTAATTGATTTTTCTTTTATTTCTGTCATAAACTTATCACTCATGGGATTTTTGGAGGAATAATACTCTTTGAATTGAGCAATGAGTTCGAGATCATCCCTTTTCAAGAGAGGTTCCATAATAAGATAGTTGAAATTCATGGTTCTAGAAGAGGAGGGATCAAGCATGGAAGTGACAGAAGAGATGAATAGAAGAAAGTAGAGTAGATAATAAGAGGAAAAGAATCAAGAAGACGTGAAGAGTTTTAGGAAGAAGAGGAAGAAGCGTGAAGGAATTGGAGAAAGGATGGAAATGGGAGACTAGGATGTGGAAGAAAGAAGACCAAGAGTCATTTTGTGCCACTTGATACCATTTAAGTTCATTTGGATGTTGAGCAACATGTCATAGAACCTGAGATTTGACCCAGACTAACCAAGGATGACTAGAAATGACAAGAATCAGTTCGCTATTTTGACAAAATTTGGGAATAGGCTGTAAAAAAAACTAGAT
This sequence comes from Chamaecyparis obtusa, assembly GCA_027943335.1. Classification (NCBI taxonomy): domain Eukaryota; kingdom Viridiplantae; phylum Streptophyta; class Pinopsida; order Cupressales; family Cupressaceae; genus Chamaecyparis; species Chamaecyparis obtusa. Next base: position 2,643,105 of record BSBK01001376.1, on the reverse strand, counting down.
TTCTGACAAATTTGACCAATCTCTGACAACTTTGACTTTGGCTTTGATATGAGTTTTGAAATTACAAGATGACTTTTGACACCAGAAAGGATTTTTGATTCAGTTTGTTTGCAAATTTTTCTCTCCAATTTTTGAAGATCTGTGTAAAAGTTTGTCTCAAGTAACCAAGTAGATATCAAGCATGTAGAATAGCAAGAAAAGGGAGCAAGAAATCATCTAAAAATAATGAACGAGGGCAAAAGAAACCTTGCGCATGAACAAGTAATAGTGACTTATTGTGCTAATCCCTAGAAATACTACTTGTGTATCTTCCAAAAAGTTTTTTAATAATGCACATATTCCTAAAAAATGAAAAATTTGGCCTCACTAGGGTTTGTAGTAATGGTCTGGCTCTGCAACTTTTGTGATCTCAAGAGGGTGAAATCCAATCCAGGTGCATTGGGGTTTTGACACAGTTTGAGAATTTAATCAATCAGGAGCTACTAGGGAGATCTAATAGCCCAACAAGAGACCACACCTGTGAAGATTTCCTCCACAAGGACATTTATATAGTGGTTGTTGCTACCACGGTGAAAATGGCTATTACCACTTGAGGTTCCATCCACATGGTTAACCCAATTAAGGGAATGTCCACTACGGTTAACCCTCTCTAAAGGTGACTCACAAAGATACCACAGGCGGACTAGATCAGATTCAAGGATCTAGGTTTTTGGTACTATCCAAAAAGGAAGTAGAGCATAATCCCCTAGCCTCTTCACCTCACCAAGATAAAGCAAACAGATTAATCCAACATGTTAAGACTGAAACAATCTTTCCAAGATCTGTGATGTCAACAACTCATGATCTATCAACCTCTCCGGAGAGAGAATGTATCAATCAAAAGCTGAAAACTACAAATCTAGTAGAACGCAAGATGATTTTAGTATCCTCCCTACCTACAAGGGGATCCTTCATCAAGAAGAGCTTCGCATGTGTGAACAAGCGAATGAAACCCACTCTCTCAAGATCATCCACAAATAGTGTTCATAGGGCCTATTTACTATGTGTAACAAATATGCAAAAAGCAAATCTATGTTCATTTTATAGCCCAAAATGAAGTATGTGATATGAAAGCAATAAAAGTCACACAAGCTTGACACGTGAGGGTTTGTTTTATATCCAAAATTGAAGTGTTATCAAATTGAAAAGAATACCTGAATTCCTCGCAATGCGCTTAGTAGATTTTATCTATTTTAGCAATTTTTCTCATGCTTTCCAAATCAGAAAATATCAACCAAAAATAGAAAATCTCAATTGTTAGGGTTAACTATTAGTCCAAATCTAAAAAAAAATCAAATCTGGAAAACTGCCTGAAAATTTGAAATGACAATAGGATTTCTGATGCCAAAATTCATATGTCAAAGGGTCTCTTTGTTTTCTTGAGTAGCTCTACTCTCTATTTTCTATACTTTCCCGTGTCTTCTTATCTATGGGAAAAACACAAACAGAGAGTTAGAACATAGAATTTAATAATATGAAAGAAAAATTAAATAGAAAATTCCAAGCAGCATTTAAAAGCTAATACGCGTCATTTAAAAGCTAGCAGGTGTGATCAGAATGCTCATAGGTGTAATCAGAATACTCGTAGGCATAATCAAATTTTTCATAGGTGGCATCAGAATGCTCATAGGTGTAATCAAATTTTTTGTAGGTGGCGTCATACTGCTCGTAGGCGTAATCAAATTTTTTGTAGGTGGCGTCAGAATGCTCGTAGGTGTAATCAAATTTTTCATAGGCAGCGTCAGAATGCTCATAGGTGTAATCAAATTTTTCGTAGGCGGCGTTTGAATGCTCGTAGGTGTAATCAGAATGCTCATAGGTGTAATCCGAATGCTTGTAGGCGTAATCAAATTTTTCTTAGGTGACGTCAGAATGCTCGTAGGCATTGTTAGAATGCTCATAGGCATCGTCATATTTTTCATAGGTTTCGTCAGACTGCTTGTAGGCAGTGTTTCTCCTATTTGCGCAAAATTAATGAAAAAGTGACGCCGAAAATATACAAAATTTGATAAAAATGAATAGAATGAGGATCAAAGCCCCATGGTGGGTGCCAGAAATGTGTGTGTGAATTTTGTACCTAGTTGTAGACACAACACTTCAGTAAAACATTAGAGGTTAGCAAAAATCAAAATCATGCAATGAAATGGAAACTAAACTAACCAAGTGATTTACTGCCTTCTAGTAGGTGCGAGTATGGTATTCTCAGATTAGACCAAGACCAATGACATTGACGACACCTAAACTAAGGATTTGAATGCAAAATCTAGATATGAAATGAATGCAAAGTAATCTTCTTTTTTTTTTTCTATGCAATTATGATGAAAGAAACTGATATGAATCTATTCTATATGAAAACTAATATGATATGCAATTAATCTAAGAATAGATATGCTAAATGATATGAATGCTCAAAAAAAATGAAAATCTCACAACAACTTGGATTCGCAAAAGATGGATTCTTCAATCACCAATTCGCCAGCGTGAGGATGCAATTTTGTGGATTGTGGATCCTTTTAGAAGAGTTGAAGCCTTGATTTTATAGAAATCCAGGGCTTTGAGGATGCAGGAGAAAATTCATAAATCACTCTTGATAAACTCAGGTTGATTTTTGAGTTATCAGGAAATTAGAGATAATTAACTTACAAAAATCATGCAAAAGCAGTGTTTAACTCAAAATAGACTTTAGATCAAATTTCAACTCATCATCAGATGTTAAGTTTCAATTTTAAAATTGATTGTTAATTTCTAGTTGACTGCTTTTCTAATTGTGCATGATTTAATTATAAATTAATTTTAAAATAAAGTGATTTATTCTCAACTTAACTAATTTTTGAATTAAAATAATTGATTTATAAGTTAATCAATTATTAAATCAAAATTTTATTTGAAAACTATATCATTAAATTTGACAATTGACATTAATTAATTAAATAAGAATTTAATCAATTAGTCATAAGATTTTTGATTTATTGTCAAAATTAAATAATACAATTTAGGAATAATTTAATTAAATTCAATTAAATGATTAAGTGGCAGAATTAAATCTGATTAATTAAATATTTAGAATATTCAATTAATCAAACTTTAGGATAAATAAGATTTATCATGAAATAATTATTAAATTAAAGATAATTAGGATAAATAGGAATATTGCTAGGAATATTCCCCGATGCAGAATTTAGGATAAAATCAATTAAATTTGATAATGTGCAGATGTGCCTTAGCTTAGGACTTTGATGTCGATTTCATTCGAATTGTAGATGTAAGAGGTTAATGAACCTATAGCCCATTTTTGGGGTATTACAACTACTAGTATGGGGTTATAAGATTTTCTTGAAACCTCCCCCTAATCCAAAGGCCTTAAATCAATTCTTGGAGGAATTTCCAACACTGGATTTAGGTGTGGACTCATTTTTTGCATCATTATCACTCTTATTAACCTATGTTTTTCTCATTTGCTTCTTGATCTCATCCACATTCACCTTTTCTTTTTATTTATCATTAATCTGTATATTTTTTTCTTGTCTATTGGACCCTTCATGTCAACATTCTTGCTTCTTTAGAATCTTGCAATGTGATTGGATTTGTTGCAATTGTAGCATACAACATTTGTTTGTCCATACTTTTAATTTATTTTATTTCCTCTTGATTTGCATTGATTAGAAATGTGTCAAAATCTATTGCATGTAAAACATCTAACATTCCCTTTATTAAAAAATTTATTCATTCACTTGATTTATGACCATACTTATTACATTTGAAACACTAACCTAAAAAAAGATGAACCATTCATTCTATTTTTGCATTGAATAGTTTTATGACCAAATTTATTGCACACAAAGCATTTTTTATTGAAAGATGGATACCTTTGAGCATTAGGTTATCTTACTAGAGACCTTTTAGTTTTGACCTTTAAATTTTTGGGCATAGGATTTCTTTGACCATATCCAGATCTTTCACCTTTCTCAAATTCCAAGACCTTTCTTGTTACCTTCATTCCTCTGGCTTTCAAGTAGCATAAAAATCTTAGCAGAGATAATCATGAAATTCTTGTTGTATTCATTTGTAGTAATAAGTTCATTCCCAAGAATGTCAATTTTATTTTTAAGTTCTTCCTAATTGTGTTTGGATTCTTGCAATTCAAGTTTTTTTTGGCCAATCTCACAATTAAGTATGTGGCATTCATCATATTTTTCCTTCATGGGGATTTCATTTCCAAGAATGTCAATTTTCTTTTTAAGTTCTTCCTAATTGTGTTTGGATTCTTGCAAGTCAAGTTGTTGTTGGCCAATCTCACAATTAAGTATGTGGCATTCATCATAGTTTTCCTTCATGGGATAATCAAAGTTCTCCTCATTCTTCTTCCTTCCCTCAATTTCCTTGGTTAGCCCCATTATCACAAATTTCATCTCATGTTTTAGGAATGCATTATCTTTTGCAGGCTTCTCATGTTATTCTATCTTCTCCTTCAAGACTTGAATCAAATGATCATCATCTATGCTTCCTTTCTAGTTTAGTTGTTCACAAAGTTCCTTTCTCTTTTCCATGGATTTTTTAGCTTTTCTTTCATTTACTTGATGAATTTTTCATCTTCCTTAAGATTCTCTCACAAATCCAGGACTTCATCTTTGGACTAATCAAGATCATAAAGTGAAACTAGGATTTTTTGTCAAATACCATAAGAATCTATTGAGCCACCTTTCAAGATCTTTCTCAAGTTGTTAATCTTCCTTTGAGGAACTAATATCTGACACCAATTTTTGGAATTAAGGAACACTAAGAAGGGGGGTGAATTAGTGTTCTATAATTTTTAACTCTATTAATCTGATCCTTTAACCACTTAACACATATAATCAAAAGAAAGATGTAAAACCATAATGAAAACAACCACAACACCATAACACCAAGATTTTTATATGTTGAAACCTAGTCAATGGAAAATCCATGGTGGGGATGAATCCACAAGATGAAAATACTCTATAGAAGTATTACAATAGGGAATGCACATGAATAAAAGCACACTTCCTAGAGCTCACTACTCAAAATAAGAAGGATTACTTCCTATAAGATAATTATAATGTCACAGTAGTGATTGATCTAATAAAGAACATCTACAAATGGAAAAATAAAGTTCTAATTAAGTGCATCATATTGATTTCACACACTTTATTACACACTACTCTGTTATACTATCATGCTTTGATTCAAACCACAAATATTTATTTGGTGCATGTGAAACTATGCACAATAAATATATCCACCCTCTACACACACCAAAATGACCAAAGAGATCAATCTTATATTCTGTAACAAGAAATTATATTAACTTCATGTTGGCTCAGGAACACTTAGAAAAATATTAAAACATGTACAAGCTATCGACAAAACCTAAATTCAAATACCAATGTGGAACCAAAAAATTGATCACATGTTACCACATATGTCAGCTAAGTATCCTAGATCATAAAAATAATTACCAAAATTATTCCATCATAACCACATAAGGATCAACTTCACAAGGTTGTTGTTCTGCACTATTAAACCAAAAAATAATATAGCGATGCTTCTAACTTGCACACAAATTATCATTGTACATAAAAATTATAGAATAAGGTACATCAATCATCCATAAACTTTCCCTTAGATCCACAACACAAAATGATAACCTAAAAATAAGAGTTGGCTAAAATACTAAACATTATCATATGATTTGTTCATAGTTTTCTAGACTAGAACAAATCTTCAATCTAAGTTCCAATATGATCAATTAATGTAATGTGGATGGGTATACAGACTTAAGTTTCTATCAATTAAAACACCAAAAAACATGTGCAATGTCTCTTTCCAACAATAGAATCATTATTCAACACTTCTTTCTTTCTTCATATAAAATCATTCCTTACATCTCTCACCACCTCACAACAAGTACCAATTGGGATTTTTCATATATAGTATCCAGATCACAAAATAATTTGTCCCAAAAGAGAATGTAACATGTAGATGCATGGTTAGTTTAAAACCTTAATGAGGATTATAATTAGAATAAAATTAAGATGTGTGGGGATATGCAACAAGCTAGTACACCTTTTTAAATTATTCAAAACTTTCTTCATACACCATATGTTACCACATGTAGAAATTAGCTCCAAACCCAAATAAAGTCACCATTGAAGAAATGTCAAATCCTTAAATAAACCTTTTGGATCAAAGAGCTAGCTCTAGACCTAAAATAGGTTATCTAGTCCATTAATAGTGAGTCACAATAGTTACCATGATTGATCTTGCATAGTTCCAAACTAATGAGAGACATTGATCTCTTTTTAAAGCTTCTTCATCACTCATAATCCTTAGTCTTTTAAATATTAATCAGTCATAAATTCATGTCACCCATGAGATGGTTGAAAACACACATCATAATGCTAACACCCAAGTCATAAGACTAGGATATTTTGATTCATCATCAAAGAACTATCAACAAACCAACTAAAACTTTTTGAATCAAATTGAGCATCACTAGACAAGTAGTGAATCTATTCCATACATTTACAACATTAAGCTAAAACTACATGTAGATCAAAACTACACCAAACTATCAAGATTATTACTAGATATAAATATAGATTTTATCACTACTACAAAAATAACTAAAACACATCTAAAATATTGAAAATATCTTAAATAAAGGGAACTGAAAGTGTATAAGATATATTCTTGAGTTATATCCACAAGAGTAACTTCTACCATGATTCCTCTATCCATACCTTTCCAAATAAGTTTGAATACATATAGATTCAAAGTACAACCAAAGTACTAGTAGTTCTTGCTATCCATACCTTTCCAAATAAGTTTGAATACATACAAACTAGGTATGACCAAAGTACCAATATGTCTATCACTAACACACTTTTAAACAAGTTTGAATATATTCAAACCAAGCACAACCAAGGTACCATATGTCTTTCACTAATACTTCATCATTCAAATCATCCTTCCAAAAAGTCTTCCATAACATTTCATCCTTCCAAAAAGCTTGACATATATGAAAACCAACATGCCATATTTACATTAGATTTTCCACCATTACATTTATAACCTAGGCACATTTGTGTAGTTGGGAAACTTTTCGTTCTTGTGTAAGTCTCTAGCCATCCCTCTTAGGAAGATCTTCCTTGGTCATAATTCCCTTGTTTACCTAGAATTTTATGGATAGCCACTACAAAATGAAGGTTTTATCTGACTCCTCTTCTTGTTCTAAACTTTGGTTACTTTTTTGTTGAAGATCACTTACTTTATCCATCATCTGGGCTAATGAAAAATATTTGGATAATGCCCATTAAATTTTTATCTTTACCTCTTTGAGAATGTATTTGAAACTTTCATTAATTACTTCATCCTTTTGATTTTTATTTCTTATAAATTTGATTTCCTTTGGGGTTATAATTTTTCCACCTTTTGGTAGAAAATTTATGATCTCGTTGGATCAAACCATTTCCTTAATGAATTATATCATATACACTAATTGGCTCTTCAATTCCTTTATCTTCATTCTATCCTTCTTGATTCATTCTATAGTTACCTTTGCACCTTTTATTACCCATGCAACATAACTTTTCCTCGATAATTATCCCATCTTTACTGTAATTATGTTATAATTTGTAGGATTTGTTTACAATGGGATCTTGTTTACTATGGGATCTTGTTTGAAAAATTATCTTTTGGTCTACCTCTCTTCTTGTTCAACAATGAACCAATCTATAAACAATTGAAGTCAAGAAGAACTATTTCTACTTGATCTTTTAGTTGCAACTGATCATGCAACCATCTAGGACTATGATTCTTTCCTTTTTCCTCTTCTTGTCACTAGATTTTATTCATTATTCTCTTATTCTCCTTTCTCCCAAAAGGGCCTTCAATATTAGTCTCATCTCCCTTTTTCTATGTTTTGGCATGAGAGTTTTCCTTTCCTAGCAATAGCTTTTTAGCTTGTTTTTCCCTAAGGTCGTAGATTTACACTTTGTTCAAGTTCTTCAAGGTCTTGATTTAACCCTATCATGTTATTATCCTTGTCATAATAGACCTTATCTACCTTATCCTCTAAAGTCAAAAATGTTATGTCACCACTTGTTTCCCTATTTCCTATGTCTATTTCTTGTTCCAAAAGAGGGCTCTCTAATTTTGGATATACTTGTGGGGTTTCATCCTATACTAGATTTGGATTAATCTTCTCTTTTATCACCTTTTATGGGTTTTTTGTAACTCCTAAAGAAAACTCCAAGCTATCCACTAATAGATTTTCCTCATTACCTCCTAGTTAAGAAATGTTTTTTCTAACACTTGGATATATTTCACTACTAACTTTGCCACATCTTCCAAGATTTTTCTATTGTCATGATCCTTGGGTCTTAGTGATCACTTTTCTTCTTCTTCTTCTTCTTCTATTTTAGACATTGATCCTTCTTGATACACATCAATGATACGGGGATAAGGTTCTTGACATTCCTCTTGACTATTCTCATTCAAGATGTGAGTCTCTTTTAGAACTTCTAGTGCTTTGCATTAGGATTTTTCTTTAGATTTAGCTTCCTTGTACATTCTATTTAACATTTTCATTTCCTCATACACTCTTCTAACTCAAGGCTTTCATTATTAGATGGGCCCTTTGGGAGGTTTTTTTCCTAATATTCCTTACATTATTGTATTATTTACTAAGGCATAGATGTGAAGAAAGCTATTGTCAGTTGAGTACTAGCTTATATGGATATATATTTTTGTACTCCCATCATTTATTTTTGTTAAGAATAACAGTCCATAATATAATTGAGAGGGGGGGTGAAACAGTTGTATAGAAGATTATTAAACTTTAAACTTTAAGTAGCAGCAATATCAAATCCAATGAACATAATAAATCCCAACATGATAACATAATATTTTGGTCTCAAGGAAACCCTATTAAAGGTAAAAACCCCAGTGGGAATTAGCACCCACAAATGATGTACTGAGAGTATAATTGTGGTGTGTGATTTATGTACCTGCAACACAATACTTCAATAAGACATTACATCATTTGTTAGAAGAATTAAGAAAGAAAATCAAAGAAATCAACAAATGAAATCATCCTATTGCTTTCTAGTTAGCACAAGTGTGAAAAGGGTGTTAGTAGCTCTCAAATTTACCCTAAATAGTGACAATATGATACTAAAATGAGAGATTCAAGCTTGAGTATGCAAATGTGAAACTAAAACTAGAAAATGCATCACAATTGGCCATTAGATCATGAATTCTTTACTATAAACCCAAATTGAGATGTTTTCTCATTAACTAGAGCATATGAAGTTAACATGAAAGCATGAAAACAACTATCAAAATCAACAAGTTAGTAAGCTAAAATTAAAGCATCAAGAAGGTGGAATAAGCAATTTTGAATTCTCTTTTATAGAATTTAGGAGGATTTGAATGGTTGAGATGCATCTGTAAGGAGTGGTTGAGATGCATCCATGTGATTGCCTCTTAATGATTGAAGTGTGTTTGTTGTGTTTGTTAAATTAAGAGGTATTTATCATTTTCTTTTAATTAATTACTCTAGCCATGAATTTGGTGGGATTGAATTAATTAATTGGGCCTAGAGTTAATTGACTTCATTCTTTCTTAGTACCTTGGTGGTAAATGCTTGATTTGAGATTTAATTGATTTAATTAAATTTTTAAGAATTATGTCAATAATCAAAGATCAAATTAACATAATTAAGGTATTATTCTTGAATTAGGGAAAATAGGGCCTTAGGCCTTAGGTTCTATTGGCCCGATTTTAGGTGATTACATTTGCATTTCTTTGAATTGCTTTGCAAACAGCACAGGGATTCAAAGAAAATTTGATTTAGCATAATTCAATAGAACTGACAGATTTAGGAGATTTAGAGAGTAGTGAGAACTAATCTGAGCTCAAGTGATTTAGAGAGTAGTGATGACCACTCTGAAGGATTTAGAAAGAATTAAAGAGAACCACTCTGAATTTGAGAACTTCAAACTTGATCGAACGAAATCCTACATGTTTCCAAAGATCATCAATTCTGGACTTGATTGGATGAGAATTGACACTATTGATTCCAAGCTTGATTGAATGAAAACCAATAGGAGATTTTGAAAAAAAAAATTAGTTAAAATTTGAACATGCTGACAAGTAACCAATTTGATTTGAAGCGATGAAATTGATTAATGTCATAAAGATTAACAACATCAACTTGATTGAAGAAACTATTATGCCCCTAGTGTTGAAGAATTTGATTCGAAGAATGGTATCATCATGCCCCCTCAGGACCAAAATCGGAATGAATTCAAATAAAATCATTAGTTTCAAGCATTTATGAAGATTTATTATGATTAGAACAGATCGGGATCAAGCATAGATCGATTGGAAAGTGTTAGCAAGAAATTTGGAATGATTCTAGTGTTAAAGAAATATTGTTTGACCAAGTTTGACCAAGAATTTGAGAGAGTTGACCAAGTTTGACTTATGTTTAAGCAATCCTATCTTGAAAATTTGATGCACAAGTGAGAAAATTATTATCTGTAGCTTCTTACAAGCTTTTTATGCCTTAATTATGCTTTGTGCAGTCCCTTTTAAGTGCTTTTGACTAAACTTTGACTTTCGTTGACCATGAATCTGAGTGAAATTCATCTCTGAATTGATTTACCATGTTGACAACATCATTTCTACTCATTTTTCCCCTATTTGACTATAATTTGACCATAGTTGACTTCTGAACTCTAGCAATTGACTTTTCTTTGTAACTCTATTTTGACTACATTTTAGTGATGTAGAAGACCTTTTTCAATTTCGGTCCTGATATTGAGCTTATATGGTATCTTATTAATAATGTCCCTTAGGGTTCCAGAGCTCCCGGGAGGCTTAAATAGGTCAAAAAGTCCATTTTGACTATTCATTTTCACGTTTTACCTTTCATTTTTATCGAGCTATGAGAGAAGATGGTGTACCTTGTGGAAAAGCACCATTTTGAGATAGCTAGGTGATACAACCGACCGTCGCATTACGCACCACCTATGAGTACTCGATAACGCTCCTTGTCAAATTTGAATTTTTCAATTTCATGCATTTTTAATCTTTTTAGAGTAATTTATATTTCAAATCGCATCCCATATGTGGGATCGCATCTGGTCAATCCTGAGTCACACCCTATCTTTCACCATATCCTAAATCACATCTGATATTTCCAAGATCGCACCTCGTCAGGTCACATCGAGTAAAATTTAACCAAATTCAAAGCATTTTTGTCCTTTCCTCGCATTGGGTTAAAATAGGATCGCATCTGGTTTTTGGATCACTTCTTGTATTTCTAGTGTCACATTTGATATTTCTCAGATCACTTCCTGTTAAAAGGTCGTATCCTGGATTTCCTGGATCACATCCAAGATTTCAAGATTGCTTTTAGTTTTCTAAATTTTTAGCCAATTGTACTTGTCTATTTGATCCTTTTGAGCAATTTTTCATCAATTTTCCTTTGTCTAATATTGACATGGTGCCCCTATTTTATGTTTGTGTGGACTAATTTTGAAGTGATAGCTTTTAGATGCCCTCGGCCTACCCAAGTCTTAGAGTTGCATCAGCAGCTCTCCACAAAGGACTAGTGGGTCATTGCGAGATGTGGCTTGTGGAGTTTGGCATATTTCCCTGACATTTGGGTGAATCAAGGTCTTTTGACTGTGTTGGCAGAGCGATGGCTGCAATGCCCCGCCAGGGAACCCAAGAGAAATTAACCTAAAACATGCTACTAAGTTTGGTGAATACATTTTTTTTTCTAAAGTTAACATACAAGATAAACATCAGTATGGAAGCAATTACCACATACTCACGTTGAAACAACAACCATCATAGATTAAAAAACTAGAGGGTCCCATGACATAGAATTACTTAAGAACAAAACACAACTTAAGAATGATAATGAAAGATTCCATAACATATAAATTATAGTTACATGATATAACAATAAATACAATTCTCATGGACTTCCATGACATCTAAATAAACTCACATCCACTGCACATGTCACAGTGTATGTAGTAATCGCTCTAACTAATAACAATACAATGCCCAGATTAGGTATCACATGTGATACTCTAATACAGGATTTTAAATAATGAAGGTAAGAAAGAAACATCAATGAAGCATCAAAGGAATCCATCTGCAAAATCACCATCAAGCACCGGCATCAGGACGTCGAATCTCAAATGGTAAATAATCACTACCACCCATCCATGTAGAACCATAAAGGCCTACCCCACCATGCCGAGGAGATAACAACAAACCCCAATCGGATAACCAATACAAAAGAAAGGATAAAACCCTAAGAAGAAGGATCTTGAAAGCACTCTAACTCAAGGTAAACATAATAAAGTAATAGGTAAGACTCACTAATCTAGAGGCAACCAACACATGTAGAATAACCAGACTACACATAGGAAGGTGTCATCATGTACGTCTAACCCTTGAGTTTTTTCTTGGTAATCTCTCTCGATCCCAGCACCCAAGCGACCATACACGGCATCAATGACCTCTCGTACAGACGAAGTCATCAACTATGCCAACTCATCCCTTTTAAAGGGGGCTAGTCATCTTCTCAACACCATCATAGTCTATACTAGCACTTGAGCATGGGTGAGGACTCATGTCTTTTTAGGTTCATTTAAATACCCCTTAATTATATTAGGTTATCACTTGATTACTGCTACTTACAATAAGTGATCCTGGCAGCCACTTGTGGGCCTTGACGCTTATTGCAAGCCACCTCCTACTACATATCTAGGTAAACTACCCTAGGCTCACAGATCTCTCCTAGATCTAACATAGATAAAATTAGATGTTCCCACATCCAGAAACATACATAGGAATCAGGATAGACTACAAATACATAATCACCGAAACATAGTTCATCATGAGCCTATAAGGTCAGATAGGGTATTAATACAAATCACACTCACACCAAAACATAAGCAGAAAATATGAGCATAGAAAATAATCCCCAAGCCTCTGTACTTTCTCTAGGTCATCTAATGCCCTTAAAATAGATAAACCCAACAATCAGGAAAGATAGAGTCACATTACATAGAAGAACCAATTTCAGTAGAAATGTGCACATTAAATCATGTATCAAAATTCCTTGAAAATAATCAAATTGATGCATTTAGAATTAGCACATCTAATAAGGTAACAAGGTATCTCATATAGTTAATTCTAAATTAAATGATTAATTCAACACTAATCATGTAGTCTAAGTCTAAATAATTGTCAATTTGACTCTAAAGTCAGTTAATTAATTTAATTTCCTTTATAAATTAAAATAATGACCCTAACATTCCAATTACACACAATAATTAATAATCAATTAAAGTTACTACATCTCCAAATGAAATTTATATAACAATAAATAAAACTTTTAATTTCCTCATTTATAAATTAAAAATTTACATCTAATAAACAAAACTATTAAAAAAATTATTAATATCAACCAAAATTATTAACAGTAAATAAAAATAAATTATATTTTTAAAACATATTTTAAAACAAAAATAAATAATATAAAATAATGAGCAAGTGGGGGGAACCAAACCCACTCCCCACTGCCCTTTTAAGGTACCGCAGGTACCAGGTCTTCCACGATAGGCTGTGTACAGGCCTGGTACTGTCACGGTCTCCTGTGCAGCCTATGCTATGCACGTGGGGATCCACAGGGGGTAGGGGGACAGGTGGCCCCCACCCTCCTTTCAACTTTTAAAAAAAAAATTTAATATAATTTTTTTAATCTCTTTCGAAACAAAGACATTTCAAAACAAAAACAATGAATTTTGTTTTTTTTTCCATGAAAGAGTATTATTTTTTTTTAAAAAAAAAACTATAGTATTTTTATTCAGGATAATATATATGTATATTATTTTTTTTAAGGGCACAATTTTCAAAAATGGAAATGTACCGCCCCTGAGAAATATTTCCATAAATGGAAATTCAAGACTTTTGAAATACAAACATGACTATATGTTTTTGTCTCATGCACACATGCCAATATATTCCTATTGGCTTCAATAGTCACTTTTGTCTTATACTGGTAAATAATTTTAACTGTCATTTTTTCACAAAGAATCCTTTTTTTTTTTTTCCAAAATGCAATTTTTCTACACAAATTGAATTTTTGAGACCAACCCATTAATTTAATTTAGCAAACCTATAGTTCATACTATAGCTAAATTAATTTTCTATTTTCCAAGGGTTCTATAATAAATTTTCTCATGAAATTTTGGTAGCATAACCCTACTATGCCAAGTCTGAAAATAAACTAAAAACCATGAAACTAAGGGTTTTCTAAAATCCAAATCACAAACAAAAACTGAATACAGATCTAACAGTAAATTTATCTAGACATGGTAAAACACTGAAAATTTCACATACAATTTTACAAGAAGGTTTTCTCAAACCCTACCTCAATTCCAATGCTAGAAATTGTAATAGAATGCATGTGGGATGATAAAACTCCCAGATCCTTCAAATGAAGAGCTCAACCCTACAGATTTGAAACAACAATGTATGCAAAGCCCAAATCCAGATGCACCACAATCTTCACCAAAATTCCCAAGCACAAAACAAAGCTCAAGAATCTCAAGATGCCAAAAATTTTCCAAGAACTCTCCCCACAAATCTCCAACAACCTGGTTAAATCCAAATGAATGCAAATTCCCCCTATTAGGGATTCAACTCCTCCATTCATGCAAATCGTAGATGACTCATTAGACAACTCCTAATCAAACTCTCACTCTCAAGTTTGAAAAAAATTAATAATTAATAATTAAAAATATATTTTATTATGCAAAACAAAACTTAGACTCCTAAAGACAAGTTGTTACCCTTTTGAAAATAAATCACATTCAACCTAATAAAAGCACATGTAAATATTATAATTTCTCATTAAATAAATTTAATACTTAAAGCACAACAAAAGCACGCAATTAAATATTTAATAATTTAATGGAACATTATCAATCCTAATTTCACACAATTAATCAATTAAATCCAAATATACAAATATTTAATTTTTAATTAATTAATAATCACACATAAGCATAAATTTTAAATTAATATTATTTTTCAACTATAATATTAAATTACACAACTATAGAAAAGTCACACAAAAACAATAGAAATCAACAATAAACCAAACATACAAAAGGATGGGATCCATAAATTTATGTCACCTAGACAAATCCGGGTTAGGTAGTCATCAAATACTTATCCAATCTTAGGATAAATAAGTTTAGGTCAAGGTTTTGGGTCTAAGTGTTACCTCCCCTCTTTACCATTGAGATAAATTATTTATGGACACGCTCACTCCTGCCAATTCAGGGAAGATGATGTCTTGCACCTGCAAACCTATAATCACAACACAAAGCATGTACATCCAATATATAAAAATAATGATAGGGTACAGATGGTAATGTGGATCTTGACTATGCAAGTAACTATGCCTCCATCCTCTACTACACAAACATGTCAAAAAGATGCACACACATGATAACCATACACATGGAAGTATGGGGTCAGTAACATCATAAATTGATATAAAACATAAACATAACATCATCATGATAACCTCATCATCTAATCTACAAAATCACATGATACACATATAATGAATTCATAATCCATAATCATCATTTATTAAATAATAACTGATCACATCAAAAGTGACCTAAAATAATTCAATCATACAACTGAAACAGAAATAAAACTGAAAGAAAACTATGGGTGGGGTACTACATCCAACCCCCCTAGGATTAGGCTTACTCCTGGAAGCCTAGAACAAGTAGGGATGTAAGTTCCATAAACCTAACTACACTAAAAAGAAAACTAAACCAAGGATCACTGAGTAGGTCCCATCAGACCCTTTCTTGCCTTAGGGTTCGAACACTGAGGATTGTTCCCTATTGAAAAGGCCCTATGAGATCTACCTGCATCTCCAACTATAGGCTCAAAAGCTATCGGTCTCTGTCCTGCAAACTGAGGACAATCGTACGATTTATCACCTTGTTGGCCACAAGTGAAACAATCTCCCTTGAAAACTCTCCTCATTGCAGGAGCACTGGGTTGCTGGAAACTACCTCCACCAAAATCTTGATGTGAACTCTAAGTGGGTTGATCATCTCGATTGCACATACTATGTTGCCAATTGTGATAGTTCTCTGATCAAGAACCGCCACCATTACCATTGAATAATTTCTTATCCTATTGATTCTAATTACCTTTCAAAAAGGTAGAAGAATTCTAAAGATTCCCATTCCTCTGAGATTGATTCCCCTTGAAACCACTAGGCTGAACACCTCTTTGACTACCATAACCAAATGCTAGATTTGCCTCTGTAAGGGTAGCCTTAATGACCACTTCCTGGAGGGTCTTAGGCTCTAAGAGTAGGACATCCCCAATAATGCATGCATTAAGCCCCCTCACAAAGTGCTGAACTAAGAGAGTTGTATCCTATCTAAATCTAGCATACTATTTGAGCTCAAAGAATCGACACTTGTATTCTCCCACTGACAAGGTCAACTGTCTCAGATTGTGAAATTCATCTTCTCTCTATCACCTCCACTGATCTGATAGGAAGCACTCTTTGAAGTGCTCAAGGAACAACTCCCAAGTGACAGTATCTATCTGAAACCCTAACTTCTCCTCCTCTATCTTCCACCATATAGCTACAAAATTAGTAAGCTGCATAACCACATACCTGGCTTTAGTATTGCTACTAAAGGGATGCATGGCAAAAATTTTCTCTGAAGCTATAAACCAAGTCTCTACCTCTAAACCAGTACCTTTCCCATCAAAGGGAATGGGTCACCCTCTCATAAGGTCCCTCATATGATTCGCTGCCACAACTGTAGGGTCCACAGTGAAGTTCCTCCTTAGAGGGATCATACATCTCTCTCTCTCCATCTCATCCCTCTAAGAATGATGGAAACCATCCTACTCTACCCTATTCTACTCAGGACCAAGATGATTAAGAATCATTTGTGGAAGCTGTCTCATATTAGGACCATCCTGATGATCCTCTCTTTGCTCACCCCTAGACTGCTGGTGGTGAATCTCCTAACTGACACTTGTAGAAGGGATTGGTTATTTATGACTTCTATGGTTACCAGAATGACCTCTACCATGACCTCTAGCGGATCTAGTCATAGCCATGATTCCTGCAACATCAAAGATCTAGACAACATCTCACAACATAACTCGAAACAAAAACAAAAGATAACATACTTACAAAGAAATGGTTTGAAAACAATAATGCTATATGTCTATGTTTAGTTTCAAGTTTAAAATACACAAAACCTAATGAGCATACATACCCAAAGTTCCTAGTGTAGAAACTCTACTTTGATACCAGATGTAATGCCCCACCAGGGAACCCAAGAGAAATTAACCTAAAACATGCTACTAAGTTTGGTGAATACATTTTTTTTTCTAAAGTTAACATACATGATAAACATCAGTGTGAAAGAAATTACCATTTACTCACATTGAAACAACAACCATCATAGATTACAAAACTCAAGGGTCCCATGACATAGAATTACTTAAGAACAAAACACAACTAAAGAATGATAACAAAAGATTCCATAATATATAAATTACAGTTACATGATATAAAAATAAATACAATTCTCATGGACTTCCATGACATCTAAATAAACTCACATCCATTGCACATGTCGCAGGGTATGTAGTAATCACTCTAACTAATAACAATTCATTATCAAGATTAGGTATCACATGCGATACTCTAATACAAGATTTCAAATAATGAAGGTAAGAAAGAAACATCAATGAAGCATCAAAGGAATCCATCTACAAAATCACCATCAAGCACCGGCACCAGGACATCGAATCTCAAATGGTAAATAATCACTACCACCCATCCATGTAGAACCACAAAGGCCTACCCCACTGTGCTTAGGAGATAACAAAAAACCCCAATCGGATAACCAATACAAAAGAAAGAATAAAACCCTAAGAAGAAGGATCTTGAAAGCACTCTAACTCAAGGCAAACATAATAAAGTAATAGGTAAGACTCACTAATCCAGAGACAACCGACACATGTAGAATAACCAGACTACGCATAGGAAGGTGTCATCATGTACGTCTAACCCTTGAGTTTTGTCTTGGTAATCTCTCTGGATCCTAGCACCCAAGTGACCATACATGGCATCAATGACCTCTCGTACAGATGAAGTCATCAACTATGCCAACTCATCCCTTTTAAAGGGGGCTAGTCATCTTCGCAACACCATCATAGTCTATACTAGCACTCAAACATGGGTGAGGACTCATGTCTTTTTAGGTTCATTTAAATACCCCTTAATTATATTAGGTTATCACTTGATTACAGATACTTACAATAAGTGATCCTAATAGCCACCTGTGGGCCCCGACGCTTATTGTAAGCCACCTCCTACTACATATCTAGGTAAACTACCCTAGGCTCACAAATCTCTTCTAGATCTTGTAATACCCCAAAATTGGTACTTAATCATTTCAATCAATTTTGGGGCATTTCTTCAATTTTCTATGTCATCAAAAGTCCTATCTCACTAGGCAATTTTCTCTCCTACCTGGCTCTACTTGACTTGATGTCAGTTGCAAAAATCCTAATTTGCAATAATCAAACACTAAAATTAATTCCTAAGTCTCTTTGACTTTATTAGCTAAATTATCTCTATGATACATTAATTTAATTGTAAAGTCCTATGTGCTTTAAATTAAATTAAATCAAACCACCCCCTTTGGCTAATACACATAAAAAGGAATTAATTAATTGCTTGTTATTTGAATGGACACCTTTTCTTGAATTAATAATTTGAGATATTCGAAAGGTCCTCATGTGGCATTTTCCATTCTTTTAATAAAGTAATTCATGCTTATTTGTCCCAAAAAGGGATATGAAGGGTCAGGAGTTTCAAATCAAGAAACTCTTCCTCCTCCTCTTGGCTCTTCTATTTATTTGGGCTCTTTTTCTTCATTAGGAGGGCAATTTTTGAGAGCATCTACACTATAGGCATTTTTTAGTCTCATTTGATTCATTGTTTTCAAAGCTTTTTATTGAATTTATTAGATTAATATCTCATTATTAGTATAATCTTTGCATCACATTTTAGACTAAATTTGCTTATTTGTTCTTAGTTTAATATCATATTTGTTTCAAGTTCTTAGATTAAGTTGCATCTCATCTTTATTTTCAAGCTCTTAGATTAATTGTATCCTCATTCTTAGATTAAATTGCACTTCATTTTAGATTAATTTCATCTTGCTCACCTTTATTGCTTCTTGGAAATCCTCCATTGTTGAATTGGTCTCCTGGCTATTGACTCTCGTTCTAAGAGTATTCAAACACCCCATTCACATAGGAGGCAACAGGTCACCTCACCATGAAATTTGGATTGAGTTTTTCATACTCTCTCCTGAATTCTATCAAGTGAATAATGAACATGTTGTGTTGTGTCTGATTTAGAGGTCACATTCAGTCACATACATTTTGGCACCCACCGTGGGGCAGAAAAGATCAATTTTTGGCCTCATTCTTGATTGGTTTTCCAACTTTAGTGTTGGTTCCAGGCCTTGTACGGCCATGTACAGCCTAAAAAACTTGTAATATAGTAATGGATGGACAAAATGATGAATCCTTTTTCTCATGATTTTGGTTTGGTTTATTTTTATAAAGAAATGAATAAGTTATGATTATTTTGGTGAAAGTGGGTATTTGCAGATTTGAGATTCTCTGAATACAGTCAGATTGAAACATCTGGTACGGACAAATTATGAAGAATAAAGATCTATAATAATATTAATTGCAAAGATACATAAATTATATTTTATTTCCTTTTGGTTTTAGTCATTTTTATGCAGATTTGTGAAAGTTATGGGCATTTGAGTGAAAACTATTTTTTAACAATCTGTATTGGAGTTGCACGCAATGATTTATTCTTAGAAAATAATTTATGAATGGAAAAAATAAATGAATTACATATTTGGAAACTATATTTATTAATATTTACTATGAAATTGGTTTGGTTTCATTTGGATTGTTTTTGAGAAAGATATGTGATTCCCTAAGCAGGGTTTGGTGTTTTAAATCTGATTTATGACAGAAAAATTGCAGTCTGAAAAGGTTTTTGGTTGAGGAACCAAATTGAATCATAAGACCTTGTAATTTTGGGAAATGGTAGTTCTTGATGTTGGCTAAAAACTTCATTCTTTCCAGAAATTTTAATATTGTGATTTTATGGGTCAAATAAATCCATCTTTAAAGACTGTCTTGAAGACAACAATGTTACATATCTTACGGTTTGCCATTGATTTGTCTTGATTCTATACTTTCGGATGTGTGCTAAATGCTGGATTGCAGATCTTTGGACCTAAGGTGAGTTCTTAAAATCTATATAACACTTGGTTTGGGCATAAAATTAATCTCTCATGTGTTTTCCTTGAGTGTTTACATGCTTTCATAGAACACATTTCAATTGATGCTCTTAATGGGAAATGAATGAACATAGATTTTCTTTCATACAAGTTTGTGTAAGTGAATGTTTGTGTTTACACCTTAAGTAATTCTTGGTTCCAATATCAAAAATCTCATTGAGTAATTTAGGGCATGGATTCATTCCTTGTTTACATGAAGAGTTAAATGCACCACTTTGTGGACTCACTTCATGTTTACTTGGAAAGTTAAATATTCCATGATTCAAACCCTCTTGCACTTATGAGTAGTATTGATTAGCAGTCTTAGATTACTTGTGATTGATCTAGATTGCTATCTTGGGTTATTAGACTCACTAATCCGCCAGCCCCTCATTCCACCCCGTGGTTGCAATCTCAGCGCCACATTAAAGGGGAGGGGTCTACAGGAAAGAAGCGTTAATTGTTCCACTAGGCAACCCTTTTGTGCTTTTTGGAACTCACTTGTTTTCTAGGTTGTGGACTCATTTGTAGCTTATGTGGGGTGTTAAGTGTTCCACCTTGTGGACTCACCTCATATTTGCTTTAAGTGTTAAGTGTTCCACCTTTAGTGCTTTTCAATACTTTTTGATAGAGAATTACTTACTTTTCATTTTTTTAGAAGGCCTGCTTGGGGATTTCATCACCTCAAGGGATGACCTTAACTCCCATGTTCCGGTAGAGTATAAATATCAGGAGGTGAATCCAAAGACACCTCTCTTGGGAATGAGTTAGATTTCACTCTTGGCTAAGCCTCAAAGAACTTTATACCTTTGAGAAGTGAAGGAGGAGATTTGGGTTACCGTCTCCCCCCGGCTATGTGATTTTAGATTCTTCTCATCTACGGATTTGTGCCTCATGTACCTTGTGTATATCAAGGACTCCCTTTAGAAAAGCCATGTATATCCTTGTAGACAACTTGCTAGGATGTTGTTATGTTTTAAGTGCCTGCTAAAACTTTCTCAAGAACATACACAAGTAGAGTCCTTAGGGAGTAGAAATACTAAGTCACTATTCCTATTCATGCGCAAGGTTGCTTTGTCCCTTGCCCATTGCTTAAAGACTGTTTGCTTGAACTCCTTGATTGCTGTCTTATGTGCTTGATCAATGACATAAATATGATCTGCCTTTTTTTCCATGATCTATTTTTCTATTTTCCTATCTTTCACCATCAGAAACTAGGTGTCTTGAGTTAGGAATCAATCGATCTTTGCTTTGACTCATATTGTCTCTCATTAGTCTACCTTATCTCATTGTGCTCTTGTACCTTGCATTGTGATTGTCTTATCTCAGCTATTCTAGCCATCTCTTTTTGACAATTTGTACTAGGGTCATCTTGCATCTTGGCTATTCTAGCCATTTATCTCCTTTTCATTATCTTAGAGATAGAGTCTAGCTTTATCCCAAATCTTTTCTCATTACACCTTCGTCTATGACTGTCACGACTCGAAGTGGCAAGACTTATCCATTCAAAACATTGATCAAGATCAAAGTAAACCTCCTAATCGAGACATAGGTCATCCTGAATTTGTTATGAAATCTAAACTTTGTGAGAGATCCTCACATTCTTCGTCATTCCAAGAGTGTTACAATCCATTGTTTTAGATACAGTCTGACTTATTATTTCAAGAATATTATAACCCATTGTTTGAAGACCAGCAAGACTCTGAAGGGTCACTTTCTAAAATTGAACCTATTGATCCTTTCAAACCTATCGACTCTTTCATGATCTCTCATAATACTACCAACAAGATGGGAGATCCATTCCACTTCCCAAGGGGAGGCAAATTCAACAAAATTCATGAGCAATCCCCAAATGACCAAGGTCATGGTTAGTCTCGAAATGACAAGAGTTATGATCAATCCCATAATATTCAATATTCGGTCAACATCCTAGACCTTTTCAATTTGAAACAACGACAAGGGAAGCCTCTCCTAACATTTCTCCAGAGATGGAGACAACTATTCATGAAGTATCTGCATGAATTACCCAAGTCTGAAAAGCTTGATATCTTCTTGGACAATCTTGTCATAGATTTTGGATACCAAGTACAATTACAAGGTCCCCTCACTTTTGACAATATGATTAGGTGGGCTGTGAGGATAGAAGTGTTTATGGTTAAGAAGGGAGAATTGACTTTGAACAAAGACAACAAGCAAGGACCTTCTCCCTCAAACAAGGATAAGGATAAGATTGTCAAAAAAAACATAGATGTTATGAATGACAGGGTTGTTGACAATGTGATGCCAAAACCCTCAAAGTTTGTCTTTAATCTTAGCTCTAGCATGCAAATAGTCAATGCCACTGAGAAGGCTACAACAGAAGCTCAACCGCCTTCCAGATTTGCTAGAAACAAACCTTGGATCTCTCACTGTGACATGACAATTGCTCTAGGGAGCAAGGATACTCCTAAATTCAAAACTCCCTTTGTCTTGCGAGGCCTTGCACCTCCCTCTTATAACTACACACAATCTCCAGCTTGTACGAATGCTATCCCTCAATCTCGTGCAAAGATCATTCTCCAAGGTCCCGAGCCTTCAACTTTCAGACCAAAACTATCCATGGATAAAGCCCTCACCAAGGAAAATGTCCCCAAAGATCTCAATCTCAACCAGTTTCAATCTATGGTGGGTCATTTGACCTCGCCTCATTATTTATCATTCTCTGAGGAAGATGATCACTTGTTGAGCCACCCACATAATGCTCTCTTGCACACTAAAGTTATGATAGGCCCCAAGAGTATCCCCCACATCCTCATTGACAATAGTGCTAGCCTAAATACTTGCTCTGCTAAGATGCTTACCCAAGCGACAGATAGCTTTGTTCCCACTAATTGAGAGTCCATTGAGTTCTATGATGCTAAGCTAAAAGAAATAGAAAAAACCCTAAAGATCAAAGATATTGGAATGGGGGAATGTCAGATTGAGTCCATCTTATCACTGACAAATCTCCCCATATATCCACATTCCTATGAGGAACCCTCTGAAGACATATTTGGTATTGGCTATCAAGGCCATGAACTTGACCAACCTAGCTACAGCTTTCACTCATGCGAGGATTCAAATAATGAAGACACAAAGATTCAGCCTATGACACATGAGAGACCCTTGAATGATCAAAATTTTGATTCAGACTACCAGAAAGAGTCTTATCTACCTTCTCAAGTGCTTCAAGAACATGATCTTGGTCCTCACAAGGAGGATTTTATACACTCTACTGAATAGATTTATACTACTATAGCTACTACTGAATATGTCACTGCCTCTAATGGCACACATACTAATTGGGAGCAACTGTTCGATGCTTCCCTTATCTTGGGTATGCCTCAAGGTATGCCTATTCTAGATTGTTCCACCACTTCTGCTATTGAACAGACTCCTACTACTGCCAACTCCAATGGCACACATATTGATTGGGAGCAACTGTTGGATGCTTCCCTCCTCTTGGGTATGCCTCAAGGTATGCCTATTCCAGATTACTCTGCTGCTTTTACTACTGAACAAGATCCTACTGTTAAAGAAACACTTCCTATGTTAGATGACAACAATGAAGAAAGTCTACCTCCGACTATGTCTCTAGCTGAATGGGACTCTATATCAAATGCTACTACAGAAATACCAGTTGATGCTATGCACTTATATGCTAGTCTTAACAACTTAGAAAGAGGAGAAAGTTATGATCCTCTAGATCAAGCTATTGATGACAATCCTTTCCACCCTCCTGTGGAGATCATTCCTATGGCTCCTAGGCCATCTGCTCCAAGTTATACTTCTACTGCTCCAACAAATCATGGGTATCTGAGATCCCATCTTGTTACAATCTCATGGAATCCTGGTATATCTAGAATAGAATTGGTTCCTACTCATGCACTCTTACCACCTTAAAGGGGACCTGACTCTTGGAATAGACCATCTTGGTTAGGCTCACATAATATTCCTCCAAACTTATCTAACTCTTCTAAGATGACTCACAATCGACAACGCTCTATGGAAGATTACTTTCTTGATCTACCTGATGCATTCATGAATGACGAGGATGATACTGATATATTTGCACTTGAGCCCATCCCATCGATTTCTCTTCCCTCTTCATCTCCCAAAAAAGTGGCCCATCCACTTCCATTTCCACCTCTCCACCTGAACCAGTCATATAAGCCTCTTTCATCCACCATTCCTGAGTCTTTTGGAAGTAACTTGGATGTGCAACATAAAAACAAAAATAATAAGAATCCACTTATATCTCAAGGTCACCATGTCCCATCTAATCGACATGTGACTATGAAGAAAGGAAAGCAACAAAGGTGTTCAAAAGACTGCAAAGATCCTAAAAAAGAAGAAGACAATCAAAAGCCAGAAAATAAAATAAAAAATGGATCTCAAAATCCATTCTATAGGCATTGTCATCAAAAGCACCTCAAAGTAAAGAAGAAAAAATTCAAAAGCTATGTGGATTCCAAAGAAAGAAAAAATCAAAGTTGTCATTCGAGCTTCCAAAATTCTCATGCTTCCCTCCATTCCATCACCCGTGCCTCTCATACTTTACACTCTTCACTCCATCTTGCCTTTTCCCAAAGTGCATATCAACATCTCCTCATTTCTAATGACATGACTAAGAGAAATCTAGAACGTACTCTCCCTAAGTGTTTAGAGCATGGGAAATCTGACAAAGAGTTAAGATGTGTCCAGGAGTATATTTTTGGGTCTCACTTAAGTGATCTTTCCTTGACTATGGATCTCTTGACTATTGGACACTACTAGTTGGCTCTCCTATTACTGCTACAACATCTGGTTCTGATTCTGCAACTTTTCAGCTAGCTACTACTACTGAAGGAGAGAAACTCAAAGAGCCTATCAACGCTCTTCATTTGAAGAAATTCTATAGCTGACATTCTCAGTATGCTCATGTACATACTTATTGGTCCTGAAAAAAATCCTAAAAATTGATATATTGCAAAAAATCCTAAAAATTGCAAAATGTCCTAAAAAATGATCATCTTGGTGAAAACTTGGCAAACAGGCGCTTTGATGTATCTATTATCTTGGTGAAAACCTAGTAAACAGGCGCCTTGATAATACAAAAAAAATAGAAATTTTCAAAAATACAAAAAAAATAAAAGATCAAAAATAAAAAAAATGAAATATTCAAAAAAATACAAAAAAAGAGAAAAAATACAAAAAATACAAAAAAATAAAAAAAAGATAAAAGTACAAAAAATTTGAAAAAGAGAAAAATGTGCCATTGATGAAAACCTGGTAAACAGGCGTCATGGTAGCAAAAATAGAATCTCTGCCAAGATGGTGAAAACTTGGTAAATAGGTGCCTCTTGTTTCCTGAAGCTGCATCTCATTTCAACATCGCTTGGCTCTTAGTTTCCTACTTTAGTTTCCTTCCTTTCCTGCTTTAGTTTGTTTTCTTGCTTTCCTATTTTAGTTTGTTTCCTGCTTTGGTTTGCTAGCCCATGCCTTTGTTTTCAGTGTCTTCGAGATTTTGCTCGACTCTTCATGGATTGGAACTGGTCATACTTGGGGTCATCTCCCTAGTCTAGGGGGCATTGTCCTATCACTTTCGAAAGATTCATTTGTGCATCAGTCACCAGTGTTTCACGCTATGTTTTCCTGCTGATGCCTAGCTACTTTTGAGATCTCTCCTCGAGGATCTCTCATGTATTGATTGCCAGTGGTTCTCACTGTGCCTGCCTGCTGATACCTAGCTCTCGTTCGACCTCTCTTTTCAAGATATCCTTCTTACATCAGTCGCCAGTGATCCTCACTGTGTCTGCCTACTAATGTTTCATTCGTGTTTCATTCTCTCTTTTGAGAATCTTCCTTGTATCGGTCACTAGTGGTTCTCACTGCATTCGCCTACTGATACTTGGTTCACACTTTGATATCTTCTTGAGACTTTGTCTCTCGCGATGGTCACCAGTGGTTTTTTGCTGTGTCTACCTGCTATTGCTATCCCATTGAGACTTCGAATGTTGTTCTCTTCCGATTCGACTTCAATCCACTTGAACACAAATGTAAATTGAAACTAAAAATCTTTGTGTGTTCCTATGCAGTGTACTAAGCTTTTCTCTTGCTTGTTTGTTTGCTTTATCATTTCCCCTCAAGTGAGTCTAAGATGTCTTTCTTGACTGAGAAATGCAAAGACTGGGGGCATGATCTTTTCTTTGTTTTCTACTTGCTGGTTTAGTTCCAATGATCCAAAAAATCTACATAAGAGGGGTGTCCATCTGTAAGAGCCTTCATCTCATATTGGATGGCCATGCGTACCTCGAATCCTTTTATATGGATGCCTTGGTGAGGTTGGTTCTTCTCCTTGTTTGTTTTGAGTGACTTCTTTTGCTACATTTGGAATTGCTAATGCTCATCTTGCTAAGTGAACGTAGGGGTCACTACGAGCACTCTTTGGCAAAAGAAAGATCTCTCGCATGTTTGGTGTGTTTGTTCACAAGAGACATTCAGGTCATTCTAGCAAATGTGCTTTGATGCTTATGTTAACTTGCTAAATTAAAAGGAATAGGTGTTCAGGTATTTCTAGCTTCTTGTGCCTTAATGCTTACACCTCATTCCAACAAATTTAAGACTTATATCATATTCATATTCTCATGTTGGGGAGAATTGTATGGCATCTTGTGATTGTCCCATGCTTAAATGAACTCAATGATGATAAATACGATGAGTCCAACAGCCGAGTCCGGAGGATTGCATTTGTTCATCCTAGGCCTGCATTTAGACTTGCATCTTTCATTCTAAGCTTGCATTTGGAGCACTTTCTTGCTGCTCTCTTGATTGCTTTCTTCTAGATCTGCTCATCAAAGGTTCTCATCTTTTGTCCCAGTCTCATCTTGGCTGCATCCTTTTTCAGGATTGAAATCAAAATCTGACATCTCTAGATAGCTCAAAATCGCATTTTAAATTCTGTGATCCTTTGGGATGGGATGCTTGTGTAGTCAACCTTCTGGCATCATTTTCTTGCCAGATCCTCATCTTTACATCATGTTCTTAAGATCTTTGCTCTTTTCATCAAAGTCAACTCAAGTCAAATTTAGTCAACCATGGTCAACCTAGTCAAATTTGGTCAACAGGACCTTTGGATCACTTCAAAATGCTTCTAATCTGCTTTATTCTTTTGGATCTTTGATCTTATCTTTATCTGCAACCTCTTGTTGTCAATCATCTTCTGACATGTCATCTTTTCAATTTCACTCCCAAGGGGGCAAGATGATTGCATCATTGAATCTTATCGAATCAATTCTTGAATCAGTCTGATTTGAATCATCAGTTTTCATTTCTTGGGGCATCTCGATGTCTCACATCTTCTTATCTCATCATCTATCTTTTAGGTATTGGGGCAATCTAACCCTAATCCCTGGGAGTCAAGCTTCATTCTGGAGATGGCTCTCGAAATCTCTCTTAGACTGTTATCTAGGCAATCTAACCCAAGTCTCAGAGGACTAAGCTTCGTATTGGGGCAATCTAACCCTAATTCGGAGATAGTCCTAAATCTACATCTTCATCAATTGGTATTGGGGCAATCTAACCCTGATTCCGGTTCTCTTCTAAGACTGTTGTCTTCGCAATCTAACTTAGACTTCAGAAATTCTCATCATCTATCACTTCAGACTATTCTTTGAATCAACGCATTTTTTGCACATCAATTCAAAGAGGGGAAAATGTAATACCCCAAAATTGGTACCTAATCATTTCAATCAATTTTGGGGCATTTCTTCAATTTTCTATGTCATCAAAAGTCCTATCTCACTTGGCAATTTTCTCTCCTACCTGGCTCTACTTGACTTGATGTCAGTTGCAAAAACCCTAATTTTCAATAATCAAACACTAAAATTAATTCCTAAGTCTCTTTGAATTTATTAGCTAAATTATCTCTATGATACATTAATTTAATTATAAAGTCCTATGTGCTTTAAATTAAACTAAATCAAACCACCCCCTTTGGCTAATACACATAAAAAGGAATTAATTAATTGCTTGTTATTTGAATGGACACCTTTTCTTGAATTAATAATTTGAGATATTCGAAAGGTCCTCATGTGGCATTTTCCATTCTTTTAATAAAGTAATTCATGCTTATTTGTCCCAAAAAGGGATATGAAGGGTCAGGAGTTTCAAATCAAGAAACTCTTCCTCCTCCTCTTGGCTCTTCTATTTATTTGGGCTCTTTTTCTTCATTAGGAGGGCAATTTTTGAGAGCATCTACACTATAGGCATTTTTTAGTCTCATTTGATTCATTGTTTTCAAAGCTTTTTATTGCATTTATTAGATTAATATCTCATTATTAGTATAATCTTTGCATCACATTTTAGACTAAATTTGCTTATTTGTTCCTAGTTTAATATCATATTTATTTCAAGTTCTTAGATTAAGTTGCATCTCATCTTTATTTTCAAGCTCTTAGATTAATTGCATCCTCATTCTTAGATTAAATTGGACTTCATTTTAGATTAATTTCATCTTGCTCATCTTTATTGCTTCTTAGAAATCCTCCATTGTTGAATTCGTCTCCCGGCTGTTGACTCTCATTCTGAGAGTATTCAAAAACCCCATTCACATAGGAGGCAACAAGTTGCCTCACCATCGAATTTGGATTGAGTTCTTCATACTCTCTCCTGAATTCTATCAAGTGAATAATGACCATGTTGTGTTGTGTCTGATTTAGAGGTCACATTCAGTCACATACAGATCTAACATAGATAAAATCAGATGGTCCCATATCTAGAAACATACATAGGAATCAGGATAGACTAAAAATACATAATCACCGAAACATAGTTTATCATGAGCCTATAAGGTCAGATAAGGTATTAATACAAATCACACTCATGCCAAAACATAAGCAAAAAATATGAACATAGAAAACAATCCCCAAGCCTCTGTACTTTCCCTAGGTCATCTAATGCCCTTAAAATAGATAAACCCAACAATCAGGAAAGATAGAGTCGCATTACATAGAAGAACCAATTTCAGTAGAAATGTGCACATTAAATCATGTATCAAAATTCATTGAAAATAATCAAATTGATGCATTTAGAATTAGCACATCTAATAGGGTAACAAGGTATCTCATATAGTTAATTCTAAATTAAATGATTAATTCAACACTATTCATGTAGTCTAAGTCTAAATAATTGTCAATTTGACTCTACTGTCAATTAATTAATTTAATTTCCTTTATAAATTAAAATAACGACCCTAACATTCCAATTACACACAATAATTAATAATCAATTAAAGTTACTACATCTCCAAACGAAATTTATATAACAATAAATAAAACTTTTAATTTCCTCATTTATAAATTAAAAATTTACATCTAATAAACAAAACTATTAAAAAAATTATTAATATCAACCAAAAATTATTAACATTAAATAAAAATTATTAACAGTAAATAAAAATAAATTATATTTTCAAAACATATTTTAAAACAAAAATAAATAATATAAAATAATGAGCAAATGCGGGGGAACCAAACCCGCTCCCCACTGCCATTTTAAGGTACCATGGGTACCAGGTCTGCCACGACAGGTCGTGTACAGGCCTGGTACTATCACGGTCTCCCGTGCAGCCTGTGCTATGTGCATGGAGATCTGCAGGGGGTAGGGGGACAGGTGGCCCCTGCCCTCCTTTTAACTTTTTCAAAAAAAATTTAATATAATTTTTTAATTTCTTTTGCAACAAAGACATTTCAAAACAAAAAAAAATGAATTTTGTTTTTCCATGAAAGAGTATTATTTATTTTATTTTTTTTAAAAAACTATAGTATTTTTATTCAGGATAATATATATGTATATCATTTTTTTTAAGGGCACAATTTTTGAAAATGGAAATGTACAGACCCTGAGAAATATTTCCATGAATGGAAATTCAAGACTTTTGAAATACAAACATGACTATATGTTTTTGTCTCATGCACACTTTCCAATATATTCCTATTGGCTTCAATATTTACTTTTGTCTTATTCTGGTAAATAATTTTAACTATCATTTTTTCATAGAGAATCCTTTTTTTTTTTCCAGATTGCAATTTTTCTACACAAATTGAATTTTTGACACCAACCCATTAATTTAATTTAGCAACTCAATAGTTCATGCTATAGCTAAATTAATTTTCTATTTTCCAAGGGTTCTATAATAAATTTTATCACGAAATTTTGGCAGCATAACCCTACTATGCCAAGTCTGAAAATAAACTAAAAACCATGAAACTAAGGGTTTTTTAAAACCCAAGGCACAAACAAAAACTGATGCAGGAGCATCCTGGGTGTAAGAGCAATCTCACATCACCCAAAAATATTTTTGGTTTCTTTTCAATAAGGGCTATCTTGTGCAGAGCTTCTATTTTTGGAAATTTACTATTTTTAGTAAGTTTTCCATTCATGCTCAGAATGGTCTATTTTCTTCCCTGGAGGTTCATTTTGGTTATATCAGCCTACCAGTAAAGTTTCATTGTTAGATCAGGTCTAGTTTTGAAGATATTAAAAAATTTCGGTATTAGAAATAGGGTACAGAAACTTTGAACTCAGTTTTGAAGGCTTTAGAGGCCCCGGATGAGGTCAAAACTTTGGTTGAATAAAACTTACTTGATTCAAGTGGTGTAGAGCACTTCACACCCTTTCCGAAATGGGGTCATAACAATCAATCGGGTCAACGGGTGATGACTTATGGTCTCCGGAAGTTGGGCCACCTGAAATGGCAGAAAATAAATTTTCTTCAAAATTTCTATTTGGGTTTCAAAAGTTTTTTTGAGGTGACTATGATGTAATAAAATGAAAAATAAAATAATTCTAAGTTTGGTCGGCCTTATTGGCTAAAATTTTGGAACCTTCCCAGGCAGTGGAAAATTGCCTATATAAGGAAGGTTGTAATGTTGTCTTACGCAGTTCGGGATAGTTCTGGGTATTGATTCGAGGCTTTGTCCTACAGAATATTGTAAGGGAATGCCCATGTGGGTTTGCATATTGTAATTCTGAAAGTTTGTAATTCCACATTTGTGGAGATAATAAGAAGCCCATTTTTTGTTCTTGCATATTGTTGTTGTTTCTCTATTTTTGTTATGTGTTTGTGGTATTAAGGAGAGCACCCTTCATCAAAAACTGAATATAGATCTAACAATAAATTTATCCAGACATAGTAAAACACTAAAAATTTCACAAACAATTTTACAAGAAGGTTTTCTCAAACCCTACCTCAATTCCAATGCTAGAAACTGTAATAGAATGCATGTGGGATGATAAAACTCCCAGATCCTTCAGATGAAGAACTCAAACCTGTAGATTTGAAACAACAATGTATGCAAAGCCCAAATCCAGATGCACCGCAATCTTCACCAAAATTCCCAAGCACAAAACAAAGCTCAAGAATCTCAAGATGCCAAAAATATTCCAAGAACTCTCTCCACAAATCTCCAACCTGATTAAATCCAAATGAATGAAACTTCCCCCTATTATGGATTCAACTCCTCCATTCATGCAAACCCTAGATGACTCATTAGACAACTCCTAATCAAACTCCCACTCTCAAGTTTGAAAGAAATTCTTAATTAATAATTAAAAATATATTTTATTATGCACAACACAACTTAGACTCCTAAAGACAAGTTGTTACCCTTTTGAAATGAAATCACATTCAACCTAATAAAAGCACATGTAAATATTATAATTTCTCATTAATTAAATTTAATACTTAAAGCACAACAAAACATGAAATTAAATATTTAATAATTTAATGGAACATTATCAATCCTAATTTCACACAATTAATCAATTAAATCCAAATATACAAATATTTGATTTTTAATTAATTAATAATCACACATAAACATAAATTTTAAATTAATATTATTTTTCAACTATAATATTAAATTCCACAACTATAGAAAAATCATACGCAAACAACATAAATTAACAATAAACCAAACTTACAAAAGGATGGGATCCACGAATTTATGTCACCTAGACAAATCCGTGTAAGGTAGTCATCAGATACTTATCTAGTCTTAGGATAAATAGGTTTAGGTCAAGGTTTTGGGTCTGATTGTTACCTCCCCTCTTTACCATTGAGATGAATTATTTATGGACACGCTCACTGCTGCCAATTCAAGGAAGATGATGTCATGTACCTGCAAACCTATCATCACAACACAAAGCATGTACATCCAATATAACAAACAATGATAGGGTACAGTCGGTTGTGTGGATCTTGACTATGCAAGTAACTACGCCTCCATCCTCTACCACACAAATACATCAAACAGATGCACACACATGATAACCATACACATGCAAGTATGGGGTTAGTAACATCATAAATCAATATAAAACATAAACATAACATCATCATGATAACCTCATCATCTAATCTACAGAATCGCATGATACACATATAATAAATTCATAATCCATAATCATCATTTATTAAATAATAACTGATCACATCAAAAGTGACCTAAAATAATTCGGTCATACAACTGAAACATAAAGCAAACTGAAAGAAAACTATGGGTGGGGTACTACAATGGCACTCAGAGCACAACATGTTTCACCTTCCCACTGATTAGATGATTGTAACTCCAAAGGATATTTGGAAGATCCTTCATGTTCATCTGATTGGCATGCATGTAGAATACAAGGCATCCATCCCCATTGTGATGGCTGATGCGCAAAGGTTATTCAAAGATGACACCATCGCTAGATGTTATCTGAGTTGGGACCACATAGTGGCCAACTATGTGCCACTTCCTGTCTATTTGGTGGGATTGATTGGTGGCCTTATGATGCCTAACAGAGGTTAGCATGGTTTTATGTGCGATCGGTCCTGAGTGATTGAGTAGATGATTTAGTCACCTGGTCGGTATATGTGGGGAAGCTTTATTCTTGCCCACTTGTACAAAGAGCTCCACGAGATAGTCTATCAGCATTCAAAGACTATGATAGTGGGTAGCTTAGTGCTTCAGGTCTAGGCATGGGAGCATATCCTTGTCACATGGCCCATAGTTGATAAGTACTATGATGTTGGTTTGTCTTATATATATATATAGAGACACACACACACACACACATATATGTATGTATGTATATATATATCTGTGTGTGTGTGTGTGTGTGTATTCAGGTCTTATTCAGCAGCCCCATCTGGGAAAGTTGGAGTACTTGCACCGCCTCCTTGATGATGTTACAGATGTTGTCTGGTGATCGTATGTGGATTGTGAGGGATGGCCCTTAGATGTTAGACAGATGCCATTTTTCTATCAGAGTAGGTATCTTGTTAGTCACACCAAGTATATTATGGAGTATTTTTTTATCATTCATGTACATAGGTAATACAATAGGGTGCAGAACATGTCATAGGAGATGTCCACTTATGTTTGGATTAGAGATGAGGAGGCCCAGTGGGGACCCAGGATGATTTATGAGACAGTAGTGTATTCTATTACACAGATGGCACGAGTAGACTGGGAGTACCACCCAAAGATCCTTGATGGGGGTATCATAGATGCTTATCATACACACTTTACACAACACCCCTATCCCAGGTTCACACTTCCTTATGAGGTCATTCCATGTATAGAGGGAACTTTAGATTATGATCCTGCCAATAATGGTGGTGGTCGAGGCCGAGCTGCTAGAGGTGGAGATAGAGGAAAAGGTAGAGACAAGGCTAGGGGTGGAGATGGAGCCCATGGAGGCAGTGGAGATGGAGCCCATGGAGGAAGAAAAGATGGTAGAGGTGGAGGAGATGGAGGAGATGGAGGCAGAGGCAAAGGTAGAGGTAGAGGGGGGAGTAGATGGTGGGCCTCTAGATGAGATAGTAGCCAATAGTGGCATTGGAGATTGAGAGTCACCCCTCCATAGAGGGATACATGGCCTCTATTGCATAGAGATGAGCATGCTCAAAGGGTTGAAGGAGGAGAGGATCAGGCACAATAGTAGCAGTAGTAGGAGGCACCCAGAGATCCTCCTACAGGTGGCGATGGAGACATGTTATCATAGTGCGAGTAGGAGAGGGCTGCATTGAGACTAGAGATGGCCACCCTCTGAGTGTAGCTATCAGAGTGGGACACATAGTTGACTCAACTGAGAGTAGAGAGGGATACTCAGATAGCACAACTAAGAGTAGATAGGGACACACAGCTAGAATAGTTGAGGGCAGAATGTGACAGATATGTACATATAGCCACTCACTAGGGTCATAGGGCTACGTATTATTTTACCTTATATTGTGTTGTAGTTCCTACTGCACAAAGAGCTCCTCTATATTCAATGATAGCACAAAAATAAGAGGGTGTTATGCCTCCACCTCCTCCCATCAAAGAAGATTTACCTCCTCCTCCTCCTCCTGATCCACCACGAGAGGATGAGGGGACCAGTGAGGCTTAGCCATTTTTGTACTCTCATATTTGTATCACTTGATATATTGTACTTTATTGATGACATCATGTACCTATACCATTTTTTGGTCTTTACACTCTCTTATGTCCTCTAGACTGTTTATTTTCTTGATACATTGCCTCATATGATACTGATACTCTGACACTTGTTTCTTTCATTCTTTGATATATTGATGCTCACATTCTAATCCTTTCTTATGGACATTTTTGATACTTTGTTATGATGATATATTGATGTTTCTACTAGTTCTGACATGGATGTTTCATCTAATTTGATGTTGCTTTATATGATTCTTTTTTATGTATGCACATGTAGGATATTTGATGTTTGTCTTATGCTTTGGATGTTGATGCGATTGTCATACTTGGTCATGATTAGATTAGATGATGATAAAAAGACATCATGATATATTTCACTGATATATGCTATGTTTTTTGTTTTTAAAATCTTTTATGAATGCATGGATACAAACTTTATTTTATGAATATGGATGTATGAGATGTATTGTGATGTGATGTATGGACATCTCACTTTTATTTATGAATGGATGATTATGGATTCACTATGCAAATGGTTTTATGGTATGAAATGGATTATGAATGAATATCAGTGATTTATACTCAGTCATTTTAGTTTTAGTTGTTTATGATTTCATGATGTACTTAGTCAAACATGGAAAGTGATTAATGTTTTTATAATTTTCAACTCACATCAAATGTTTTAGATAATTTTTCAGCTTATATCAATGTTTTAGATAGTTGAATGCATACATTCATGCTTATGCAACTTAAAATGAATGCAACTACATTAAAATAAATTCAATTTAAAATGAATTTCAATGAAACTAAAGACATGAAATGCATCTAAATGAACCTAATGCAAATTAATATGATATGCAGCTAAAAATGAACCCCAATGCATTTAACCAATGAAATGCACCTAGACTAAGATACCTAGGATAGTCACTATTTATTCAAGATGGGTCAATTATCATCATAGAGCATTTGTAACAGGACCTCATTAGGAAAGTACAATTTTAACTGACAGATTTAGTAATCCTGAAAATACAAGTACTTCATTTTATTCATCATGTTGAAAGATAACCTAAACATTAAAGTACAGAGATAGAATGTCTTGTCAATTACTTCTTGTTTGATAAAAACAATTTTCTTTTCTAATACATAATGTGTAAGTATATACTTGCAATGACCTTTCATTTTTTATTCATGTCCCTTGGAATCTGTCTGATTTACTATGTACGTGAATAAGAAGTAGTTTTTCATCTTAGTTTAAAATAGGCAAGGAATAAATCCAACCTCACTAAAGTTTTCATAGCAAACAGGTCGAAGTATACATGGCATTCCAATCATGATGGAGGCACTTATAGTAGACACCCATTCCCCATGATCACCTTAGATCATTGGATTTATTACCACAAATAGAAGACAAAGAAAATGTTATGCCCCCAGTCCTTGTTTCTCTAGTCCAGAGACATCATCAAGTCACTCAAGGAAACATAACAATCAAAAATTGATAATAAGAAAAGTTCATTATCCCTTTAAAATGATCATTGTATTTGATTAAAAAATAGACAGTTGTGATTATAGTGTTTAAAAACACTTTTGATTAATCTTGCAAACACACACATAGGAACTATTATCAATAATCAATTTTCTTTCATCCATAAGTGTTTTACCTATTTAGTGTTTAGAAACACTCTTTCATCATGACATTGTGTTGAGAAACATATTTTGGTCCAGTGGTTGGCATTTAAAAATACCTTTGTTCGTAGTTTATTGTCAATTGTAGACTAGGGTGGTATTGAAAAATACCTTTGTTCATAGTTTATTGTCAATTGCAGACTCAATATCCTATCGACAAATGTGATCTTGATCAATGCCCCCTAGGGAAAACAATTTACCTAGGACCCTAATGTGGACAAATTCCAACCTTAGGAAGACATAATTTTTTGATAGTTCACTTTAGGATTTGGCGTGTCACAAAAGTGACTAGAATATATGTACAAACTGATATTTACATAGGCCAATTGTTCAAGTGTTGTCTTGATAGATAGAGCATTGATTAAAAGTAGCACCTATTTACTAGGTTTTCACCACTTGGCCAAACTTTTTCTATTTTTTCTATCACAGTGCCTATTTACCAGGTTTTCACCAAGACACTTTTTCTCTTTTCCAATTTTTTTGTACTTTTTTTATTTTTTCTATTTTTTTTTAACTCACCAAGGCACCTATTTTCTAGGTTTTCACCAAGATGGTCATTTTTTTAGGACTTTTTCTATTTCTTTTTATTTTTTTCAGAATCCATATTTTCTATTTTTGAACCTTTTTTTTTCACAAACTCTTTTCACTATACAGGAGCCTTCTTAAGAATGTCAAGAATAAAACATTTTCAAATGTAGAGTGTTGATTGGATCTAATAAAACATCTCCTTCAGGTGTAGCCAATTGATAGGCTCTTGTAATGACAAAGGGACCCAGCTAGTTGGGTTCAAATTTTCCCTTTTGTTCTCGATGTTGTTGATTCTTAGGATTTTCTCTTAGGACTAGATCTCCAATCTGAAAACTTCTTGGTTTCACTTTCTTGTTGTATTTTCTTGGCATTCTCTTTTGATAAGATTTAAAGTGATCAAACACCTATTGTCTGCATGTTAGGATTAATAGTCCACAATACAACTGAGAGGGGGGATGAATCAATTGTATGAAAGAATATTAAACTTTAAACTTGAAGCTTATCAATATCAAATCCAATGAACACCAACACAACAACATAATATTTTGGTTACGGGGAAACCTTGTTAAAGGTAAAAACCTAGGTGGGAATTAGCACCCACTAATGATGTATTGAGAGTACAGTAATCCTTGTTAGAAGATATAGCCCTATTAGGAGCTTGTTATAACATTATAGTACACATTCCTTGTTAGAGGACAGACCCTGTTAGGAGTCAAGAACAAAAATGGGGCTCACTGCCCAAAGAAGGTTAAGTCCACCTTCTGAACTCACTAGTTTGCAACAAGTGTATATGAAGAAATACATAACATTTTGAACTGTTTGCCAGCAACTATCTCTGCTTGATCAGTTCCAATGAAGTCCACCAACAATCCTCTGCTCTACATACAATAGACACAAGCTCACAACCTTCTTCTATCACATATATCTATCCATGTCTTTTCCAAACAAAAGACCTTACATTTATACCTTACTACTTTTTACCAAGATCAGATCAGCCCATAAGGCTTTCCTAATTACAAATAATTACATAAGCCCTTGCTAAGATACAAATGGTATC
Source organism: Chamaecyparis obtusa (assembly GCA_027943335.1). NCBI lineage: Eukaryota > Viridiplantae > Streptophyta > Pinopsida > Cupressales > Cupressaceae > Chamaecyparis > Chamaecyparis obtusa. The sequence continues at coordinate 2,604,811 of BSBK01001376.1, read as the reverse complement.
TAAAAAAATTTTACAATGATTATATTATGTCAATTTAGGACCGACATCCTTGAATTATGCTTGTCAAACAAAACACACGCTTCGCTTCCTAAGTCAGCTTCAAAATAAGCCATCGCCAAAGCACACATCATAGATGACATCACCAATCATTCCATACCTTGCACTGACTAATGAAAATTCATCAGTACCTCTTCTATCATCCTTCAAGATCACATACCTTGAATTCAATCCCTCTGATATCTATATCAAAAACTTAGAGACTAACTCTGTCAATTCTCACTGTCACAGTCCAGTGACCAGTCTTTACCAAAATAGTTGTATCTTCCTTAATATGGATCCATTAATGATGCAATCTCATATATAAGATCAAAACATCCATTTGAACTCTCATCTAACTTTGCAGCATCTGAAACATCCATACACCCTCTATACACTGTGATTACCAGTCTGGTTTCTTCATACAAGCATATGTTGACATCAGCAACAAAACACAAATGAAAATAGTATGAGTTCCCATTCAGTAACGTAGTGATTAAACATATTAAATGTCTTAATCACCACCCATGCATTAGCAATATCCAACATTGCGCTCATCTAGTAATTCAAGCTCTTGTAGTCTAGAGATTTTATAGTCCTCATCAGTGACTAGATGTTTCAATGATATCCTTAGTGATGGAATCTCTACCTCAACTGGTAATACCACTTTTGATCCATAAACTAGTGCAAAAGGAGTTGTGCCAATTGGTGTTCTAATACTAGTTCTGTAAGCCCATAATGCTGGATTAGTTTGTAAATGTCAGTCTCTTCCTAATTTTTTCACTGTCCTATGCAAGATTTTCAGAATAGTTTTGTTTGATGCTTCAGCCTGTCTGTTACCTTGAGGGTAATAGATCAAGGAACACTATTGAGTGATTTTGACTTGAAGACACAACTCATCTATGTCTTTTTTTTTTTATAATTAATCCCCATTGTCAGTCACAATCGATGAGGGTATGCCATAATAGTAGATGATATAAATCAAGATAAACATGGAAACTTGTTTTCCAGTTGCATTGGACAGTGGGACAGCTTCCACCCATTTTTTGAAATACTCACTTGTAGTGATGATGTATTTGTGTCCACTTGATGAATTAGGGTAAATTTGACCAACTAAATCAAAGGCCCATTGCTGAAATGGCCAATGTTTTATGAAAGGAATTATCTTCCTACCTAGAGCATGTATCAGGTTGCCATGGATCTGGCATTTCTTATATTTTTTTGAAAAATGGATAGCATCTTTTTCCATTGTGGGCCAATAGTATCTAACTCTTCAAAGTTTCTTAGCTAATGAAAAACCATTCGAGTGTGATCCACACACACCTTCATGAACTTCCTTTAATGCACAGTTAGACTCTTCATGTTCTAAACACCTAAGAAGTGTGCCATCTAGAGTACATCTAAACAAGTCATTAGTGATGATTACGTAATGTGATGCTTCTCTTATGAGGGATCTCTTTTCATTTTTGGAATAGCCTTCAGGGATTGTTTGGTCCTTTAGATAAGAATAGATATGGGCATATCTGGATAATACTTGGGTTTTCAGGGCACAAACAATTTGGGATTCAGGTGAATCATAGGTGGTAAATGGGAGTTCTTCCACCAAGAAGTCATAGAGAAATTGATGTTCCTCAATTGTAACATGGATGCTAAGGTAGCCATCGCATCAGCTACTCTATTCTCTGATCTTGGAATTTGTTGAAATGTAATGAAGACAAAGTATTTCTTCAAGTCATCCACCATTATTTTGTAGGGTATTAGTTTATCATCTTTAGTCTGATAGTCACCATTCACCTAATTGATGATAAGTTGTGAGTCTCCATAGATGTGCAACTCAAAAAATTTCCATTCTATTGCCAGTTTGAACCCATTCACAAGAGCTTCATATTTGCCTATGTTATTAGTGCATGGAAAGATCATTTTATAAGCCTTCAAGATTTTGTATCCTTGTGGTGTGATAAATAAGCATCTAGCTCATGATCCCTGCTATGTGAAGGAGCCATCAAAATACATTTTCCAAGGATGTTCTATTAAGTGCATGATAGATTCATCTGGAAATTCCACAAGTAATGGCTTGTCATCTGTTAATAGTGTTTCTTCAAGTTGATAAGCAATCACTTGTCCTTTTATGGATTTTCTATCAACATATTCAATGTCAAACTCACTCAAAATTAGGACCCACTTAGCTAGTCTTCCTATCAGTATTGCTAACATGTAGTGCCTAATTTTTTGAGATGCCAACAACATTTGCTAAGCATACTTTCTCAATCATTGAATAGTTCAACTCAAATGTCACCAAAGTTCTGTTGATGTAATATATAGCTATTTCTTTCTTAGTCTCATCCTCTTGTGTAAGAAATACTCCTAATGATGTATATGAAGCTGATATGTAGAGTAATAGAGGTTTTTCATAAATTGGTGCCATTAGGATTGGAGGATTCATCAAATATTTCTTGACTTGGGTAAAAATTTCTTCACACTACTCATCCCAAGTAAATGTAGTTCCCTTATGCATCAACTTTGTGAAATGTTGTACTTTATCTACCAATTGAGATATGAATCTCCTTATGGATTGTAACTTTCCCTTTAGTGTTCTCAATTGACTAATGTTCCTAGGTGGCTGCATTTCAAGAATAGCTTTAACCTTTATCAGGTCCACCTCAATTCCTTTTTCTTAGACTATGAATCCTAATAACTTTCCAGATGACATGCCAAATGCGCACTTCTTAGGATTAAGTCTCAATTGAAATTGTTCCATCCTATAAAATATTTTCCCTAGATCTTCTATATGTGTAGTCCTTATCTTTGACTTACCCAATGTGTCATCTACATAGTCCTCCATGTTCTTATGCATCATGTCATGGAATATTGTGGTCATTGCTCTTTGATAAGTTTCACCTGCATTCTTAAGACTGAATGGCATCACATTCCAACATTATGTTCCCCATGTGCATGTGAATGTGGTCTTTTCTTGATCTTCAGGAGAAATTTTGATTTGATTATACCCAAAAAATTAGTCCATTAAGGAGTACATCTCATAGCCTATTGTTAAATCCACAGTTATATCTATGTTTGGTAGTGGGAAGTCATCTTTTGGATGTGTGTGTGAATTTTGTACCTAGTTGTAGACACAACACTTCAGTAAAACACTACAAGTTAGCCAAAAAACCAAAATCGTGTAATGAAATGGAAACTAAACTAACCAAGTGATTTACTACCTTCTAGTAGGTGTGAGTATGATACTCTCAGATCAGACTGAGACCAGTGGCAATGCAACACCTAAACAAAGGATTTGAATGCAAAGAATTGAAAAACTATATGAATGCAGATTTAATCTATATTTTTGTATTTTCTGTACAATAAGAATGAAAACTGTATGGAATTAATCTAGAATGAATGAAATTTGAGATTGAGTGCAAATTTAATCTAAGAACGCTATGAATGAATATGAAAACTATGATATGAAACTATGCAAAATCTATGATCAACTATGAAAGATCTCACAAATCGCCTGTCGGAAGTGCTTAATCCTTCAATTTCCAATTCGCTAAAGTAATTGTGCAAATTCGAGTGTTATATTTGTGAAGAGTTGAGCCTTGGTTTTATAGAAATCCAAGGCTTTGAGGATGCAAAAGAAAAGCCATAAATCACTCTTGATAAACTCCGGTTGATTTTTGAGTTATCAGGAAATTAGGAATAATGAACTCACAAAAATCATGCAAAACCATGCAAGAACAACTTTTTAACTCAAATCAGAAGTTTAGATCAACTTTGAACTCAAAATAGAATGTTGAGTTTCCAAAAGTTAACAACTTGCATTGATTTCCTGATTTTGAGTTTAACTGCTCTTTGAATGCACATAATTAATTATGAATTAATTAAATAAATAAAGTGATTTATCCTCAACTTAACTGATTTTTGAATTAAAACAATTGATTTATGGGGTAATCAATTATTAAATCAAACTTTTATTCAAAAACTATATTATTAAATTTGGCAATTGACTTTAATTAATTAAATAGGAATTTAATCAATTAGTCATAAGATTTTTGATTTATTGTCAGAATTAAAATAATACAATTTAGGAATAATTAAATTCAATTCAATTAAATAATTAAGTGGCAATATTAAATTTGATTAATTAAATATTCAGAATATTCAATTAATCAAACTTTAGGATAAATAGGATTTATCACCAAATAATAATTAAAGTAAAGATAATTAGGATAAATTAGGAATATTACTAGGAATATTCCCCGATGCAGAATTTAGGATAATCAATTAGGATTTGATAATGTGCAGATGTGCCTTAGGTTAGGACTTTGATGTCAATTTCATTTGATTTGAAGATGTAGGAGGTTAATGAACCTATAGCCCATTTTTGGGGTATTACATTTTGCCCCTCTTTGAATCACTATGCAAAGCGTAGTGGTTCAAAGAATAGTCTATGTTTGATAAAGATGTATGAAACTGATTTAAAAGATTAACTGATTCCGAGACAAAAATCGATTGAAAGATTGGAAAAAGAGATACCGACCCAGGCCTAGAATGACCAGGAATTGAGATTATGCTAGCTATATCAACAATGAACTGGTGATTATGAAAAAGTGTCAAAATGCCTAATTCTGAACCTTATGATTGTGAAGAAGTGAGTGACCAATTCCAGACCTCAATGTCCTTGTATGAATCATGTTGGTATCACATCTTGAACCCATCAGTTATGAAGAACCAAGGAAATGACGCTAATGAATCGATAGTTACGAAAAGTTAATACAATTTACAAGATAGATTCAGGATACCAGATTGATATGGATCTGATATGCCCCAAGCGATGAGGACTTTAGATGAATCAACAACTAGATGTGGTTGTTGTCATGATTATTAGGGAAAGATTTGATTACAAATTTTGAGTTACAGACTTTGAATGATGTGTAATACCATGCCCCCTTCGGGATGAAAATCAAAATCTAACAAGAAAAGTCAGCATTATAGTTTAGAAGCATGTTAATTAATTTGAGAAGTGGTTATACATATTTGAGAACGTGTTTTGCATCATTTAGAGGTCCTGGAGACCAAGTTTGACCAGGTTTGACCATGAGTTGACCATAGTTGACCGAGTTAAAATTTTGATAGTTTGATGTTAGATAATCAATTAAGTTGAAAAATGGATTTCTTTGATGATTGAAGGTCGATTATGCAAGTAGTCAAACTTCCCGGGTCCAAAAATTTTAAATCGCAATTTTGACATAGTAAATGATCTCAAATTTGGATTTTGATCCCAAAAATGGGTTCAAAATGTCGAAATTAGCCAGGGGTGCAATTTTTGTGAAAAACGGAGCACTTTTGAAAATTAGGTCAAAAGCTATATAAAGGCCAGAAGGGTCATTTTCAATTCATTTTCACCATTGACTTTTGAAAACCTTGTGGAGCCCTCTGAGCGAGAAAATGGCAGAAATGAATGTACCTGTGTCTTCTGACCGTTTTGAGCACAGTCAGAGGCATCAGAGACCTCGACAGTATGGACATCGAGTAGGTGGACCTTTGCGCTTCTCTAAAAATTCAATTTTTCTTTTTTTATAGCATTTTTAGCAAAATTTTCGTACATTTTCAATTTTGAATTTTTGTATGCACGAAAGCTCATACGACTATCCTTCTGGGCTCGTACGACTTTTCAATTCTAGTTAGGTTGTCGTATCATTAACCCCCAAGACTCGTATGAGAGGGACCCAAGAGTCATACGATGTTTCATCGGGTCCCTCCTAACTCGTACGAGGAAAGATACAGTGTCGTATCATCATTGTTTGTCATATGGTAACTGGCAAAAACTCATATGAGTTTCAATGCCAGTCTGCTTTGTCGTTTGAAAAATAGTGAGCCCAAAACTCATTTCTAGGTCAAAATTTTGAAGTTTCTAATCATTTAGCCTGACTACTGAGTCTTTGATCCATCTTTTGAAATAGTAAACTATGCAATTCATGTGTTTGTAGCCTATTTTTCAACCAAAGTACTGATACGGTTCCTTGTTTCTATGCTATGTAGGTCACATATCCTGATGTTCATGTACGCATCTCACATCCAGCCACTCAGAGACTCTGTGTTTCATTACCTGATCCTATGAGAGTTCATCTTGCTTCATGTAGATTTGAGTATCTAATTCATTCACCTGAGATTAGGGTAAATCATGGACTATTAACTGCTTTGATAGAGAGATTCCATTCTGAGACCCAGACATTCCACTTGCTGATTGGGGAGATCACTGTGACACCTGAGGATGTATATCATATACTACGCATTCCTTTCCATTCAAGTCAACGTCCAGCTTATGTGAGTTCAGAAAACTCTGGATTACTAGCATTCAGACGTCTTTTTAGAGATGACACTCAGTTGACTAGTTCTATTTCCTGAGAGACCTTGGTATAGCGCTATGGTCAGACCCATAGATTAGAGTGCATCCTTACTAGGATGATAGGAGGTATTATCATGTCCGACCGTCAGCAGAATGGTCTTCTGATGGGCTGGGCCCCGATGGTTGCACGTCTAATGGTGACTCCTTCTGAGTTAGCCTAGGGTTAGTGTCTTCTAGCCCACATGTTCTTCGAGATGCACAAGGTAGTGTATCAAGAGAGCAAATCTTTTTTTACTGGTGCTTTACTTTTATGGATCTAGGCATGGGAGCATATCTCAGTTTTGAGACCAGTGTGTCAGTCACAAAGGTAGCCACAGGAGTCGGTTATATATGTTTATGTTGGATATGTCATACAAGGTCACATGGGCCATGTAGACTATTGGAGATAGTGTCTTGATGACATGACATTTGTACGATGGAGGCCCTATGTAGATATTGAGCCTTGGCCTACCGCACGAGAGCAGTTCAGTTTCTTCTTTCAGAGCTAGGTGTTGATAGGATGATTGTCCTCTGTACTGGAGAGATTTATTATTACCAAGGTGTGGTGATAGTATGGATGAGTGTAGGATGTACCTCAAGATTATGCCACTCATGCTTGGATAGCTCATGAGCTCGAACTTGGATGGACCCTGAGGCTTTCTTATGCCTTGTGTTCATAGGAGTACATTGGTATTATTGGCAAGGACTGGGAGTATAGACCACAGGTTGTTGATGCCAGAGTGATAGATGGCTTCATATCCTAGCTTGCAGATCATCCAATTTATAGGTTCTCCGACCCCATAGAGCTAATACCTTCCATGGAGGAGGTGATGGATGTTACTAGAGCTCCGATGAGGCAGGGCCCGAGACCCACATAGGTTCCAATTGTGCACCCCACACCTCCAAGGCCAAGAGCAATGGCTCCTCCCCAAAGACCATTAGGACAAATGAGGCCCCCTCGTCCCACTAGTTCTATAGCAGGTAGGCCCATAGGTGCACAGAGATGGAATAGGGGAGAGGGTGGTACTTTAGGTAGTGTTGATACTATTGAGGAGGTACTTGCAACTGAGCAGGTTGTAGGTGGTGATGTTGATCCATTACAGGAGGACACCAGTTTTGATCTTGGTGCAGAGGTTAGACATTGTAAGGTGCAGAGAGTAGAGACTACATAGCAACCTGCTGTAGATACTGATATGCTAGTGGCAAATGCTGATCCTAGTGTTCCATTGACTACACAGGAGATTGTGAGGAGACTCAAATTACAGGTTTGGGACCTAAAGGTTCATAGTGCTTGCTGGGAGGAGAGGTTTCTAGAGGTAGATAGATAGCGTGCTAAGCTACGTGGTGAGGTTCAGAGATTACAGGTAGAGGTTATTCATCAAACCTCTAGATCTGCCTATTATGTTTCTACATACTATGCTATGGTACCACTTTCTCAGAGAGTTCCTTCATATTCTCAATATATGCTAGCATCAGAGGGAGTGAGAGCACCTAGAGCCAAGGCAGTACCAGATGCACCACCACCACCTCCACCAGACAGAGAGGATTAGGCTGACAGCTGAGCTGTCATGATATTATGATATTTTTGTTGCTCTTTTGATACTATTCTAACTTCTAATAGCTCACATGAGCTCATCCTTTTGTACACTATGCCAGTAGTGCACCCCTGACTATGTCGAGTTTTATGATATATATATGAGATCGAGATTTTTGGTTGTGACTTCATTTGTACTTGTCATGTTTTTTATGTATGATGATATCATGTGATGCTTATGCTATGAGTAGAGTAGAATGTATGTATGGATACATGCAATGCAATGATTTCTTTCAAATGTATGAATGTGATGCAAATGTACTTGATTATGTATGTAATGCAATAGATGGAATGAATGATTATGAATATGTAATGAAAATGCAATGATACACATGGTATGTTTTGTAGGTATTGATGAAGACAAGTACTTAGTCTTATGTCAAAAAGGATGTTTAACCCAGGATTGTGACGACTTGCGTTTTTATAAGAAGACCTTCGTATGAGATTTAGCTCTTCAGTTTCAGTTTAAGTATAGTTTTTAGAAGGATTGTTGAATATTTTAAGGCAATTTGTGAGATCATGCAATCATGCAAAGTGTAAAATAACATGTAAAATGAAATGCAACCTAAGATCTAGGACCTAGTCACTGATCATGTGTTAGTTATTTGTCATCATTGAGTTTTTAGGTAACCGGATAAATCAATACAACATCCACTAGTCATGAAACTATAGACATATGAATATTGATTTGTATGCACAAAAATCAATATAATGCCCATTGGCTAGACAACCATGGACATATGAATATTGATTTTGTTTTCAGAATGTCGGATTAGATACAAGCACCAAGGCACAAATGCTAGGATGACCTGAATATCATGTCCATTTTGATATAGCAATTAGTATAAGCATCAGAACATAGACGTCATGATGACTAGAATATGCTTTGCATTCAAACACATCAAATAGTCAAGAGATCATTCTAAATCCAGTGTGAATTACTCGTAGTGACCCTTTATCATTCACATCCTTAGGAAAGATCGCATTTCACAATAGGAGAAAGAACTCACTCAAAAATATAATAGGTAGATCAAACTTCCTTGAATTTTTTGGGTATCAATGGTCGAGGTACTCATGGCCATCCAATTCGAGATAGAGGCTCTTACAGATGGACACCATTTCAATCCAGAATTTCCAAAGTTGTTATATTTTCACATACAAGCAGAAAACAAAGAAAAGATTATGCCCCCAGTCATCACTCTCTAAATCATGTAAATTACATCATCGAAGAGCTCGAAGGGACACAATATGCAGAAATCTCAATGTGAATTAGCAAGCATACAAGGAGATAAAAGCATGTAAAATCATAGATTATTTTCAGTTTGTGGTTATTTCATTGCGTTGTTGTAGATGCAAAATCCTTTCTGGAGAGGAGACTGACTGACTGACTCAAATGAAGCTTCAAAGGACTCTAACTAGATATGACACATCTAAGATACATTGGAGGCCATAGGATATGACATTGATTGCCCCCAAGTGTTAAGAATTGATAGGACATAGATGCTCGAACCGATTGGTGTACAGACTGACTTATTGAAAATAGGAATGCGGAAACAACCCAGGAAATATGTACAAAGCAAGACTAAAAGCTAGGAAAGACCAAGATTGCACTGATAGATGGAGCATTTTGAACAAGTGGTTCCCATTTTCCAGGTTTTCACCATCTTGGCAGAGATACTATTTTTGCTACCAAGGTGCCTATTTCCAAGTTTTCACCAAGGCACTTTTTCTTTTTCTCATTTTTTTTGTATTTTTCATTTTTCCAATTTTTTTTTATATTTTTGGTATTTTTTTATTTTTTTGTGAATCATCAAGGCACCTATTGCTAGTTTTTCACCAAGATGTTCATTTTTTTAGGACTTTTTCAGCTTTTTAAGATTTTTTTTCAGGACATTTTACCATAGAATGAATGCCTTAGGCATAGAATTTCTTCAGATGGAGAACGTTGATTGGTTCTTAGAGCTTTTCTCCTTTAGTTGTTGAGAGTTGATAGGATCCAGAGCCAAAAGTAGAAATGATTACAAAGGGACCCAGCTAGTTGGGTTCAAACTTCCCCTTGCGTTCTCTATGTGATTGATTTTTAGGATTCTCTCTCAAGACTAGATCACCAACCCAAAATTCTCTATTTCTGACTTTCTTGTTGTAACCTCTAGACATTATCTTCTGATATACTCTAAGATGATCATATGTTTCTTATCTACACTAATCTAGTAGTTCAAGTTCTTGCAATCTAGACACTCTTTAGTCATCATCAGTTACTAGACCATGCGTTCTGATTCTTAGTGATGGGATTTCAACCTTAATAGGTAATACCACTTCAGAGCCATAAAATAAAGTGAATGGTGTAGCCCCAATGGGCATTTTGATACTTGTTCTGTAGGCTTAGAGATTTGGATTCATGATGAGATGCCAGTCTCTTTATTTTTTATTAACTGTATGGTGCAAGATTTTCAATAGATTCTTGTTAAAAGCCTCTGCTTGTCCATTCCCTTGAGCATAGTAGATAGATGACCAATGTTGAGTAATCTTGAATTTGGCACATAGATCATCTAAGTCTTTGTTCTTGAATTGTCCACCATTATCTGTGACTATAGAATGTAGAATACCATATCGGCATATGATGTAGTTCAACATATACATAGATATTTGTTTTCCAGTTGCTTGTGTTAAAGGGACTGCTTCTACCCATTTTGTGAAATAATCTATAGCTGTAATAATGTGGGTATACCCATTAGAAGAATGAGGATGTATGGATCCTATAAGATCAAATTCCCATTGGTGAAAAGGCCATTATGTAGTGAAGGGGATTAGATCTCTCCCTAGAGCATGAATTAAGTTTCCATGCACTTGGCACTTTTGACAGTTCTTAGCAAACCTAATAGACTCTTTCTCCATTTCCAGCTAATAGTACCTAGCCCTAATAAGTTTTTAGGCTAGTGTTAAACCGTTCGAGTGTGACCCACAAATACCATCATGGACTTCCTCTAATACACATTGAGACTCTTCCCATTCTAAACATCTAAGTAGCATACCATCTAGACCTCATTTGTATAGATCATGACCAATGATGACATATCGGGAGGCATTATGGATAAGGTGTCTTTTTTCATGACGGTTAAAGGTATCGAGAATGATTTGGTCTTTGAGATAAGAGAATAGGTTTTTATATCGAGATGAACCATGACCTACAATAGTCCAGATCATATGGGTATCAGGGGATTCATATGGAGGATAAGATAGTGCTTCCACCTGGAACTAGTAGTGTAGCTCATGTTCAGGCTGCTGTAATAAAGTAGATAGCATTGCCATTACATCGACATCCTTGTTCTCTGTTCTAAGTATTTTCTCAAATGTGATAAATATGAAGTATTTCTTTAGATCATCTACCATTCTCTTGTATGGACCAAGCTTTTCATCCTTTTTTTGATACACATCATTGACTTTGTTAGTCCATTTTCTAGTCAATGCAAAATCCTATGAAAATGGCCTCTTCCCTGCTAATTTTAAAGTTGTCCCACCCTACTGCAAGCTTGTTTTAATGTGCGAAGAAAATACATAATGTTTCATGGTTTGTGCTCTTAGCCCCATGCTCTTTAATGTATCACCTTGCTCTAGTTCAGATCGCATGAGCTAAATTGCAAAACCAGGGAGACATTCAAGTTTCAAGGTCTGTAGGAAATAATCTCAGAATATGCCTTAGTGTCAAAAACCCACAATGTTTTTGAAAACCCATGATGTTTTTGGTCTCCCTACTACCTTTTGGTCTGCATGAAAACCCTGGATGTTTTCGATCTCTCACCAAAAACCTTGTGTGTTTTCAACCTCACACTTTTTCCTCTTTATCATCGTTTCCTATTTGTGCAGCTGTGACCTGTTGGTGGGCTAGGTTTTCAAAAGTTTTGAATTGATTGGTTGTCGCATGATCACATGTCAGAGTTTTCTGACATGCGACCATGCGACTAGCTATTTCTTGGTGGGGCCTAGTTCTTCATGATGTTCAGTCGCTGAATCGCCAGATGAAGCCTAGAGTTAAGAAATCATTCCGCGACCTAGAGAATGCCTTAGTCATGAGTTCTCAGAATGTGACCCCAGTTAAGTAAATGTTTTCAAGACTCCGCAAATCCTTTTGTCATGTGATCGCCAGATATACCAGGGTCCAGGATTGGGTCAAGTTTCAAAGATTCTTGATCAGACGATCGGCGTATATCCGCATAGAATCTTTTCATGCTATGCAGATATGCAACAGCCATCGATTTCACTGTAAAGTCTTGCCGAGGATTGTGGGGTCATTTTGCCAGGTGTCACTGAGATGTTTCATTATGATTGGCAGAGTTGGAAAGGGAGGAAGGACACGTCATGGGTCCAGTACCCAAGGGAAGTTAACGGTGATGAGTGTAGGTAGTTTGTCGCATGTTCGCATGAGCCTTTTTCTGGCTATACGATCATGTGACAAACCCCTTGGTTGGAGACTTCTATGCGGTGGTGGGCCCCATATTTTGACCAAAAATGCACAGGAGGTTTTAAAAATAGTCAAACTATATATCCCACATTCATCTGGAATGGGGAGAATTTGATGGATATAACCAAATTCACAAACAATAAAAGTAAATCAAATAGAGGAAGCTATGCTTGCATAGGCTTGCGGTCGCCTCAATTTTTGTGCCGACGGGCCAGGAAAGAAATTTTGCAGATAGAGTGTGGTGATTGGATGGACACATGTCAAGAGGTCACATGATCACAAGGGCCAACTTCAGCCCTTGCGAACATGCAACAGGCTGACATGTGGTAGCTGGTGATGAGGTGGCGGTCAGTTCAGTGACATGGCAGTGTGATGCAGAGTGGATAGAGGTGGCGGTGAATGGTCAGAAGTGGACATGTGTCAAGTGGTCACATGATCACAAGGGCCAACTTCAGCCCTTGTGAACATGTGATAGGTTGACACATGGCAGCTGGTGATGAGTTAGCGGTGACAAAGCAAAGGGCCCCACAAAAGGTAAATAATTTTGATAAAGTATACACTCTATAGGCCGATGACCTTGAGATTTGTGGTACCATCTGATGGTGGTCTCATGATCTCAAGGGCCAATTCTGGCCCATGAGATCATGCGCCAGAGCAACACATGGTGTAGGTGATGAGGCAATAGTCTAGTCATCAATCCAGTCAGAGATAATGTGGAAGGCCAGCCCCATCAGTGCCTACCATGTGTCATCGGTGGGTCCCACATCTGAGGAAAAAATGAAGGGAAAAGAATTAAAATTAAAAAAAAAGGGAAATCCACGTGACTTTCAAGATGCATAAAAATCAAAGGTTTAGAAAGTTCATTTCTATAGTTTTAGACTATAGGGTAAATTTAAAAATTTAAAATCATAGGCCTGAGGGATTGATTAATTCATACAGGGCACGTTTTTGCTCCAAATAGCAAGTATTATATATCGTTGGAAAGGTGAGAGAATGAGGATTTCATTTTCAGAATCAGATTTGATGCAGGTCTAGCTGGTTTGAAGATATTTGCAGTTGAACAAAACAGGGGCCAGGAAGATATTTTGGAAATATCTGATTTGTTACATCTGATGATTCACATTTTAGTTTGAAGTGATGACAGGTGCTTTCCAGAGTTGAGAGCAGGTTCCATTTCCAGTTTGAAGGTGGATGATTCATCCAATGAGCAGAGGAGAGGGAGACAAGTGTCGCTCTGTGATGATTTCTAAATTTCCTCTTTGCCTTCTTATTTTGAATTCTGAGTGAGGTGAGGGGTTCCAATTTTGGAAGAACTCTGGTCTAGGTTCTAGATTCTGGGTAAACATCCATTGAATGGTTCCAGGTCTATGGTGATTCCAGCAGGGGGTTCTCCAAGAGAAGGGTCTAATGAAATTCCATTTTGGTTCATGATTGTCTAAGTGTAATGGTTTGCGTTCTTCATTTTATGTCATAGATTTAATACAAGTATTTGTAAATTTGATTGCAAATTGAAGTACATGTAAGGCATGTATGGTTTTCAGAGAATTGTCTTCATGGTATTGAGTTTCAATTTCAGTATGAGTTCAGTATTCAAGGGATATTGAGTTTGTCTTCTCCAAGGGAGAATGTATCTGTTTGTATTTGGGTATCCTTCAAGGAAGGATTGTAAAATCCGTACATGCAGATTGGAAATTAATCAGTACTATGAATTTGTATGATTCTTCATATTGAGTGATGGAAATGTGTTAATGTAAGGCATTAATGCAGGAATATTAATCAATGAAACATGGTTTGCAATTTGAGTTTATATCTATTGGTTTTGACTCCATGCCCAGATTGAAGGCACTGATCTTTACCGTTATAAGTCATTTGACAAACTAGCATAAATTTAATCAATCAAATTTCCCTTTCTGTTGATGAGTTTGAAAGATAGGTTGAGCATGTGGGTAGGCTTCCCATAATAGAGATTCATCTCAATTATGAATCATGTTGCAAGACATATTTATTCTATTTAATTCATTAGTGAATCTACTTATTAGGTGTTTGTATTAGTTCATATCAATTTGCATAAGCAGAGAAGTAAGGTACACCCGCCTAGGTCTATGGAGCCCGAAGTGAAGAAGGATTCCATCCTTGTCAATTAGCATTTCTCTTGCTAGGAAAAGAGCATCAAAAGGGAGAGATCAGGTTATGGTCTAGTTATTTACCAATGCAAGAAAAAGAGCTAACAGACTTGATGGATTACAAGTTGTGAGTCTCCATGAATGTGTAATTTTGTTACTCTCCACTCAATTGCTATTTTCATACCATTTAAAAGGGCCTCATATTCAGCAATATTGTTTGTACAAGGAAATTTGATTCTAAATGTCTTAGGAATGGAGTATCCTTGAGGAGTGATAAACAAGATGCCTTTTCCAGATCCATTCTGTGTATAGGAGCCATCAAAGAACAATTTCCATTCTCTAGAAGAAATATTCATGATAGAGGAATTTGGAAATTCCATTTGCATTGGTGTATCATCAAAAAAAGGTGCATCTGCTAATTGATTAGCAATAACTTTGCCTTTAATCACTTTTCTTTCAACATATTCAATGTCAAATTCACTTAAGAGCATAACCCGTTTGGCTAATCTACTTGTGAGGGCAGCTTTGCTCAGTAGGTACTTTAGTGGATCAATCTTAGCTACCAGATGCATGATATGAGCCAACATATAAAGTCTTAGTTTTTATGATGTGAAAATCACAGCTAGACAAGCCTTTTCAATCATAGAATAGTTCTTTTCATATGCCACCAATGTTCTACTGATATAGTATATAGCTCTTTCCTTCTTGTTCACATCATGTTGTGCAAGCAATGCCCCTAGTGATGTATCTGTAGCAGAGACATATAATATCAAAGGCTTCCCTTGAATAGGAGGCATCAAGATAGGAGGATTTGATAGATATTTCTTGATATGATTAAGATTCTTTTCACATTCCTCACTCCATGAAAAGGTCACACCTTTATGTAATGTCTTTGTAAAAGGTTGTGATATGTCCACTAATTGAGATATGAAGCATCTGATAGATTGAACTCTCCCTTGCAATGTTCTCATTTGACTGATGTTCTTGGGAGGTTGCATCTCCATGATAGCTTTAACTTTAGCTGGAGCAACTTCAATGCCCTTCTTCAAAACTATGTATCCTGAGAGCTTTCCAGAAGTGACACCAAAAGCACACTTCTTAGGATTCAGCCTAAGACTAAATTTTTCCATTCTATCTAATATCTTGCTCAAGTCATTTAGATGTTCATCTCTAATCATATATTTGGCTAAAGTATCATCAACATAATCCTCCATAGTTTGATGCATCATGTCATGTAAAATAGATGTCATAGCTCTCTGATATGTAGCACAAGCATTCTTGAGCCCAAATGGCATGACATTCTAGCAGAAGGTACCCCATGCACATGTGAAATCAATTTTCTCTTGATCCTCTGGAGCAATTTTTATTTGATTATATCTAGAAAAACCATCCATTAAAGAATACATCTCAAAGCCCACAGTCATGTCCACTATCATATCAATGTTAGGTAATGGAAAATCATCCTTAGGGCATGCTTTGTTTACATCTTTGAAATCTATGCATACTTTTATAGATTTGTCTAGTTTTGAAATAGGTACAATATTAGAGATCCATTCTGCATAATCAATAACTCAGATAAGTCCAGCTTTTAGGAGCTTCTCTAATTCAGCTTTTACCAAAAGTGCAACATATGGATGCATCTTTTTCAATTTTTGCTTAATGGGTTTAACGTTTGGAGCTATAGATAAATGGTGCATTATAAGATCAGGATCCAATCCTAGCATATCTAAATATTTCCATGCAAAGTTGATCTTTTTCTCTATTAAGAATGTTGTAATTTTTTTCTTTTCTTCTTCTAATAAGGATTGTGCTACATGGATCAACTATAGTTCTTCTGCTATTCCCAAGTTGATAGATTGAGTGGGCTCAATTAGAACTGGAGATCTATCCTGTAAATGACTCAGAAGGACATCAAATATTTCATCCTTAGGCACCTTAGAGAGGTTTTCACCTTCGGATATGTCTTTTATTTTTACTTTTGTAGGTTTTGAGACTGCCACAAAGTGGTTTTCACCCTCAGAACTCCTTTTATTTTTATTCTTATTCTTATTTTTGTCACTAAGATACTTGATGTCTGACTTTGTCATGCTAATGCTCAGTTCACTGATGGAAGTCCTCATAGGCTCAACTACATTTAGGTAGAAAGCAAGGGCATAGTCATTCAAGAAGGTATAAATACCATAGCTTGGATTTGTGGAAGTGTGGTCCAGAAGTTCAGGATTTTGGATAGTCAAAGTGGTGAAAGATTGAGAAATAGTGTTTACAAATATGGATCTATCATCATTGGTCTTAACCCAACGCTCGAGTTTAAAGGTGATATTACAACTTAAGACATTCAATTCGTGAATAGGTTCAATGTCATTGCAGAAGTCCACTTTAGCCATCGGTGGATCAAACTCAATAAGTTCATCATTTCACTTGAATTACATTAGGTTTAGGTACATATTGATGAATAACATCAACATGTTTTTTTGTAATAAGCTCATCTTCTTTTGGAATGGCTCCTCATTCATAGTCATTAGATTCTTCATCTATGCCTCTAGGAAATCTAAGAACATGAGTAAAGTTAGGATGAATACCCCAAGAAGGGTTACCCTCAGATTCTGATTTGAATTCATACTCATGAGAATCTATCTCAGAATAACTACCATCTTCCTCTTTGTCTATTTGATTGTCTTTGAGATTAGCTGATTCTTGTGGTGCAACTATCTCTTTCTCTATAGTAGGTTCTTGTGTTTATACAACATTAATTATTTTTATTGGATCATCTTCAACTTCAAGGAGGTCTTTTATTTCTTTATGAAAATGCTCATAGGGAATGAGATCTTCAGTGGTGTTTGAATCATCACTATTAGATTGTTCTATTATTTCTCCCTTTAGTTGATTTGTTGTGGAAGGCTCAATCTATTCTAAGACATGTGGGGAGTTCTTGCTAAAATAGAAAGGCTTTTTCTTGTATCCTAGACCTATTGTATTCTTGTTTGCTTGGCCACGATGATCAAGAGGTGATAGAAGACCTTTACCCTATAGCCCTAGAGGTCCTTTTCCTTTATATCCCATTTTTGTGATCAATTTGTCTTCTAGGCCATATGACTTAGAAGGGATATTCGGTATTTTAGCATCACATTTTTGAACAACTTGAGATTTAGGTTCATCTTTGTATAGCCACATGAGCACAGCTTCATCCTCTTCAAACTCCTATTTAGATACTTGTTCTGCAACAAAATTTCTTTTATATGTTTCAAGAGGCTCTTTAGACTCCTTTTTAGACTATTTTAGAGTTTGTCCATAAGACTTAGGAGAGATAGGGAGAGATGTCAAAGATAAGACTGGCTCTATAGTATACTCTCCCATACCATTTTCTTTGATCTTAACCTCTTTAGCAATGTCTTCCATCTTGGATGTGGATGCTTCATCTGCTTGCTTAGTGGAAGATTTTCTATTATTTGGAACAAGTTTATCAACACTCTCTTTCAAGTTATTGCAAGTTGTATATAGATCAGCTGGAATCATCACCTCTACTCCTTCATAAGGAAATTTCAAACACTGATGATATGTAGAGGGAATGGCTTTCATTTCATGTACCCAGGGTCTCCCTAGAAGGATATTGTAAGCCAAAGGTACATCAAGAACTTGACATATAGTATCTCTGATGACAGGACCTGCCCTGATAGATAAGACAATTGTCCCCTTAGAAGATCTTTCTTGCTCATCATATGCTTTGATAGTTATCTTCTTTCTAGGACCAATGGCCATTTCTAAAAATCCCAATTGTGTAATCAAGCTGAAAGAACAAATGTTTAGAACAGCACCCCCATCTATCAACACACGTTTGACATGATGGTTTTGGATCAAGACTTCAATATGCAAGGGCTGGTTATGTGGATGAATCAAGGAATTATCATCTTCCTCTGAAAAGGAAATATACTACGAAGACGTAAGATGACCAACCATAGTTTGGAACCTGTCTAAATCAAGGTCATCATGAACATTGTATCCAAGTAGAGCTTTGTCTAGAATGGCTCTATGAGCTAGAGATATCTGAAGCAACTCAAACATGGAGATTTTAGCATTTGTGTGCTGGAGTTGTTGGACAATACTATATGATGTAGGCCTCGTGTCCTTAGGATTTGAAGATTTAGATGTAGCCTTCTATTTAGAAGCAGATGAAAGATTGAAAGGCACCTTAGGGACATTTGATGAATCTGGTATTTGTCCTTGCAGATGTGTCTGAGCTTGTGATCGAGTAACTGCATTAGCTAATTTATTTTCTCTATCTTTTCTTACAATTGTGATGACATTGCAACACTCAGATAGACATGGTTCAACCATATTGATGATAGCGTTGTTTCCAGAGTATGCATAATTGACTTTAGCACCCATATTAGGCTGAGAAGAAGAATATTCTTTACCATGTTTAGGAAATGGTTCTGTGAATGCTATATGATCATTATTACTATTATGATTGTCAATCATGATGTCACCATTATCAATTTTCTCTTGTATGATGTGCTTCAAGAGGACACAGTTATTAGTCTTATGACCTTTATTGTGATGGAATTCATAGAAATCATTCTCTCTCCACCATTTCGGTTTAGGTTCAAGATCGAATACTTTCATCTTAGGCAAGTAGATGATTTTGTTTGCCAATAGAGTTTTCATGGTAGATTCTAAAGATTCTCCAAGAGGAGTGAATTTACGATTAGGATCTCTAGCCCAAGGTTTGTAATCAGATTACTTTTTGTTGGACTCAGTTGCTTTAGCTTCAGAAGCTTTGATGGCTTGGGTACCAATAGTGAGATTAATAGTGGGTGCCTTAGATGGGGCATGGATAGTATCAACAACATCATCTATGACAACACCTTTATTCTTGTTCCAGTTTTTGTTTGTCTTTAGAACTAGATCCAGATTCATACTTGTCCTTTTGAAGTGTGATGTCTCATTTTTTTACAAGTACTTTCTTGATTTTGATCACATTATCTACCATCTTATCAAAAGATGTATGATTTTGCATTTGTAAAGGGTATTTGATCTTTGGAACATGATTGTTGATGAAGATTTCTAGCTTCTCAGTTTCTGGAATGGGTCTAGCATATAGAGACAATTTCTTCCTCCATCTCTTGAGAAATGTGAGGAATGGTTCACCTAGATATTGTTTCAAATTATAGATTTCAATTATGGTGACTAGATGTTGAATATTCTAGGAGTATTGTTGATAGAATAATTTGATTAACTCCTCAAAAGTTTTGATAGTGGGAGGCATTCTAGAGAACCAATGAATTGATGCTCCTCCCAGAGATCAAGGGAAGAGATGCATTAAGTAGGTTGGTTTGTGCATAAACTCCATAGATTAAGTATAGAATTCTCTAACATGATCTTGAGGGTCAGAGTTTCCATCATACTTATCATATTTAGGCATCTCCACTCTTTTAGGGAATGGTGGCATGTACAAGTCTTTATCAAATGGAAAAGGGCATAGAGCCTCCATGGAGAACTCCTTGGGTTCCTTTTCTTTTTCAAGTTTGTTAAGTTTAACTTGCATGGCATGCATCTGTTTCATCATAGCCATGATAGGAGTTTCTTCCTCATGTGTAATGATATCTTCCACATTAAATGTTGGAGGAATTTTAGCTCCTTGATGAGCTAGCTCTAGAAAATATGCTTCCCTATCTTCTTTCAAGAAATGCTTCATCATCCTTTTGAAGTTATCATCATTTTGATACTGGGCAATTTCAGAAGGTGTAGGTTCTTGATCCATATCGTGTTGAGATTGGTGTCCTTGAGACCCATGATGTGTCCCTCTATGAGACATGTTAGGAGTTTTAGGGCTCCCTAGATTAGATTGAGGTGGAGTTTGTTGATTGCCTCTATGAGTTGATGGAGGGGGTATGTAACCAGTTTTCAATCAAAAATTGCCAAGACCGTCATCTTCGTAAAGACCAAAATTGTAGAGTTTCTCAAGAGTGGGACCTTTGTGAATATTCAAAGGTGTGGTGCTAAGTGCTTTTCTAGATTTCTTGTGTGATGAAGCTCTAGTTTCCACCATTAACCTTGGGTGAAGCAAAAGAATGAGATGAAGACAACTGAAGAATGAATTGATTCAAGAAGATTGAATGACGCAACCTTGTCAAGATTGAAGTGATTAAAGATTAGATCAAATGTAAATGAAGGATACTGTGCCATAGTAGTGTGGGTAGATGCCCAACAGATGGAAGGCACGAGTTCACAACACTTAGCTGTTTGGTAAAAAGATTGACTTTGAAGATAATTTTGACAAGGTTTTGACACAAGATGAAAAAGACTCAAATCGATAAATCGGAAGGCAAAATAAGACTAAAAGGCCCACTTGAGAAAAATGAATGAATTTTTTCTAGTTTCTACTCTGTTCTTGACACAGTGATTTGTCCAATAGATTTTGGAAATAGGCTGTAAAAATTGAGTTTCGATAATTCTGACCACTTTCTAGCAATTTTTCTCAAATGACTTTTTGCAGGATCATACGACAGTGGGTATGCTATGAAATGACAATTGAAAATCTCATACGATAGTTGCAAAACTTGCACGACAATTGATAGTAGGATTTTGACTTTTTGCTTTTGACTGGTGGCAAAACTTGTACGACACTATACAAGCTATCATATGACAGTACAGGGGTTCTAAAACAACAATGCCAAAACTCGTACAACTTTCTGACTTGGTGGAATGATTTTTGACTCCAGAAAGGAATTTTACTTCAAATTTTGAAAATTTTTAGTTTTCAATTTTAGATTGTTCACAAATTTCTCTGTCCAGGTTTGAAGATTATTCTGAGATCATTCATTTTCAATAGCCAAATAGATAAACATGTTGGCATTAAGCAGAATTGCCACTAGTGACAACACTTATTTGCATTCTGGATATAAACCGAGCAGACAGTGCAGTGCAAACCGAGCAGACAGTGCAAACCGAGCAGACAGTGCAAACCGAGCAGACAGTGCAAACCGAGCAAGTTAGTACAAACCGATCAGGACAATGTAAATCGAGTAACATCTTGTCTACCGAGTCACCAGTACTTACCGAGTTCAAAACCTACCGAGTGATCAGTATGAACCGTGCCTTCACTTTTACCGAGTGCATGACGATGCCGAGTAATGCAGTGGACGCCGAGTATCAGAAAGTCACCGAGTCAGTTTGAAGGAACCGAGTAACTATACTTGGGCCGACTTAGCAGCACTTATGTTTATTTGTCAAGCCGACTGTGTAATTGTAATTGTAATTAATTGTTTAAGACCTGTATATAAGCAATGTTGTAAAAAGATGAAATGTATGAAGGACAATATATGTGAAAGAAAAAGAAAGGCAGAAATAAGCGAATTGCAGAAGGCTTCAGAAGTATAAGGTACAGCAAAGACAAATTCATCATAGAAGGTGATCAGTACATCAGAGAATCTCAATCAGCAATCCAGTTGCAAAGCAGAGATCTACTGTTTCATTCTAACAGGTGAATCAGTACTAAATCCTTTAACCGGGTAGACTTAACAGTCTTTGTAAAAATCTCTTTACCGAGTGCATACTTCACTGTATGTTTGTAAATCCTTTAACAGGGTGGATTTAGCAATCCTTATTGCTCCTAACAAGGTAGATCATCAGAAGTGATCAAATTGTAAGCCTTAACCGGCCAACTTTATTCTGCAGTATTAAAGCTTTGTGGGTTTCATCCCCACCCCAGTTTTACTTTCTTTTGGAAGGTTTCTGAGTAACCAAATCTATGTGTCATTATTGTGAATGCTTTCAAGTTTCATGCTTTCTGTATGCAAAGGTTAAAAGGTAAAATACATGTTAAAATTAGGAAGAAAATTTGGAGTTACTGATTCACCCCTCCCCTCTCAGTAACTTGGTTAATTCCTGAATATTTCCAACAATTGGTATCAGAGCTGCATTGGTTCTCAAGACAAAGCTTAACTAGCTTGAGCAAAGATCCAAGACAATGGAGGTATTCAAACTGAACAAGGTGATTGAAAATGAAAAGCTAGATCTGGAAATAGCCATAGCTAAACTCAAAGAAGCAAAAGAACATCTTTCCCAATCCCTAAGGAGAAGGAAGGAACTTGCAAATCAGATGAATGATCAGAATTACATTGAAGAAAAGATTGAAGATCTTCTTCCCTCAAATAACTCAGATGAAGTAAACAATGCTATCAAAGAACTCCTAGAAAAGAATGGGTCTCTGCAGGAAGAAGTGAGAAAATTGAAAAGAGAACAAGAACTACACTCTACAAGATTCTGTGAGATCTTGGAACAAAGAAACAAGTTGAAAGATGAATTAGATGGAAGAAACATTGAAGTCCAAAACAAAACCCTTCAGCTAGAAAATCTAATTGATCAGATCTCTCATAGAAATGAAGAAATTCTAAATCTAAGATCAGAAATAGAAAACACAAGAGAAGAACTAAGATCTGAAAAGGAAACCAATCTAAGATTGATGGATGACCTAAACGCTGAAAAACAAATCAATGAAGGAATACTGAAAAGTCAAGAAGACCTGAATCAGCTGTATGAACGAAATCTTCATAGGCAAAAAGGAAAAGCAGGACTTGGATACAAAGAAGAAGGTGAATCCTCTAAGCAAGGTACTCAAAGAAATCAAAAACCTACTTGTAATCATTGTGGTAAAATAGGACATACTTCAAATAAATGTTGGAACAATGAAAAAGCAGAATTCAATGGAAAATGTTATAGCTGCAATCAACCCGGTCACAAAGCAAATGAATGCAGGGAAAAACCTAGATTCAGAGGTAATTGTCACAAGTGCAACAAACAAGGTCACAAGGCATCCGAGTGCAGATCCAAGACATTTAATCCAGCAGAACAAATTGTGAAAGCAATGTTTGGATGGGACTACAACACCTGGTGTAGATGTCATTACTGTGGAGAATATGGACACATTGGCATGAATTGCATAAAACATCATCTAAGGAAAAGAGATACTACCATAAGATGTTTCAAATGCACTAAACTCGGTCACATAGCCAGAAACTGCATGAATGCTAGTGAAATTGAAGAAGGAAAGAAGAATGAAGCAACTAAGGTCAGGAAATAGATAAGACAAAAATGGATTCCTAAAGCTACCGAGCAATCCAGTCCAAGTAATGGAATGGATGGCTCTACCGACTCAAACTAAATTTCCAAGGAAGCACTGGAACTGTATTCTCATAGATCAATCTCAAGCAGTTCCAGAACCGAAATTAAAAGAAAAGTCTAAATCAGCATGCAAGATGCAGTGAGATCACAGCAAGGTCGGTATAGTCTTCACCGAGCAAGGTCGGTACCTGTCTTTACCGAGCGAGGTCGGAGCAGTATGAATTCTCGAGTTCACCGAGCTGCGAAGTCTTTTCCGAGCAATTAATTCTTAGTGGGTGACAGTCTGTCAGAATTCCTACCCTAATTTGAAATGAGCATTAATGACAAAATTGTAAACAAAAATAAAGTAATCAAACTCATTCTTCACCGCGAATCTTTAGCACTTTGAGAGCAAAAAATTTCAAGGGCAACCCGGCGATTCAATACTTTTGCGAAAGGAATTTTCTATGAGCTACCATGGCATCATCCAGCACTTCAGCGAAGAAAGGATCTGATATGTTAGTCCAAGGGGAGTGGAAAGCACCAGATTTTAAGATCGTGCCCGCAATTGTAGCAGCCCTAGATCCGAATGGAGCTCAATCTCAGATTCCTCCTAAGGTACTGCTTATTAACGATATCCGCAATCATTTTAACTGTTCAATTCATGAAATGGGAAACCTAGAACTAGATATTGTGCATGAGGAACTATGTGTGGATGGTATTTTGAAACCCGAGCACAAACATCTGGAAGATAAGGGTTTAGTTCACATTGCACATCTTCCTCAAAACTTTCGAGATAAATGGGTTAGGTATATTCTCAGCCGAGTACATGATGGCAAGATTTGGCTTGAGCAACCTATTGAGATCACAAAGAAAATGATTCAACAAGTCACCGGTCTTCCCATGTTGAACAAAGCTAAAACTACCAAAACCCTAGGTTCGACGGAACTAGAGAAGAAAACCCTAGCCGAGTGGGATGGTAGAGGCATGAAAGTTAGCAGCATTACCGACGCTGAACTGAAGTTTGGTACACATATCATTGCCCACAAGATTTACAGTTCTAGTCGACAGAACAGTGTCTCCTGTGAAGCTATTGACCTAGCATACAAAGTGGTCAAAAACAACTTAACATTTGACCTAGCAGACTTATTGTTGAAACAGTTTAACAAGAACATGGAAAGCATCAAAACTTCCAAAAACAATCCATGTAAGTTTGGATCCTTGTTGGTCTGTTTATTCTTCTATGTTCAAAAATTCTTCCCTTCTAAAGGAAAAGTTGTATGGAGAAAAGATGTGCCAGTACTTTATGAAATAAATGAATACATCGCAGAAATGGGTGAAAACTTTGAAAGCATCATGGATAATTATTTTGAGTCTTTCAAAGAGAAAATGAATGACAGATTCCGGATTCCACAGAAGTTGGTGGAAGATTACAAAGATGACATCTATTTTATGGTAGATTGTGATAATGTGTATATTCAAGCAGTTAAACCAAGAACTGTATATGTAAAACCTCTTCCTTATGAGGTAAATATTGATGAAACCAAGAATATCATTGAAGCTCTTCTAAATCAGCCTATCAATCCCAAAGCTCCATATTTTGGAACATATGATGAAGCTAAGGTGAGAATTGAACTAAGCATAAAGCTTCCACAGGCGGTAAACAAAGGAAAGAAGAGGATAGCCAAAATGCAAATGATAACCGAGGACAAAGAAGAAATAGATGAAAAAGAAGAGGAAAAGGATGAGAAAACAAAGGAACCAGAATCTGCAAAGAAGAAAGGAAAAGTTTTCATCACTAAGGCACCTGGGCCTCCCACTGCTGTGTTTACAAGGAGAAATACAAGAGGCAAGGCAGACAAGGCAGAAAAGGCAGATAAAGACAGTATTCAAAAGGCCTCCTCTAAGCCTTCAAGAAAAGCTCAAACTCTTTAGAGATGGATCAGGATCTGGAGTAAGTAACATAAAATCCTTGAGATATGAAACCAGATCGGAAGCAGAATAGAAGGAAATAGAAGATGCTGTTGTTGAGAAGATGGGACAGTGGAAATACTCTCCTGAAGAAATTACCCCACAGGTTCCAGCAGTTCTATTGAATCCAATAAAAATGAGATGGAGCAATGCAAGGCAAACTGTGATAGACATATTTGATCAAAACCTGAGACAGTTGATGCCGAGCTTGAATAATGATGAAGTAAAGAAGGCATTAAAAGAAAATGAAAATAAGATGACATTGAAGTTCAATACTTGTTTGATTTTGATCAACAATATTGAATCGGTTGTGAAGGCTGCAAAAGCCACATGGAAGAACATATACCACCTTCACCAACCAAGCATTGAAACTGTAATAATAAAAGATATTGAAGATGACAGCGATGAACAAGAAGAAGACACTGAGGTAGATGATACTGTAAGGATAGCAGCAGAAGTCATTGCATCCCTTCCTACCTCTCCAGTGAAAGTCTCTACATCCAGCCCAGAGACACCTTCAAGCATGGTTGTGACAACTTCCACATTTGTCCAATCATCTCTAGCAACATTAGAGGCAGCCACCATTTCTTCTACCGAGCTGCAGTCTCCTGTACCATCAAGTTTTCCAGCAGTAAGTTTTCCAGCTTTTGAATCTTCAAGTGTAAATATTTTAAGTTCTCCAGTAGAAAGTATACCAGTATCAATAGCCAGCCCTACTTTATCTACTGTCACTACTACAAAAGCATTAAGTACAGATAAGCCTAAAGCTCTACCGAGTATAAAATTTTTGGGTAAAAATGTAGTTGAGGATATAGACCTAGATGAAGAGATAGAGATTCCTACATTAGATTTTGCAAATCTCTCAGCGGACCAAATGCAGAATATAGGTGAGATCCTCCAAAGGAAAGCAAAACAAAAGAAGCTTAAAGAGGAGAGAGACAAGGAGTATCAAATCATCAAGGATGCTAAGGACATTTTGTCTGATGCATTAGGCATTAAAGTAGACTCCTCCCAGCATGTTTTGTTACAATTAGCAGAAGCAGTTGAGAAATACAATGAGGACTCATCCGGGACAGAAAAGTTAGTTGAAAGAGCCGAGAAGAGATTCAACAATAAAGTGCTTGAGTACATTGCTCAGCACATAGCTATTAACCAAGTGGAATTGTCTTCAGTTTTGTCTAACATAGAATCTATCTATTCGAATGCTACCTCTCTTTTGGCCAGACTATGCAATTTTGCCGAGTTCACAAAGGATGTTAAAGATAAAATGAATAAAATGGATGAGGATATGAAGATTAGCATACAGAAGCTGCAACTTGAACCAAGTTCAAGCTCTGCTCATCACATGATAATTTCACACCTATCTAATATGCAGTCTGATCTACTGAAAGAAGACTCAAGGATTCGGTCCACACTGCTAGACATCCAACACATGATCCTTCCTATCATGAATACAATGTATAAGCACATTGAACATTCCAGAACATTGATTCATGACAATCAGTTCTCTATAGCAGATCACATGATTGAACTCTCTGCAGAAGTCCAAATTGCTATACAAACATGTAAGATCCTGCAAGAAAGTTGGGACAGAACCCTGACACTAATAATGAAGGTACATTCTGATTTCTTATCAAATTTTGGATTCTCTCTGTGAATAACTTGTATATGCACCTTTGGCATTATCGTCAAAAAGGGGGAGATATGTATAGAAGGAGAGATATGTATACAGTTATAGATTTGTATAAGGAACAGTTAGCACATTGAAAGGGGGAGACAAATTTTGAAAAATCAAAATAAAACTCAGCATGATTCGTGTATAAAAATTTTGGCCAATAAGTGTTTTTGTCACTAATACCAAAGGGGGAGATTGTTGGCATTAAGCAGAATTGCCACTAGTGACAACACTTATTTGCATTCTGGATATAAACCAAGCAGACAGTGCAAACCGAGCAGACAGTGCAAACCGAGCAAGTTAGTACAAACCGATCAGGACAATGTAAACCGAGTAACATCTTGTCTACCGAGTCACCAGTACTTACCGAGTTCAAAACCTACCGAGTGATCAGTATGAACCGTGCCTTCACTTTTACCGAGTGCATGACGATGCCGAGTAATGCAGTGGACGCCGAGTATCAGAAAGTCACCGAGTCAGTTTGAAGGAACCGAGTAACTATACTTGGGCCGACTTAGCAGCACTTATGTTTATTTGTCAAGTTGACTGTGTAATTGTAATTGTAATTAATTGTTTAAGACCTGTATATAAGCAATGTTGTAAAAAGATGAAATGTATGAAGGACAATATATGTGAAAGAAAAAGAAAGGCAGAAATAAGTGAATTGCAGAAGGCTTCAAAAGTATAAGGTACAGCAAAGACAAATTCATCACAGAAGGTGATCAGTACATCAGAGAATCTCAATCAGCAATCCAGTTGCAAAGCAGAGATCTACTATTTCATTCTAACAGGTGAATCAGTACTAAATCCTTTAACCGGGTAGACTTAACAGTCTTTGTAAAAATCTCTTTACCGAGTGCATACTTCACTGTATGTTTGTAAATCCTTTAACAGGGTGGATTTAGCAATCCTTATTGCTCCTAACAGGGCAGATCATTAGAAGTGATCAAATTGTAAGCCTTAACCGGCCAACTTTATTCTGCAGTATTAAAGCTTTGTGGGTTTCATCCCCACCCCAGTTTTACTTTCTTTTGGAAGGTTTCTGGGTAACCAAATCTATGTGTCATTATTGTGAATGCTTTCAAGTTTCATGCTTTCTGTATGCAAAGGTTAAAAGGTAAAATACATGTTAAAATTAGGAAGAAAATTTGGAGTTACTGATTCACCCCTCCCCTCTCAGTAACTTGGTTAATTCCTGAATATTTCCAACAAAACAAGCACACAAAATAGCAAGCAAGTGATTCCAAGCACGTCTAAAATCAATGAAGTGACTTATTGTGCTAATCCTTAGGAGTGCTAATTATGTATGTTCCAAAAAGTTTTTTCAATAACACACATATTCCTAGGAAATAAAAAAAATTTGGCCTCACTATGGTTTTTAGTAATGGTCTGACTCTACAACTTTTATGATCTCAAGAGGGTGAACTCCAATCCAGGCACACCAGGGTTTGACACAGTCCAAGAAATTAATCAATCAAGAGCTACTAGGGAGATCTGACAGCCCAACAAGAGACCACACTTGTGAAGATTTCCTCCACAAGGACATTTATATAGTGACTGCTGCTACCACGGTGAAAATGGCTATTACGACTTGAGGTTTCATCCACGTGGTTGACCCAATTAAGGGAATGTCCACTATGATTAACCCTCTCTAAAGGTGACTCACAAAAGATACCACATGGAGACTGGTTCCAGATTCAAGGATTTGAGTTTCTGATACTACCCAAAAAGGGAGTAGAGCATAGTCCTCTAGCCTTTTCACTTTTAACCAAAACAAAGTAGACAGATTAATCTGACATGCTAAGACCAAGATTATCTCACAAAGATCTATGACGTCAACTACTTATGATCTATCAACCTCTCTGGAGAGAGAATGTATTAATCAAAAGTTGAAGACACACGAATCTAGTAGAATGTGAGACTCTCTCAATAACCTCCCTACCTACAAGGGGATCCATCGTCAAGAAGAGCTTCACATGCATGAACAAGTGAAAGAAGCCCACTCTCTCGAGATCATCCACAAATAGTGTTCATAGGGCCTATTTACTATGTGTAATAGATATGCAGAAAGCAAATCTATATTCATTTTATAGCCCAAAATGAAGTCTGTGATATGAAAGAGAGAAAAGTCACACAAGCTTGATATGCTAGAGTTCATTTTAATCTAAATTGAAATGTTATTAGCTTGACAAGAATACTTGAATTCCTCACAATGCACTTAGTAGATTTTTACCTATTTTTAGCAATTTAATTGTGCTTTTTCCAATCAAATTCAATAAGTATCAGTCAAAAATAGAAGATTTCAATTGTTAAGGTTAGCTGTTAGTCCAAATCTGAAAATCAAATCTAAAAAACTACCAAAAATGCTGAAATGACAATTAAATTTTGGAGTCAAAACTTGTATGACAGTGGGTTACCTCCCAAACAACAGTCTGGAAAATCGTACGACTGTGGGTGTCTTCTCATATGACAATCTAGCCTCGAAATGATAGTGTATACTTTCTGATACGAGCCTCAAAATCTAAACTTGTCGTACGATAGTGGGTACCTCCTGGTATGACTTTTTGAAAAAATTCATACGAAAATTTACGGACAAAAAATAAAAATCATAATTTTAATCAGAAAATGACAAGAAATTAATAGAAATTGGTAGATTTGAATGGAAACCCATTTCAGGTCCCCATGGTGGGCACAAAAAATGTGTGTGAATTTTGTACCTAGCTGTAGACACAACACTTCAGTAAAACATTGGAGGTTAGCCAAAAAACCAAAATCATGCAATGAAATGGAAACTAAACTAACAAGGTGATTTACTAGCTTCTAGTAAATGTGAGTATGATACTCTCATATCAGACTGAGACCAGTGACAATGCAACACCTAAACAAAGGATTTGAATGCAAAGAATTGAAAAACTATATGAATGCATATTTAATCTATATTTTTGTATTTTCTATGCAATAAGAATGAAAACTGTATGAAATTAATCTAGAATGAATGAAATTTGAGATTGAGTGCAAATTTAATCTAAGAACGCTATGAATGAATATGAAAACTATGATATGAAACTATGTAAAAGCTATGATCAACTATGAAAGATCTCACAAATCACCTGTCACAAGTGCTTAATCCTTCAATCACCAATTCGCTAGAGTAATTGTGCAAATTCGAGTGTTATATTTATGAAGAGCTGAGCCTTGGTTTTATAGAAATCCAAGGCTTTGAGGATGCAAAAGAAAAGCCATAAATCACTCTTGATAAACTCCGGTTGATTTTTGAGTTATCAGGAAATTAGGAATAATGAACTCACAAAAATCATGCAAAACCATGCAAGAACAGCTTTTTAACTCAAATCAAAAGTTTAGATCAGCTTTGAACTCAAAATACAATGTTGAGTTTCCAAAAGTTAACAACTTGCATTGATTTTTTGATTTTGAGTTTAACTACTTTTTGAATGTGCACAATTAATTATGAGTTAATTAAATAAATAAAGTGATTTATCCTCAACTTAATTGATTTTTGAATTAAAACAATTGATTTATGGGTTAATCAATTATTAAATCAAACTTTTATTCAAAAACTATATTATTAAATTTGACAATTGGCTTTAATTAATTAAATAGGAATTTAATCAATTAGTCATAAGATTTTTGATTTATTGTCAAAATTAAAACAATATAATTTAGGAATAATTTAATTAAATTCAATTAAATAATTAAGTGGCAGTATTAAATCTGATTAATTAAATATTCAGAATATTCAATTAATCAAACTTTAGGATAAATAGGATTTATCACCAAATAATAATTAAATTAAAGATAATTAGGATAAATTAGGAATATTACTAGGAATATTCCTCGATGTAGAATTTAGGATAATCAATTAGGTTTCGATAATGTGCAGATGTGCCTTAGGTTAGGACTTTGATGTCGATTTCATTCGATTTGAAGATGTAGGAGGTTAATGAACCTATAGCCAATTTTTGGGGTATTACATTGGACAAGCCTTGTTTAGATCCCTAAAGTCTGTGCAAACTCTGATGGACTTATCCGCCTTAGAAATAGTAACTATGTTTGAGATCCACTCTACATAATCAATAGCTCTAATGAATCCATCCTTCAATAGTTTTTCCAATTCTGCTTTTACTAGCAATGCCACATGTGGATTCATCTTTCTGAGTTTTTGTTTTACTGGTTTTATGTCAGATGAAATAGACAAGTGATGCATGATTAAGTCTGTGTCCAATCCAGGCATATCCAAATAAGACAAAGCAAAATTGATCTTCTTTTCTTTGAAGAAATTGGTGAATTGGATGTTTTCATCTTTTTTCAATGACTAAGCAATGTGAACTAGCTGAGGAGCTTCTATTGTTCCCAAATTAATGGGTTGTGTAGGTTCAATCAAAACTGAGGACCTTTCTTGAAAATGATCTGGGAGGATATCAAGAATCCCATCCTTTAGCATCTCTAGGAGGTTTTCACCATCGGATACATCTTTTTCCTTTTCTCTTTTAGGATTTGGCATTGCCACTAGGTGGTTTTCACCATCATATCTCTTGTTCTTTTTGTTTTTTATTTTGAGACTGAGAAACTTGATATCCTTCTCAGTCATGGTTTCACTCTTTTCATTGGTGGAAGAAGGGAGAGATTCACAAGCATTTAGATAATAGGATGTGGCATAGTCATTCTCAAAAGATAATAGGCTTGTGTTTGTAGGCTCATCCCAGTTTATTAGTTCAGGGTGTATTAAGGACAAGGATTCAGTAGGTTTAAGAGACAGCACCATGTTATTAGCATCGTCATTAACTTGCAAGATGTCTTCTATTAATTTTTCTTCTAAATAGATGTTAGGATTATTAGAGTCATGTTCATTATTATTAGATTTTATGTTAGTGTTATGTCAATCTAACTCTAGTGATCTAGCATTAGAACTCTCCCCTTCTTCAATCGAGACTCTAGCAGCAAATTTGTGTATCACATCTATCTCTATGTCCATGGTAGCATCGTAAAGGATATCCCATTCATATTCATGTGAGTCTACCTGACTATAATCTGAAACTCCCAAGAAGTGAGCAATAGTCATGGGTACTCCCTCTTCTTCATTTGCATAGTTCTCTTCTTCTTGCAATGGTTCTTGTGGAATTGTTGTTTATGGTTCCTCATCAAAATGAGGTGTGTCAAAAATAGGAAGCCCTTGTTCTTTTTCTCCTTCAGATTCTTTTGTTTGTTCTTCTTCTATTTCCTATTCAAGATTGTTACCAATTTCTGATAGTGGGTCACTTTGCAAGAGTACCAACCTCTCATAGGAAATAGGTTTTCCTTCTACCTCTTCTTCATCATTTGAGTCTTTTGATCTATCAAATATAGTACCCTTTTCTACTATAGGATAAAATCTTTCTTCCTTGAAGCCTAATCCAGTCTTGTCTTTGGAATTTCTGAAATTCATATGTAGAGGTTCCACAAGTCCTTGTTTGTTGTGTCCCAAGGGTCCTTTTCCTTTTTAACCCATTTGTTTCATGATCTCATATCCCTTTCCATATTTTTTTGGAGCTATCTTAACATGTTTAACATTCCACCTTCTTCAAATTCTTTGTAAAGCCATTGCAAGACATCTTTTTCTTTGTTTTCTTCTTGAAGGGATGCTTTTTCTTTGACCATTCCAGTTCCCTCATGTATAGTTAGAGAGCTACTATTAGATGGTGTGAATGTTGATGAAGGTCTTCCTTGTGTTCTAGGAGATATGGGAAAATCTGTTAAATATATTACAGGATCTATCTTGTATTCACCCATAATTGTCTCTTGGATGTTGATCTTTTTGGAAAAGCTTTTCAAATCCATTTCTTTGGATGTCTCTGCCTTATTAGAGCTTTCCTTTTTATAAGGAACCATGCTTTCTATTGTTTTGATATTATTGCAAGAATATGTAGTATTTTCTAGAATGGTCACCTCTACTCCATTATGAGGAAACTTTAGGCATTGATGGTAAGTAGAAGGCACAACTTGCATTGAGTGTATCCATGGCCTTCCCAGAAGAATGTTGTACGCAAGTGCTAGATCAAGAACTTGACATAGGACATATTTCTCTACTGGTCCCACTCTAATAGGAAAAACAACCAATCCTTTGGAGGATCTTTCTTCTTCATCATAAGCTTTGATGGTTATCTTTCTTCTAGGATCAATTACATATTCTAAGAAGCCCAATTGTTTTACCAAGTTGTATGTGCAGATGTTCAAACCAGTGCCTCCATCTATCAAGACACACTTGACTCAGTGTTTGTGAATAAGGACTTCTAAATGTAGGGGTTGATTGTGTGGTTGGTTCAATGATTTATCATCCTCTTTAGAAAAATATATGTAATGTGGGGAATTCAAGTGACCAACCATAGCTTGGAATCTATCCACATCTAGATCTTTTGGTACATTAGTGCTAAGTAGGGCTTGATCAAGAATTTCCCTATGACTAGGGGATATTTTCAATGACTCTAGGATAGATATTTGAATGGGTGTCTTTTGTAACTAATCCACAAGATTAAACTTTGGAGGTAACGGTGCTTGCTTAGATGTTGTTATATTCGTAGATGGTGTGTTAGATGTTGAAGCTCCTTTAAGAGTGAGCTTAGCTTGAATTCGTGTTACAACATTGGAAGATTCAATTTTTCTTTTGACTCCATTTAGAGTGATCATGTTGATGGAGTATTCACATGGTTCCACCATATGAATTACATTATCATTATTAGTCAATGTATAGTTTATTTTGTTACTCTTAGATGATTCCCCTTTTTCATAGTTAGGTAGTGGATTTTGGAATGCCCTATGATCATTATTTGTGTGATGTCCATCTACCTTGACTTTTCCTTCTTCAATTAGGTCTTGAATAACATGTCTTTACTTCATACAGTTGTTGGTCTTATGTCCTTTATTGTGATAGAAGTCACAATAATCATTATTATTCCACCACTTGGGTTTTATTTCTGGTTCCCAAGGTTTAGAATCAAGAATCATGATTATTTTGATATCCAAGAGTGATTTTAAGACCACTTCCAAGGTATCTCCCAATGGTGTAAATTTCCTCTTAGGTCTTGCCATCCAAGGCTCTGTTTGAATAGAGGTTTAGTAAAGGTCTTGTTCGCCATTGGTGTCATAGTAGGATTCAGATTCTTGCTCATTTGAAGACTCGTCGTAAGATTGAAAACATCTAGTTTAGGTTTTGGATTAGGAGTATCAACCACTCCATCATTCACCACATGTTTGTTCTTTTTTCCATATTTGTACTTATCTTTGGTGGGATAGTACTTGTCTTTGTTTTCCTTGTTGATAGTGATGTCACCCTTCTTAATCAAGACCTCCTCAATCTTTATGGCACTATCTATCATTTTATCAAAACTTGGTGGTCCTTGCAAATATATTGGAAAGTTCATTTCAGGAACAAAGTTGTTAATAAAGATGTCCATTTTCTCATTTTTAGGTATCTACCTAGCATATCGTGAAAATATCCTCCTCCATCATTGTAGGAAACTCAAGAATGATTCTCCTATTTTCTATTTGGTATTGCATAGATCCAACATTGTGACAGTATGTTGGATGTTGTAAGAGTAATTTTGGATGTATTTTTTCACTAGTTCATCAAATGTCTTGATTCTTATAGGTAACTTTGAGAACCAATCCATAGCTTATCCACCTAAACTTCATGGAAATAATCTCATCAGATATGTTTTTTCATGCATAAACTCCATACTGGTGGTGCAAAACTCCCTCACATGATCTTGAGGGTCAGAATCTCCCATGTATTTGTCATATTTTGGAATTGTGACATTTTTGGGAAATGGAATCATTTTTAGTCCCTTGTCAAAAGGGAAAGGACATATGTGTTCCAACAAGTATTATTTTGTTGGTTTTTCCTTCTCTTTCTTGAGTTCTTTGATTTCATTTTGCATAGCAAGTAATTGCCTCATTAAAATGGATATAGGACTAAGATCCTCTTTTTGTTTAAGTTGGTTGACATCGTAGTCTTTTGGTGGTTTTACTCCTTGAGAGGTGAGTTCTAGGAAGTATTTCTCCTTATTTTCTTCCAAAGTTCTCTCAAGGATTTTGTGGAATCATTTTCTATTTACAGCCCTTTGGTATTCTTTTTTAGTGGGTTCTTCATCATCATTGTAATAATAAGGAACTTCTTCCTGATTTTTTTATTCTTCTTGTTTGTATTCTCTTTCATCCCAATGGAAATCTTCTTGGTTATTCATTTTTATTATTTCAAGTGTTGTTGTATGTGTGGTGCTCGGTGTTGTTCCAGATAAGAGATTAAGTTTTGAGGTTTCTCCTATTTCAAATATGAGCAATGGTACACCATTTACGAATGGGTTTGTTTTGAAATGGTAAGATTTGTGTCTCGTATTAACCATGAAAACTTGATTAAGGGATTAATGAGTGTCTTGTATTGAAAGTGGATCTGAATGTTTGCAATGTTTGATTGTGAATCCAAGGATGCAATAGTGGGTTTGAAATTATCTTATGGATCCAACATCAAAGGGTGTCAAAGTGCCCTATTTATGAGTTGGGAACCAAAAAGGTAAGTGGGTCTGATAATGTGAAAGTTTCAACATCAAAGGGTGTCAAAGTGCCCTATTTATGAGATGAGAACTTGATTGTAACTGATAGGACAAACTAACTCCACAATTGGACAATGCAGATTTGGACCATGCAGATTTGGACCATGTAAGGTAACAAGACTTCTCATAAATAGCTCTTTTAGGTTATTAGATGGATATGTTTTGACAACATGATCTTACTATTGGGCCGAATGGGTATCTAAAAATATAAAAATTTTGGTTCTAGAAAGTATAGAAATGCTCTCTATCCCAAATGCAATCTTTTACAAGTGACTGGCAATGTTTTTGAACCCCACATGCGATCCAGGAAATACAGGATGCAACCCAAGAAATGTACTGGTTACCAAATATGATCCAAGAAATGGTGTAGTTACCAGATGTGATCCAGGTTTGAACATATGTGATTCAGAATACGGGATGTGATCCAGGAATCCCAAATGCGATGTTTTGATGTTAGGAAGTTTGATGTTTTAGTGAATTTTTGGAAAATGGGCCATTTCTATCAAATTCCAGTGACTGTCAGGTGTTTGTAAGTGCTTGTAAATGTTCTATGTTTGTTCATTTGGGGGGGGAATTTATACTAAGAACACATCAAGCAATCATTTTAATTAGACACACCTAACCTACCTTATGCTAAGTAGAGATTGAAACCACTTGTTCACTAACTTAGGAACACACTCAAAGACTCCTCAAAATATGGCAGTCCAATAACACGCAATAGATATTAGAGCCCATATTAGCCAAGTAGTAATGTCAATGAGGGCTCGATATCATGAATGTCTTGGGGTAATTACTATTTGCCTCGCACAAGTGATAACAAACTTTCGAGGGTGATTTGGGTAGCATCTAGCATAAGGCTTTTATAAAGGTATCCATTCACAGCCATCTCCCATAGTCCCACAAGAAGGATTTAGACCATAAGCCCTATAGGAACTTGAAAGTGTGTAGTCTTGCAAGTGAGATTTAAGCGGCTCTGCTCTACATGAAATCCAAGTCTATCATTGGGATTGATCATCAATCTCCCAAGACAAGATAGATCATGTCTTCTGAGGCTTTAGCCTCAAGGAAGCTTCAAATTTTATAGTGGGGTGGAAGAGTTGGCTTAAGACTTGTCCCCACTTGGGTCATTCCTGGGAGATTTTTTCCTCAACTGGCAGGCCCTCTAAATGTGTACAATAAAGAAATTGGATAAGTGATAATGAGCTCTAGATTTCTGATTCTCCATAAAGGAGAAGAGAATAATCTCCTAACTAACATCAAAGATCCCAAACACATCATGCAAATTAAATCTAATTACTCCAATTTGACCCCAAATTGCAAGCTAACATTTGAGTTTCTAATTTTCCCTCAAGGGGAAAAGAGCATAGTCCTCTAATTAGTTTGCAACTTGACATCAAATTCTATTAAATTCCTAGAAAAACAAGATGAAGTTTTAGTTTTCTCTTTTTAGGCAACCTGCAAGACAAGCATTAGTAGTTTCTTTTGATATTTGTCTTAGACAACCGACCTGCAAACCACTGTTAAGCTATTTAGATCAAGCACAAACACAAAATGCACTTATTAGCTTGTTAGAAATCCAAATTTTATAAGTCCTCAAAAGATAATGCTTCAAAGAAAGTAGATATGAAAATTTAAGATCTAGATTTATGATTCTCCTTGAAGGAGAAGAGCATAATCTCCTAGCTCAATTTGCAAATCTAAGACATATTATGCAAGTTTTAGCATTCATTTCTCAATTTAACCCCAAAATCTAACTCAATTTTTGAGTTTCTAATTTTCCCTCAAGGGGAAAAGAGAATATTCCTCTAATTGATTTACAAGAT
Source organism: Chamaecyparis obtusa (assembly GCA_027943335.1). Lineage (NCBI taxonomy): Eukaryota > Viridiplantae > Streptophyta > Pinopsida > Cupressales > Cupressaceae > Chamaecyparis > Chamaecyparis obtusa. Next base: position 2,567,043 of record BSBK01001376.1, on the reverse strand, counting down.
GAAATTAGATTGCATTTAAGTGCCTAAAAACAAAAGCATTAAGTCTAGTTGATCTTTTAAGGCAACCTACAAGCGAATGTTAGTAGTTTAAGCACTTGGGTCTCTATCTTCTATCCTACAAACAATAGTTAAGCTACTAAAAACCATGAAGATCAACAATTCAACTTGTTAGGTGTCAGAAAACTCAATAATACAATAAAATTTCCCAGATGCAATTTTGAAATAAACCAGATGCGACCCTATTTCCTAAGTACAACCCTATTATCCAGATACAATCCAGATCACCTGATGCAACCCTAAAATTTACCAGAAATGATACCTTTTCTAGATGTGATCCAAGAATCCCAGGTATGATCTAGGAAATCTGGGGTATGACTGTGTTTCCCAAATGTGATCCCTGGTAGAAAAGGACATGACAAAAATTAGTAGAATTAGCTTGAAAAATAGGAAATATGGGGCTAGGCCCCATGATGGGTGCCAAAAATGTGGTGTGTGAGTTATGTACCTACAACACAACACTTCAATATGACATTGCATCATTTTTTAGAATAATTAAGCAAGAAAATCAAAGAAATCAACAAATGAAATCATCCTATTGCTCTCTAGTTAGCACAAGTGTGAAAAGGGTATTAGTAGCTCTCAGATTTACCCTAAACTGTGACAATATGATACTAAAATGAGAGATTAAATCTTGAGTATGAAAATTTGAAACTAAAACTAGAAAATGCATCACAATTTGCCATTAGATCATGAAAACCCCAAATTAAGATGTTTTCTAATTAACTAGAGCATATGAAATTAAAATGAAATCATGAAAGCATGAAAACAACTATCAAAATCAACAAGTTAGTAAGATAAAATTCAAGCATCAAGAAGGTGGAATGAGCAATTGATAATTCTCTTTTATAGAATTTAGGAGGATTTGAACAGTTGAGATGCATCTGTGAGGAGTGGTTGAGATGCATCCATACTTAATCCTTGATCCATGTGATTGCCTCTTAATGATTGAAGTGTGTTTGTTGTGTTCATTGAATTAAGAGGTATTTATCATTTTCTTTTAATTAATTACTCTATCCATGAATTTGGTGGGATTGAATTAATTAATTGGGCCTAGAGTTAATTGACTTCATTCTTGCTTAGTACCTTGGTGGTAAATACTTGATTTGAGATTTAATTGATTTAATTGAATTTTTAATAATTATTTCAACAATCAAAGATCAAATTAACATAATTAAGGTATTATTCTTGAATTAGGGAAAATAGGGCCTTAGGTTCTATTAGCCCGATTTTAGGTGATTACAACAATATCCTTGTTAGAAGATTTAGCCCTGCTGGGAGCTTATTGAAACATTACAGTACATAGTCCTTGTTAGAGAATAGACCCTATTAGGATTCAAGAAGAAAGGGAGGGATCACTACCCAAAGAAGGTTAAATCCACCTTCAGAACTCACTGCTTGCAACACAAGTGTATATGAAGAAATACACAATCTTTTTGAACTATTTGGTAGCAACTATCTTTGCTTGATTAGTTCTAATGAAATCCACTAGTAAAACTCTTCTCTACATACAATAGACACAAGCTCATAGCTTTCACAACCTCTCTATATCACCTTTTTCCATCCATATCTTTTCCAAAGAAAAGACCTCTCATTTATACCTTATTATAATTCTCATGATCAAGTCGGCCCATAAGCCTTTCCTAATTAAAAATAATTACATAAACCCTTGCTAAGATACACATAGTATCTAAATAAAGTATACAATGATTACATTATAATATTTAAGGACCAACATCCTTAATTTATGTTTTCCAAGAAAAACATACGCTACATCTCCTAAGTCAGCTTCCAAATAGGTCTTCTCCAAAACACACGCCAGAGCTGATGTCACCAAGCATCCCATACCTTGCACTAACCAATGAACATACTTCAGGAACTTGTTTATCATCCCTCAATCTCGCATACCTTGAATCCATATCATCTAGAAGATATACCAAAAATATAGAGACTAATTTTGTCACGGTCTAGAGACCAATCTTCAACAAAACATCTGTAACTCATCCAATATGAAACATTACATGATGTGACCTTGGATATAATATCACAACACCTTCCCTAACTTTCATCTGACTTCACAACATATGAAACATCTGTACAGTGTCCATACACTATGATAACCAGCCTATTCTCGTCATAGAAATATATGTTGATATTAGTGACAAAACATAAATGACAACAGTATGAGTGCCCATTTAGTAACGTAGTGATTAAACATATAAAATGTCTCAATCACCTCCTCATGCATTAGCAATATCCAACAATCTCCCCCTTTGGCACTGATGTCAACATATGGGAAAATCCATCATCCCAAAGTTATATCAATCCAAAGTTCTGCAACCAAACAATACTACATACAATACCTCATACAATCTCCCCATATAGTAGGGATTTTGTCATAGCAACACTCCCCCTTTGACAACAATGGAAAAGGGTGCCATGAGTCATCAACTATTTTCCAACATCTTTCTTCAGCGATCACTCCCCCTGAGGAGTAGACCCCTACATCCAGTCCAAAATATGATAAGGCTCTGAAAACCTCTAGACTGATGCATCTCTACATTATTTAATTCTGACTAGGAGGGGCCTGAACCACTAGCATACCTCTGATATATTCAAAGGTATCTTTTGGCAATGGCTTTGTGAAGATGTCTGCAATATGCTCTTTTGTACTAATATATTCTAATTTTATTTTCTTCTCTGACACCTTTTCTCTCAAGAAGTGATATTTGATAGAAATATGTTTGGTTATAGAGTGCATCACTAGATTCTTTGACATATTCACTATATTGGTGTTATCAAAATGGATAACCACTGGCTCGTCAAAATTTATTCCAATATCCTTCAACATTTTCTTCATCCAAACAATTTGAGTATAGTTAATAGCAACAACAACATACTCTGATTTCATAGTAGATTGAGCTATACAATCTTGCTTCTTACTTAGCCATGAAGCCAACTTTTTTCGAAGAAAAAATGCACCACCGCTAGTAATTTTTCTATCATCAATATTTTCTACCCAATCAACATCAGTATAAGCATGAAGTACAAAACTATCATTCTAATCATACCACAAGCCATATTCAATTGTCCCTTTCAGATATCTAAATATCCTTTTCATAGTAGCTAGGTGTGTCTCCTTTGGCTATGCCTGATATCTAGCCACAATTCCAACAATATTAGCAATATCCGATCTGGTATGAGTCAAATATTGTTATCCTCCAACCATTGATCTTTACTTGGTATAAAATACATATTGAGTCTCATCATTACATGATAGCATATTACCTGTCACCATGGGTGTTCCTACTAGTTTACAATCTTCCATTCCAAACTTCTTTAGCATTTCTTTGAGATACTTAGTCTGAGAAATAAAGATACCATTCTCATTCTGAATTATCTACAGTCCCAGAAAGAATTTCATTTCACCTATCATGGAAATTTCATATTCATTTTCCATCTCCTTAGAGAATTTCTTGCATAATTCATCATTGCCTCCAAAGATAATATCATCAACCAAAACTTCAATTATCACAACTCTATCTTTACTATTTCTTAAGTATAAATTATTGTCAACATTACCTTTTCTAAATCCAAGGTGAAGTAAGTATTTGTCCAACCTTGCATACCAAGCCCTTAGAGCTTTCTTTAGTCCATATAGTGCGTTCTTCAACTTGCATACCATGTCTCTATCTTCAAATAGGGGAAATCCATCTGGTTGTTCTATGTACATACTTCTTCTTCAAGATCCCCATTTGAGAATGTAGATTTCACATCCATCTGCTACACCTTGAAGTCTTTATGTGTAGCATAAGCCAAGAACAATCTTACTCCCTATATTCTAGAAAAAGGAGAAAATGTTTCTTCAAAGTATATGCCTTCTTGCTGTGAATATTCATTACATACCAGTCTTTCTTTGTTTCTTACAACAGTTCCTTCTTCATTCATTTTGTTTCTGAAAACCTATTTTGTTCCTATTACATTTTTGTTTCTAGGTCTAGGAAGAAATTCCCAAGTTTTATTCTTCTTTATCTGATCTAACTCTTCTTTCATAGCATTTATCCAAGATTTATCTCTACATGCTTCATCTGTAGTCTTTGGTTCAACTTGAGAAATCAAACAAATTTCTTCTCTAGCTTTTGATCTAGTCATTACTCCTTGATTAGAATCACCAATAATTTGATTTTCAGGATGGTTATTCTTTACATACCTCAGAGTCTTAGGAACCTCAGTAACCTCACTTGTTTCAACATCACAAGTCTCTTTTTCACATTCTGCCTCAACAAGTTCTTCTTCTTCTATAACAATAGCCTCTTTAATCTCTATAATCTGATTATTGTCATTAATTATTTCTTGTATCTAAAACTTTTCATCTATCCTTACATTGTTACTTTCAAACATCTTTCTTAATATCAGATTGAAACATTTGTAATCCTTTCTCTTGGTAGAGTAACCAAGAAAAATTCCTTCATCACTTCTAGCATCAAACTTTCCTATCTCATCATCTCTCTTGATATAACACTTACTACCAAATATTCTAAAGTATTTTACAGTAGGAGTATGATCAAACCATAATTCATAAGGAGTTGTGCTTGTACCTTCTCTGATTTGAATGTTTTTTTAATGTATACACTGCTATCCCAACAACCTCTCTCCAATGTACATGAGATACATTTCCTTCAAGCAACATTGTCCTAGCAGCATCAAGTATCATCCTGTTCCTTCACTCTTCTAAAACATTCGGTTGTGGAGTCCTAGGAGTAGATGTTTGTCTCTTTATTCCATGCTCTTCGCAATATGAATTGAATAAGTTTGAAGTAAACTCTCCACCTCTATCTGACCTTAGACACTTAATTTTTAAACCTGATTCATTCTCTATTTTTTCTTTGAACAACTTAAATTTATCAAATTCTTTTGATTTTTCTTTCAAATAAGTAACCCACATCATTCTAGAAAAGTCATCAACAAAAAGTATGAAATACCTTTCACCATATTATGATCTTGTCCTTGTAGGTCCACATAGATCTGTATGTACCAAATCCAACTTTCCTTTTGATGTATATTCTTTGCTTTTATAACTGCTTCTAGCCTATTTTCCCATAACACATTCTCTGCATACAGTGTTAGATGGTTTCAAAATCTTCGGCAGATCTCTTACTGCATTAGCCATACTTGCCTTCACAATGTTATCAAAATTAACATGACAAAATATTCTATGCCATAACCAAATTTCATCTACCTTCGCAAAAAAACAAGAGGCTCCAAATGTATTTAATCCAAATACATTACCTCTAGATTGAGTATTGATTGCAATTAGCTTACCTGCCTTACTTCTGATAAAACATTTACCATTAGAAAAACTTAATTGAAACTCTTTATCCATTAACTATCCAATGCTCAACAAGTTATGTTTCAATCCATCAACAAGCAACACATTATCTATATTAGTTTTTTCATCCAAAGTAATAGATCCTACACCTATGATAGGTTTAGGAAGATTGTCTCTAAATCTCACAACACCACCATCATACTTCATTAGTTTAACAAACTTGTTTCTATCTCCAGTCATATGATGTGAACAACCACTATCTATTATCCATTCAATTTTCTTGTCAACATGAGATACTAAAGCCTTTTCCTCATGCACTGGTTCATCTCTAATAGAAACAAATCTAATCTCTTCAAAATCTAAATCATCATCATCATAAATTCCTTCACTAGCATAATAACATTCTTTATCCCTTTTAGACTTGAAAAACTTAGTTTTGTACTTAGGAACTCTTGTAGAACATCTAGATGCAAAATGACCTACCTTATTACATGAAAAAAAATTCAAGGGTAACTTTCCTTCAAATTTTCCCTTACCTCTCTTTTCTCTTCTAGCAATCAGTGCAACAAGTTCATCCATCTTTCTTTCCTCTACCATTATTTGTTCCCATTCCTCAGCATACTCACCAAGCTCTTCTTTTAGGTCTTCACTGCTGGTGCTTGGAAGTGCATAAATTTTCTTGTGTGCAAATGCCTTGAATGTAGATTCCACTTTAGGTACCGAATCTCCCATTTCAGTAGCCTCAAAGGTAGTTAGCTTTGCAATCAACATCTCTCTACTAAAATTTTGAGTTAAGGGTATAGTCTCTTGAATAGACATAGCCTTGAACTTGTATACATGTGTCAATGATCTAAGGATCTTCGCAACAACTTCTTCTTCATCATAAGTGCCTCCATAATTTTTTATTCCAATTACAACTTATGTAACCCTTTGAACATAAGCCCTAATGCTTTCATCATCCTTCATTTGCAACTTCTCCATCTTTGTTTTCTAGTTTTGTAGCTTCTCTTGCTTGGTATATTTGTCTCCTTCATATAATGCTTCTAATCTTCTCCAAATCTCATATGTTGAATCCAAGTCTTTAACTTTAGTAAACTCACCTTCAGATAGTGTGCTTATCAGTGCCTCCCTTGTGACCATGTTGTATGATAATACCTTCTTTTCATCATTAGTAGCTGATGGAAAATCACTCTCAATCTTTATAGCCACCTTATTCTTTGTGATCAACCAATAGTCAATGCCCAGACATAGAAAATGAGTTCGCATCTTGTTCTTCCAACTGTCAAAGTTTTTAGGATCAAATTTTGGACCATCCTTCCTATAGAGTGCCATCTCCAAGATCACCTCAATTTGTCAAGCTTTATCTCTGAGGACCACAAGATCTGATTCCAATTATTAGGAATAATAGTCCTCAATACAATTAAGAGGGGGGGTGAATCAGTTGTATAGAAGATTATTAAACTTTAAACTTTAAGTAGCAGAAATATCATATCGAATGAACACAATAAATCCCAACACAATAACACAATATTTTGGTCTTGGGGAAACCCTGTTAAAGGTAAAAACCCCTGTGGGAATTTGCACCCACAAATGATGTACTGAGAATATAATATCCTTGTTAGAAGTTTTAGCCCTATTAGGAGCTTATTGAAACATTATAGTACATAGTCCTTGTTAGAGGACAGACCCTGTTAGGAGTCAAGAAGAAAGGGAGGGATCACTATCCAAAGAAGGTTAAATCTACCTTCAGAACTCACTGTTCTCAACACAAGTGTATATGAAGAAATAAAAAATCTTTTTGAACTATTCAGCAGCAACTATCTTTTCTTGATTAGTTCCAGTGAAGTCCACCAGTAAACCTCTACTCTACATATAGTAGACACAAGCTCGCATCTTTCACAACCTCTCTATATCACCATTTTCCATCCATATATTTTCCAAAGAAAAAACCTCTCATTTATACCTTATTACAATTCTCATGATCAAGTCAGCCCATAAGCCTTTCCTAATAAAAAATAATTACATAAACCCTTGCTAAGATACACATGATATCTAAAACAAGTATACAATGATTACATTACAATATTTAAGGATCGACATCCTTAATTTATGTTTTCCAAGAAAAACACATGCTACATCTCCTAAGTCAGCTTCCAAATACATCTTCTCCAGAACACACACCAAAGCTGATGTCACCAAGTATTTTGTACCTTGCACTGACTAATGAACATCCTTTAGTACCTTGTTTATCATCCCTCAAGCTCGCATACCTTGAATCCAAATCATCTAGAAGATATACCAGAAACATAGAGACTAACTCTGTCATTTCTCACTATCACAGTCCAAAGACTAGTCTTCACCAAAACATTTGTAACTCAACCAATATGAAACATTACATGATTTGATCTTGGATATAAGATCACAACACCTTCCTAAACTTTCATCTGACTTCACAGCATCTGAAACATCCGTATAGTGTCTGTACACTATGATAACCATCTTGTTCTCCTCATAGAAACATATGTTGACATTAGTGAAAAAATATAAATGACAACAGTATGAGTTCCCATTCAGTAATGTAGTGATTAAACATATAAAATGTCTCAATCACCTCCCCATGCATTAGCAATATCCAACAATTTTATGGAAGAGGTGATCATCTCAACTCTTGGCATTATTGTGTAGATTAGTCATAGTGCTTCTCACTATGATGTTTACATCTTGGTCTATGTTTATAAATTCAACACCCACAATATATACTTCTTCATCTTCCATCAACACACTCAGATCCATCTATGTTTCTATCATAGTGTTTCTCTTCTTTATAAATAAATCAGCATATTCCTTGTCACCAATCTTACTCCTATTTATTTTCTTAAAGGTGATGATTTTAATTTCCATCTCTCTTAAGCTCTTCTTATATCTCTCTAACCATAATGCACTTTCCTTGACTACTAGTTCACTTATAACATCTTTGGATGTTATCTCTAGGATATCCTAGTTTGGATCCTCTATTTATTGTTCCTCTATATTTCTCAATTTATATTTGAGTTGTAGCATTCCTTCATTATTCTCATTGACCTCTAGAGGAATTTTGAGAAATCACATTGTGTGTATCTACTTTAGATTCAATCTATGATATCACCTTTGTCTTGTAATACCCCAAAATTGGAACCTTGCAATCTTAATCAATTTTGGTGCATTCCTTCAAAAATTTTACATCATTGAAGTCCTATTGTACTAGGCAATTCTGTCTCCTAATTGACTTTATTTGACTTGGTGTCAAATGCTGAAAACTTTAAATTTGCATTAGTCAAACACTATATTTAATTCCTAAATATCAAAATTTATTGACTAAATAAACCCTATGATTAATTAATTTAATTATAAAGTCCTAGTTCTTTAATTAAATTAATTCCACCCCCTTTAGCTAATACACATCAAAAGGAATTAAATAATTATCTACTCTTATAAATGAAATATCCTCACTTGAATTTAATTATTCAAATAAATCAAAAATCCACCCATGTGGCAATATTTCATTTATTTTATTAGATAATTCTCTCCAAATTTTTTCACCTCCCACCAAGGAGATGAAGAGTTGACCGTTTCTTTGCAAGAAACTCTTCACTCTCCACCCGGGCTCTTCTATATTATGACCCTCTCATTCCTCATTTGGGGAGGCAATTTTTTAGTATCGAAACTATAGCGAATTGTTGTCTCATCTTTGGCATTTTGAGCTTTTCACATTGCATATTTAGAATGATTTCAATTTCTTAGCATAATCTTGCACTCTCATCTTTATGTGTGTGTGAATTTTGTACCTAGCTATAGACACAACACTTCAGTGAAAAATTAGAGGTTAGCAAAAATCAAAATCGTGTAGTGAAATGGAAACTAATCTAACCAAGCGATTTACTACCTTCTAGTAGATGCAAGTATGTATTCTCAGATTGGACCGAGATCAGTGACCTTGACAACACCTAAATGAAGGATTTGCATGCATAATCTAGATATGAGATGAAAGCAAATTAATCTATATTTTTGGATTTTCTATGCAATAAGAGGAAATAAATTGATATGAATCTATTCTATATGAGAAATTGATATGACATGCAATTAATCTAACAATGATATGCTAAATGATATGAATGCTTAAAACAATGAAAATCTCACAATAGCTTTGATTCGCAAAGATTGATTCTTCGATCACCAATTCACCAGCGTGAGGATGAAATTCATGGATGGATGCAAAATGAAGAGTTGAGGCCTTAATTTATAGAAATCCAAGACTTTGGAGGTGCATGAAAAAAGCCATAAATCACTCTTGATAAACTCAGGTTGATTTTTGAGTTATCAAGAATTTAGAGATAGATTAACTCACAAAAATCATGCAAATCAGCTTTTTGATTTAAATCAAAAATTGAGATCAGCTTTCAACTCAAAAGAGAGTTGAGTTTATTTTTAAAACAACTTGAATTGATTTTCTGATTTAAAGTTTAACTATTTTTTGGATGTGCATAATTAATTATGAATTAATTTAATAAATAAAGTGATTTATCCTCAACTTAACTGATTTTAAAAATAAAACAATTGATTTATGGGTTAATCAATTATTAAATCAAACTTTTATTCAAAAACTATATTATTAAATTTGACAATTGATATTAATTAATTAAATAAGAATTTAATCAATTAGTCATAGGATATTTGCTTTATTATCAAAATGAAATAATACAATTTAGGAATAAATATAATTAAATCCAATTAAATAATTAAGTGGCAGTATTAAATCTAATTAATTAAATATTTAGAATATTCAATTAATTAAACTTTAAGATAAATAAGATTTATTGCCAAATAATCATTAAATTAAAGATAAATAGGATAAATAGGAATAAGGAATATTCCCTGATGCAGAATTTAGGATAATCAATTAAGATTCGATAATGTGCCAATGTGCCTTGGGTTAGGACTTCGATGTCGATTTCATTCAAATTATTGATGTAGGAGGTTAATGAACTTATAGCCCATTTTTGGGGTATTACATTTTGCCCCTCTTTGAATTGATGTGCGAAGTGCAGTGGTTCAAAGACAGTTTGTGTATGATGTTGAAATTGATGTTTGAAATTGAAATTGATATGAAACAGAAACTGATTAAAGTTTGATATGAAGATAATAGATCCTGAATGACAAAGATAATGTTAACTATAATAGCAATGAACCAATGATTGCAAAAAAGTGTCAAAACACCTTATTCTGAACCTTATGATTGCAAAGAAGTGAGTGACTGATTCCAGACCCGATTGTCGATAAGAATCACATTGGTATCACATCTGAACCCTTCAGTTATGAAGAACCAAGGAAATAACACTAATGAACCGATGTTTACAAAAGACTGATACAGTTTACAAGATTAAGAGAATACCAAATTGATATAGATCTCGATGAATCTGATATGCCCTGAGTGATGATTGATTTTCCCCAAGCAATGAGGTCTTTTTGATGAATCAACAACTAGATGTGGTCGTTCTCTTGATTACTGAGAAAAGATGATTTCAAATTTAGATTATAGACTTGGAATGATGTTAATACCATGCCCCCTTCGGGATAAAAATTGAAATCTGACAAGAAAAGTCAGCGTTTGAATAGTTCAGAAGCATGTTAATTGATTTAAGAAGTGGTTGTACACATTTGAGAATACATTCTGCATCATTTAGAGGTCCTAGAGACCAAGTTTGACTAGGTCAAATCATGAGTTGACCATAGTTGACCAAGTTAAAATTTTGATAGTTTGATGTAAGATAATCAATTGAATTGTGGATTTCTATGATGATTGAAGATTGATTATGCAAGTAGTGAATAATATAAACGATCTTAGATTTTGATTCTGATCCCAAAAAAGGATTCTACTTGCTATTTTGTTGGATCGACCTTCTTGTGGGATTCATCTCTTTTTAGATTCGAAGATGTGATTGAAAAAAAAAATGTTTAAGTGTTCAAGCAATCTGTGAGACCATGTAAACATGCAGAATGCAAAGAGATATCTAAAATGAAATGCAAACCTAAGACCTAGGACCTAGTCACTGATCATGTGTCGATCATTCTAATCGTTGAATTTTTAGGTAACTGGATAAATCAATACAATGCTCACTGTAATACCCCAAAAATGGGCTATAAGTTCATTAATCTCCTACATCTTCAATTCGAACGAAATCGACATCAAAGTCCTAATCTAAGGCACATCTAAACATCATCAAATCTAATTGATTATCTTAAATTTTGCATCGGAGAATATTCCTAGTAATATTCTTAATTATCTTAATTATCTTTAATTTTATAATTATTTGGCAATAAATCACATTTATCCTAAAGTTTGATTAATTGAATAATTTCATATATAATTAATTAGATTTAATATTTGCCACTTAATTATGTAATTAAATTTAATTATATCTATTATTAATTATATTATTTAATTTTGACAATAAATCAAAATTCCTATCTTTAATTGATTAAATTCTTATTTAATTAATTAAAGCATGTTGTCATTATTTAATAATATAATTTTTAATAAAAGTTTGGTAAAATAGTTAATTAACCCATAAATTAATTATTTTATTTTTAAAAGCAGTTAAGTTGGAAATAAATCACTTTATTATTAAATTAATTCATAAATAAAACATGCACAATCATAAAAGCAGACAACTATCAATTATCAATTAAAGCTAAACTATATTTTGAGTTAAAACTTAGCTTTTGCATATTTTTGTGAGTTAATTATCTTTTATTTAAAAATAACTCAAAAATCAAGTTGAGTTATTTGAGTGATTTATGACTTTTTCCCATGCACCTCCAAAGCCCTGTATTTCTATAAATTAAGGCTTTAGCTCTTCACAAATCATCTCATATTTTGCACAATCACGCTGGAGAATTGGAGGCTGAGGAATCAACTTGCGAATTCAAAGCTTTGTGAGATCAATTTCAATTGCATAGTTTTTATATCTTAGCATAGAATTTCATAGTTTTCATATCATTGTTAGAATCTTCATTATTAGATCATTTAGCATCCATAGCATATCATTTTATCATTCTTATTGCATAGAAAAATTCAAAAAATATAGATTAATTGCATTCAATTTCATATCCATCTTTTGCATTCAAATCCTTCATTTAGGTGTCGTCTAGGTCACTGATCTCGATAATAATCTGAGAACATTAATCTCGCACCTATTAGAAGGCAGTAAATCGCTTGGTTAGATAGCTTTCAATTTTGCACGATTTTGATTATAGCTAACCTCTAATGTTTTACTGAAGTGTTGTGTCTACAGATCAGGTACAATTTTCACACACACATTTATGGCACCCACCGTGGGGCAACCCACCTTTGCATGCTGGTTTTGATTTTTTTTGGGAGCTAAAACCCCAAACTTTCAAAGATTTAATTTTATCTCCCAAACGGATTAGAATTTTGGTCTGAATTTTTTTTTAAAATTTGATGACATGTCATGAAAGCTACAGTAAAAAATTTAGAATTTTATGAGATGTTTTGTATTTTTAATAATTTTTTCTTGAAATTTGGAAAAAATTAATATCTGACGCAAATCAGCATATTTTTTGAAAATTTTTATATTTTTGGAAAGCTCTTTAAATTATACAGGGGTCCATTCTTTGTGTTTTAAATTTGGACATGATATCATAGCTCAAATAGTCAATTTACAAAAACTAGTCTATTTTGATAAAATGGGTCTCTAGGGCACAAATGAAGAGATTTTTCTAAAATTTTTGCATTTTTAGAAAGCTCTTTATTTTTTAGTAGGGGTCTCTATTCTAAATTTCTATTTTTGTGGCCAAAATCATATCAAAAAAATTAGATCTTGTTGACTAGGTCAAATGCAGCAAAAAAAAAATAAAGTTTTGTGATGGGTATGCACTTATTTTTTTACATGGTTCAATGAATGATATGAGTTGTCATTTGGGTTAATTGCTGGTTATTATTACTAATAATAATTGATTTTTAGAGCTAATCCTATGGTTTTCATAAGTTGAATATATTTTGCATATCTTGTTTGCTTGTTTGCTTGTTGGAGAGTTCGTTACTTGCTTGCATGGAAAAGATCAACAAAAATTGCTAAAAATTAAGTAAAATCTACTAAGCGCGTTGCAAGGATCTCAGGTATTCTCCTTTATCTAATAATATTTTGATTTGAGACTTAAAATAAATCTCTTATGTGTCAAGCTTGTGTGCATCTTTTCATGCTTTTGATCTATTTCTACACACTTGCATAATTGATACTAGGTTGTGAACCCTTAAAGATTCAGTAAGTAGTCTTAGAATACTTGTGATTGATCTTGACTGCTATCTTGGGTTATTGGACTCGCTAATCTGCCGGCCCCTCATTTTCACCCCGTGGTTGCAATCTCAGCGCCATAAAGGGGAGGGGTCAACAGGACAGAAGCGTTAAATGTTCCACTTGGCAACCCTTTTGTGCTTTTAGGAACTCACTTGTTTTCTAAGTTGGGGACTCATTTTTAGCTTGTGTGAGGTGTTAAGTGTTCCACCTTGTGGACTCATCTCATATTCGCTTTAAGCATTAAGTGTTCCTCTTTCTACTTTTTGGGTACTTTTGGTAGATTTACTTTCGGGAATATATCTGTGCTCACATAGTAATTAGGCCCTATGAACACTATTCGTGATTCTTGAAATATTGGATTCCCAGCAAAATCCTTCTTGACGATAGAATCCTTGTAGGTAGGGAGGATACTTAGTGCGTTTCACATTCAACTTGGTTAGTGCATCCTCTCTTATTGATCGACACATTCTCTCTCCGGAGAGGTTGATAGATCACGTAGGGTTGATATCACGAGCTTTGGTGAATCAAAATTGGTTAGTGTGTCTTCTCTTATTGATTGATACATTCTCTCCCCGGAGAGGTTGATAGATCACATGGAGTTGATATCACAGACCTTGGTGGAACAAAACTTTGTCTTAGCGTGTCGGATTAATCTGCTTGTTTTGTTTGGGTTAAAAGTGAAGAGGTGTCAAAACCTTGAATCTGGAGCCAAGTCCCCTTGTGGTATAAATCTGTGAGTCATCTTTAGAGAGGGTTAACCGTAGTGGACAATCCCTTCACAGGGAAAACTACGTTGATGGAACCTCAAGCGGTCATAGCCATTTTCACCGTGGTAGTGACAACCGCTATATAAATGTCCTTGTGGAAGAAATCTCCATGGGTATGGTTCATTTTTGGGTTGTCAGATCTCCCTAGCAGCTCTTGAAGATTAAGTTCTCAGACTATGTCAAAACCCTAGTGCACCAGGATTGGAGTTCACCCCTTTGAATCATAAAAGTTGCAGAGTCAAACCATTACTAAAAACCCTAGAGAAGCCAATTTTTCATTCTCAGGTATATGTGTGTTATTGCAAAACTTTTCAGAACATACACAATTAGTACTCTCAGGGATTAGCACAATTTGGTCACTTGATTGTTCATGCACAAGGTTGCTTTTGCCCTTGTTCATTATTTTCAGACGTGCTTGGAATCACTTGCTTGCTGTTCTGCGTGCTTATTTATCTACTTGGCTATTAAAAATGATCAAATCTGGTATAACCTTCAAAATTTGGATAGTACAATTTGCAAACAATCCAAAATTGAAGACCTTAAATTTTGCAAAAATTGACGTAAGATCTTTCTGGAGTCAAAAGTCATTTCAGCAAGTCAAAAGTCGTATGAGTTTTGTCAAGTGTCATTTCAGTATTACCCAACTATCATATGAGTTTAGCAACTGTCATTTCATAGACTACCCAGTGTCATATGAGTCTGCAGAGTGTCGTTTAGAAAAATTTGGGAGAGTTGTCAGAAATTGTCAAATTGCAAGATATCCAATGTTTCCAGCCTAGTTCCAGAATCTGTCAAAAATATCATTGTGTCAGGAACAGAGCAGTAGCTATTGAGCAGTCTACCATTTTCTGAGTTTGGTCTTTTGAATCTGATCTAGTTTTCTGTTTGATCAATTTGAATCCTTTTTATCTCGTGTCAAAACCTTGTCATAACTATCAATCTTCAATCAATCAATCTTCAAAAACAAACTAAGTGTTGAGAACTCGTGTCCGCTATCTTTTGGGTGATCTATCCCATACATCCAGGGCATAGTTTCCTTCACCCACATCTCATCAGATCTTCAAAACTATCATAATCTTGACAAGGTTGCGTCATCAGATTTTCTCGAATCAAATTGTTCTTCAGTTGTCTTCATCCTTTTCTTCTATTTCATTCAAAGTTAATGGTGGAGACCAGAGCTTCTTCACACAAGAAATCAGAAGAAACATCTCAGAACTTACTTTTGACCAATACCCCGGGTCCAACTCTTGAACAACTCATCAAGTCAGGTATCTACGAAGATGACGGTCTCGGTAACTTTCGATTAAAAACTGATTACATACCTCCTCTATCAACTCACAGAGGTAATCAACAAACTCCTCCTCAATCTATTCCAGGGAGCCCAAAAACTCCTACCATGTCTCAAGTAGGGACAAACCATGGTTCTCTAGGAGGAGGATCCCAGGGACACCATTCTCAACATAATGCCGACCAAGACCCTACACCCTCTGAAATCCATCGGTGTCAGAATGACGATGAATTCAAAAGAATGATGAGGCATTTCTTGAAAATGGATAGAGAGGCATACTTTTTGCAATTATCCCAAGAAGGAGCTAAACTTCCTCCTCACTTCAATGTCAAAGATATCATCACGCATGAGGAAGAAACTCCGATGACGGCCATAATGAACCAGCTGCACGCTATGCAAGTCAAAATGAATAAAATTGAGAAAGAGAAGGAACCCAAGGAATTCTCCATGGAGGCCCTTTGTCCTTTCCCTTTTGACAAAGACTTGTATATGCCTCCATTCCCAAAAAGAGTGGAGATACCAAAGTATGGAAAATACGACGGACACTCTGATCCTCAAGATCATGTCAGAGAGTTCTGTACGCAATCCATGGAATTCATGCATGAACTGACTTATCTAATGCGTCTTTTTCCTAGATCCTTGGGAGGAGCATCCATTCAGTGGTTTTCAAGATTACCTTCTACGATCAAAACTTTTGAGGAATTGATTAAATTGTTTTATCAACAATATTCCTACAATATTCAACATCCAATTACCATGATCGATATCTGTAACCTCAAGCAATATCCAGGGGAATCATTCCTAACTTTTCTCAAGAGGTGGCGAAAGAAGTTTTCTTTATATGCTAGACCAATTCCTGAAATGGAGAAACTTGAAATCTTTATCAATAACCTTGTTCCAGAGCTCAACTATCCATTACAAATGCAAGATCATGTATCTTTTGATAAAATGGTGGATAATGCAATCAAGATTGAGAAAGTACTTGTCAAGAAAGGAGAAATCACACTTCAAAAGGACAAGTCTGAATCGGGATCTAGCTCAAAAGATAAAAACAAGAGCTGGAATAGAAACAAAGGTATCATCTCTGACGGTGTTGTTGACACTATCCACACCCCATCAAAGGCACCGGCCTACAATCTCACCCTTGCCACCAAAGCCATTGAAGCTTCAGAGCAAAAATCTGCTGAACCATCTCCAAAGAAGCCATTCAAACGATGGGATAATAAATGAAAGTTTACTCCCCTGGGAGAATCTTTGGAATCTGCTCTGAGGACCCTGATAGCTGATAACATGATCTCTTTACCACCAATCCGAAAACCTGATCCGGATCCAAAACCATGTTGGTGGAAAGATAATGAATTCTGTGCTTTCCATCGAACTAAAGGCCACAGAACTAATGGATGCTTCCATTTGAAGCATACCATTCAAGACTTGATAGATTAAGGGGACATCACAATCGATAATCCTACCAGCAATAATGATCACACAGCATTTACAAAACCTTTTCCACAACATGGCAAGGGAGTTTCCACTTCTCAGCCTAACATGGGGGCAAAAGTCAACTATGCCTACCCTGGAAATGATGTTGTCATCAATATGGTGGAACCATGCCTCTCTGAGAGCTATAATGTCATCACGATTGTACGAAGAGATAGAAATCATTCCTCAGCTAATGCAGTTACCAGATCACAAGCTCAGACACATCTGAAAGGACAAACACCAAATTCATCTGATGTCCCTAAGATACCTTTCAATCTCACATCTGCTTCTAAACAGAAGGTTGCCTCGAAATCTTCCAATCCAAAGGATACCAGACCTACATCTTACAGCATCGTACAACAACTCCAGCATACCAATGCCAAAATCTCTATGTTTGAGTTACTTCGAATATCTCTAGCTCACAGAGATATCCTAGACAAAGCTTTGCTCAGCTCTAATGTTCCTGATGATCTAGATCTAGACAGGTTCCAGACTATGGTTGGTCATCTAACATCTCCACAATATATCTCCTTTTCAGAAGAGGATGACAACTCCCTAAGTCACCCACATAATCAGCCCTTGCACATAGAAGTCTTGATCCAGAACTGTCGAGTCAAACGTGTGTTGATAGATGGGGGCGCAGGCCTCATTATTTGTTCTTACAACTTAATCACATAGTTGGGATTCTCAGAGATGGCTATTGATCCTCGAAAGAAGATCACCATAAAAGCCTATGATGAACAAGAAAGAGCTTCTAAAGGCACCATTGTCTTGCCCATCCGGGTGGGTCTAGTCATCAAAGATACCACATGTCAGGTGCTCGATCTACCATTGGCTTACAATATCCTTCTAGGGAGACCCTGGATACATGAAATGCAAGCTATTCCTTCGACATACCATCAATGCTTGAAATTTCCCTATGAAGGAGTGGAGGTTACTATCCTAGCTGATCTGAGTACAACTTGCAATACATTGAAGGAAAGTGCCGATAAACTTGTTCCCAATAATAGAGAATCTTCCATCAAGCAACAAAATGTGGCTTCCACATCTAAGATGGATGACATTGCTAAAGAGATCGATATCAAAGAAAATGGGATGGGAGAATACACTATAGAGCCAGTCTTGTCTCTAACATCTCTCCCAATCTCACCTAAGTCGTATGGAAAATCCTTGAAGCAGTCTAAATCAGAACCTAAGGAACTTATGGAAGCATACAAAAGACATTTTGTGGTGGAGCAAGTATCCAAACAAGAATTTGAAGAAGATAAAGCTGTGCTTGCATGGCTATACAAAGATGATTCTGAATCCAAAATTGTTCAACATAGTAAATCTATAGCACCTACAATCCCTTCTAATTCATATGGTCCAGGAAACAAATTGATAGCCAAGATGGGATATTCCAGTCAAGGACCTCTAGGAATTAGGGGAAAGGGTCTCGTGACCCCCATTTCACACATTGGTCGAGCCAAAAAAGATACTAGTGGCATAGGGTTTA
Organism: Chamaecyparis obtusa; assembly: GCA_027943335.1. NCBI lineage: Eukaryota > Viridiplantae > Streptophyta > Pinopsida > Cupressales > Cupressaceae > Chamaecyparis > Chamaecyparis obtusa. The sequence goes on along the minus strand of BSBK01001376.1, from coordinate 2,548,274 downwards.
AGAAGAAACCCTATCATCTCAAAGGTGGTTATTCTCATGTCATAGAACAAATTGCACCAGGAGATCCCCTTCTTAAGAAAGAAGACACAGAACCCTCTGATGATGATTCAGATAGCTCTGAGCTTATCCCCTATGAAAAATTGCCTAAAGAGATCAAAGATCTTCTTGATGATACAGATGATCCTATCAGAAGAATTAATGTAGTAGAAACACAAGAACCTACTGTAACGCAAGAGATGGTTGCACCACAAGAACCAGCCAATCTCGAAGGCAATCAAACTAATCCAGAAGAAGGGGGTAGTTATTATGACACTGATTCCCATGAATATGAATTCAAGTCAGAGACTGAGGGTAATCCTTCTTGGGGTATTCATCTTGATTTCACGCACTTTCTAAGATTTCCTAGAGATTCTGAATCAGAAGATGAGTCAAATGATTATGAATGGGGTGCCATTCCAGAAGAAGATGAGCTTATAATAGAGAAATCTATTGATGTTATTCACCAATATGTCTCTCAACCCAACGTAGGTCTAGAGAAAAACAATGAACTTAACGTGTCTGATCCACCTATGGCTGAAGAGGACTCCCATGATGATGTTGAGCCTATTCACGAATTGAACATTTTGAGTTGTAATATCACCTTTGAACTTGAGCGTTGGGTTAGGACCAATGATGACATATCCACATCCGTGAACACCATATCCCAAGCCTTTCCCGCTTTGACTATCCAACGCCCTGATCTTATCGACCAAACTTCCACAAACCCAAACCATGGTATGTATACCTTCCCAAATGACTATTCCCTTGCCTGCTACCTCAATGCAGTTGAGCCTATGAGTACTTCCATCAGTGAACCGAGCGTTAGCATGACTGAGTCAGACATCAAATATCTTAGTCAGAAAAACAAGAGTAAAAAGAAAAAGAAAAAGAGTTCTAAGGGTGAAAACCACTTTGTGGCAGTCTTAGAACTGACAAAAGTAAAAAGAAAAGACGTATCTAAAGGTGAAAACCTCTCTGAGGTGCCTAAGGATGAGATATTTGATGTCCTTCCGAGTCATTTACAGGATAGATCTCCAGTTCTAATTGAGCCAACTCAATCCTTCAATTTGGGTACAACAAAGGAACCACAATTGGTACATATAGCACAATCTCTATCAGAAGAAGAGAAACATAAATTCACTACATTCTTATCAGAAAAAAAGATCAACTTTGCATGGAAATATTTAGATATGCCAGGATTGGATCCCAATCTCATTATGCACCATCTATCCATTGCTCCCAGAGTAAAACCAATCAAACAAAAATTGAGAAAGATGCATCCTCATGTTGCACTCTTAGTCAAAGTAGAACTAGAAAAACTCCTAAAAGCTAGATTCATCCGTGTCATAGACTATGCTGAGTGGATTTCCAACATTGTACCTATTTCCAAACCAGATGGTTCAATCAGAGTATGCACAGACTTTAGAGAGGTGAACAGAGCATGCCCTAAGGATGATTTTCCACTGCCTAACATTGATATGATAGTGGACATGACTGCGGGCTATGAAATGTATTCCTTAATGGATGGCTTTTCTAGATACAACCAAATCAAAATTGCTCCAGAAGATCAAGAGAAAACAGCTTTCACATGTGCGTGGGAAACTTTCTTTTGGAATGTTATGCCATTCGGACTCAAAAATGCTGGAGCTACATATCAAAGAGCAATGACATCTATTTTTCATGATATGATGCATAGAACAATGGAGGATTACGTAGATGATACCTTGGCAAAATCCGTGATTAGAACTGAACATCTAACAGACTTGAGCATGATCCTCGACAGAATGGAAAAATTTAGTCTTCGACTAAATCCTAAAAAGTGTGCTTTTGGAGTCACTTCTGGAAAGCTCCTAGGATACATCGTCTCCAAGAAAGGCATTGAAGTTGATCTAGCTAAGGTCAAGGCTATAATAGAGATGCAACCTCCCACAAATATCAGTCAAATGAGGACGTTGCAAGGCAGAGTTCAATCTATCAGAAGATTCATATCACAGCTAGCGGACATCTCACAGCCTTTTACAAAAACATTACATAAAGGTGTGACCTTTGCATGGAATGAAGAATGCGAGAACAACTTTAAACATATCAAGAAGTATCTATCAAATCCACCTATGTTGATGCCTCCTATTCATGGGAGGCCATTAATATTATATGTCTCTGCAACAGATACATCACTGGGGGCATTGCTAGCATAGCATGATGAGAACAAGAAAGAAAGAGCCATCTACTATATCAGCCGAACTTTAGTGGCCTATGAGAAGAACTACTCAATGATAGAGAAGGCATGTCTCACTATGATCTTTGCATCATAGAAATTGAGACACTACATGTTAGCTCATACTACTCATTTGGTATCTAAAATTGATCCACTGAAATATCTCCTAAGCAAAGCTGCCCTCACAGGTACACTAGCTAAATGGGTCATGCTCTTGAGCGAATTTGACATTGAATATGTTGAAAGAAAAGCTATCAAAAGACAGGTCATTGCTGATCAATTAGCTGAAGCACCACTATTTGATGATACACCCATGCAAATGGAATTTCCCGATTCCTCTATCATGCACCTCTCTTCTAGAGCATGGCGATTATTCTTTGATGGCTCCTACACACAGAATGGATCTGGAGCAGGCATATTGTTCATCACTCCTCAAGGATACTCGATACCCAAAGCATTCAGATTAAAGTTTCCTTGCACAAACAATATTGTTGAATATGAGGCACTTCTCAATGGTATGAAAATGGCAATACAGTGGAGAGTTACAGAGATGCACATCCATGGGGACTCACAACTGATTATCCACCAAGTCAATGATGTATACCAAACCAAAGATGAAAAGCTCATTCCTTACAAGAGAATGGTAGATGATTTAAAGAAATACTTCATCTCTATCATGTTTGAGCAAATACCTAGAACGGAGAATAAGGCTGCTGACGCAATGGCGACATTATCTACTCTTTTACAGCAGCTCGAACATGAACTACGCTACGAGTTCCTGGTGGAAGCCCTCTCCTATCCTGCATATGACTCCCCTGAAACCCGCATGATCTGCACTGTTGTAGGTTATGACTCATCTCGCTACAAAAATCTATTCTCCTATCTCCACGACCAAATCATCCCTGAGTCCTTTAACCATTTTGAGAAATGAAAACTTATCTGATCCACATCCTGATATGTCATCATTGGTAATGATCTGTACAAATGAGGTCTAGATGGTACACTACTTAGATGTTTAGAACGAGAAGAGTCTCAACGTGCATTAGAGGAAGTCCACGAGGGTATATGTGGGTCACACTCAAACGGTTTAACGTTAGCTCAAAAACTTATTAGGGCTGGGTACTATTGGCCTGAAATGGAAAAAGAGGCTATTAAATTTGCTAAAAACTGTCAACAGCATCAAGTACATGGCAACTTGATTCATGCTCCAGGGAGAGATCTGATTCCCTTTACTACAAAATGGCCTTTTCAACAATGGGCATTTGATCTCATAGGTGGTATCCATCCGCACTCTTCTAATGGACATACCCATATAATCACAGCTACAGATTATTTTACAAAATGGGTAGAAGCAGTTCCTCTAACACAAGCAACGGGGAAACAGATCTCTATGTTCATCCTGAATTACATCATTTGCAGATATGGGATCCCTCACTCTATAATCACAGATAACGGGGGATAATTCAAAAATAAGGATCTAGATGACTTATGTGCCAAGTTCAAAATTACTCAACATTGGTCATCTATCTACTATCCTCAAGGGAACGGACAAGCTGAGGCTTCAAACAAAAATCTCCTGAAGATCTTGCACAGAATAGTGAATAAAATAGGAAGAGACTGGCATCTGATGATCAATCCAGCTCTCTGGGCATACAGAACTAGTATCAGAACACCTACAGGGGCTACACCTTTCGCTTTAGTTTATGGGTCTGAAGCGGTACTGCCTATTGAGGTTGAAATCCCATCACTCAGGATCAGAATGCATGGAATTGTCACTGATGAAGACTACAGAGTGTCGAGGTTACAAGAACTTGAACTACTAGATCAACGCAGACAAGCAGCGTATGATCATCTCAGAGTGTATCAGAAAAGAATGTCTAGAGGCTACAACAAGAAAGTCAGACATAGAGAATTTCAGGTTGGCGATCTAGTGTTGAGAGAAAATCCTAAAAATCAATCACATCGAGAACGCAAGGGGAAGTTCGAACCCAATTGGTTAGGTCCCTTTGTTATCACTGCTACTTTTGGCTCTGGTGCCTATCAACTCTCAACGACTGAAGGAGAACAGCTCCGAGAACCAATCAACGTTCTCCATCTGAAGAAATTCTACGCCTAAGGCATTTAGTGCTTGGTAAATGTCCTGAAAAAAAATCTTAAAAATTGGAAAAAGTCCTGAAAAAATGAACATCTTGATGAAAACCTAGCAATAGGTGCCTTGATGATTCACAAAAAAAATTGAAAAAATGAAAAGTACAAAAAAATTGAAAAAATGAAAAGTACAAAAAAATTGAAAAAATGAAAAATACAAAAAAATGAAAAAAGAAAGAAAAAGTGCCTTGGTGAAAACCTGGAAACAGGCACCTCGGTAGCAAAAATAGAATCTCTACCAAGATGGTGAAAACCTGGCAAACAAGCGCCACTTGTTCCAAATGCTCCATCTATCAGCACAATCTTGGTCTTTCCCAGCTTTCAGTCTTGCTTTAGTTTGTACATATCTCTCGGTTTGTTCCTGCATTTCCAGTTTTCAATAAGTTGGCCTGTACACCAACCAGCTCAAGCGTCTGCATCCTATCAATGTTCACACTTGGGGGCAATCAATGTCATATCCTATGGTCTCCCATGTATCTTAGATGTGTCATATCCACTCAGAGTCCTTTGAAGCTTCAAGTTGAGTCAGTCAGTCTATCTCGTCTCTAGAAAGGATTTTGCATCAACAACAATCAAACATCAAAACTCAACTGAAAACAATCTGTGCTTTTCATGCTTTTATCTCCTTGTAGGCTTACTGATTCACATTGAGATTTTTGCATATTGTGTCCCTTCGAGCTCTTCAATGATGTCCTTTACAGGATTTAGAGAGTGATGACTGGGGGCATAATCTTTTCTTTGTCTTCTGCTTGTATGTGAAAATCTAACAACTTTGGAAATTTTGGATTGAAATGGTGTCCGACTGTAAGAGCCTCTATCTCGAATTCGATGGCCATGCGTACCTCGACCATTGATACCCAAAAAAAATTCAAGGACGTTTGATCTAACTATTATCTTTTTGAGTAAGTTCTTTCTCCTACTGTGGAACGCAATCTTGCCTAAGGATGTGAACGATAAAGGGTCACTGCGGGTAATTCACATTGGATTTAGAATGATCTCTTGACTGTTTGATGTGTTTGCAATGCAAGGTGTACTCAGGTCATCACGACGTGTATGTTTTGATGCTTGTACAAATTGCTATATCAAAATGGACATGATAGTCAGGTCATCCTGGCGTTTGTGCCTTGATGCTTATATTTAATCCAACATTTTGAAAATAAAGTCAATATTCATATATCCATGGTTGTTGTCCAGTGGGTTTTGTATTGATTCTTGCACATACAAATCGATATTCATATGTCTATGGTTTCATGGCTAGTGGGCATTGTATTGATTTATCCAGTTACCTAAAATTTCAATGATGATAACAAATCGACATATGATCAGTGACTAGGTCCTCGGTCTTAGGTTGCATTTCATTTTGCATGTCTCATTTTATTTTGCATGTTGCATGATCTCACAATGATTAAACGAACTCCAATGCTTAAACAATTCTTCAAATCGCATCTTCCAGTCTAACAAGAGCTGAATCTCACACGAAGGTTCCTCCAATGAAATAGCAAGTAGAATCCTTTTTCGGGATCAAAATTCAAATCTGAGATCATTCATATTATTAACTACTTGCATATTCGACCTTCAATCATCACAAAAATCTAGTATTCAACTTAACTGATTATCTTACATCACACTATCAAAATTTCAACTTGGTCAACCATGGTCAACTCATGGTCAAACCTAGTCAAATTCGGTCTCCAGGACCTCCAAACAATGCAGAATGCATTCTCGGATGTGTATAACCACACTTCTCAAATCAATTAACATGCTTCTAAACTATAACGCTGACTTTTCTTGTCAGATTTCAATTTTAATCCCGAAGGGGGCATGGTATTGCACATCATTCAAAGTCTGTAAATCAAATTCTATCAATCAAATCTATCAATATCTTTCATCAGTGATCAAGACAACAATCATGTCTAGTCGCTGATTCATCAAAAGTCCTCATCGCTCGGGGTAAATCTATCATCACTTGGGGCATATCAGATTCATCGATCCATATCAATCTGGTATTCTCCTAATCTTGTAAACTGTATTATTTTTTGCAACCATCAGATCATAGTGTTCTTTCCTTGGTTCTTCAGCAACTAAAGGATTTGGATGTGATACCTGTTAGTTCTGCTAAGACAATCGAGTCTAGAACGGGTCACTCACTTCTTATCAATCCTAAGGTTCAGAATTAGGCATTTTGACACTTTTTCACAATCATAGGTTCATTTTCTGCTACAGTGAACATTATCTATTGGTCATTCAAGACCTATTATCTCCATCTCAATTCAATATCAATCAACTCCTATCTCAATATCTTTCAATCGGTTTCTATCTTGAGATCGGTTTATCTTTTGAATCAGTTTCATATCTTTATCAAACATAGACTATCTTTGAACCACTGCGCTTCGCACAGTAATTCAAAGAGGGGCAAAATGTAATACCCCAAAAATGGGCTATAAGTTCATTAATCTCCTACATCTTCAATTCGAACGAAATCGACATCAAAGTCCTAATCTAAGGCACATCTAAACATCATCAAATCTAATTGATTGTCTTAAATTTTGCATCGGGGAATATTCCTAGTAATATTCTTAATTATCTTAATTATCTTTAATTTTATAATTATTTGGCAATAAATCACATTTATCCTAAAGTTTGATTAATTGAATATTTTCATATTTAATTAATTAGATTTAATATTTGCCACTTAATTGTGTAATTAAATTTAATTATATCTATTATTAATTGTATTATTTAATTTTGACAATAAATCAAAATTCCTATCTTTAATTGATTAAATTCTTATTTAATTAATTAAAGCATGTTGTCATTATTTAATAATATAATTTTTAATAAAAGTTTGGTAAAATAGTTAATTAACCCATAAATTAATTATTTTATTTTTAAAAGCAGTTAAGTTGGAAATAAATCACTTTATTATTAAATTAATTCATAAATAAAACATGCACAATCATAAAAGCAGACAACTATCAATTATCAATTAAAGCTAAACTCTATTTTGAGTTAAAACTTAGTTTTTGCATGTTTTTGTGAGTTAATTATCTTTTATTTAAAAATAACTCAAAAATCAAGTTGAGTTATTTGAGTGATTTATGGCTTTTTCCCATGCACCTCCAAAGCCTTGGATTTCTGTAAATTAAGGCTTTAGCTCTTCACAAATCATCTCATATTTTGCACAATCACGCTGGAGAATTGGAGGCTGAGGAATCAACTTGCGAATTCAAAGCTTTGTGAGATCAATTTCAATTGCATAGTTTTTATATCTTAGCATAGAATTTCATAGTTTTCATATCATTGTTAGAATCTTCATTATTAGATCATTTAGCATCCATAGCATATCATTTTATCATTCTTATTGCAGAGAAAAATCCAAAAAATATAGATTAATTGCATTCAATTTCATATCCATCTTTTGCATTCAAATCCTTCATTTAGGTGTCGTCTAGGTCACTGATCTCGATAATAATCTGAGAACATTAATCTTGCACCTATTAGAAGGCAGTAAATCACTTGGTTAGATAGCTTTCAATTTTGCACGATTTTGATTATAGCTAACCTCTAATGTTTTACTGAAGTGTTGTGTCTACAGATCAGGTACAATTTTCACACACACACTCACTAGTTATGAAACCATAGACATATGAATATTGATTTTTATGCTCAAGAATCAATACAACGCTCACTGGTTAGATAACCATGGACATATAAATATTGATTTTATTTTGGAATGTCAGAGTAGATATAAGCACCAAGGCACAAATGCCAGGATGACCTGAATATCATGTCCATTTTGATATAGCAATTTGTATAAGCATCAAAACATAGATGTCATGATAACCAGAATATGCCTTGCATTACAAACACATCAAACAGTCAAGAGATCATTCTAAATCCAATGTGAATTACTCGTAGTGACCCTTTATCATTCACATCCTTAGGTAAGATCGCATTTCATAATAGGAGAAAGAACTCACTCAAAAAAGACAATAGTTAGAGAAAACTTCCTTGAATTTTTTAGGTATCAATGGTCGAGGTACGCATGGCCATCCAATTCTAGATAGAGGCTCTTACAGTCAGACACCATTTCAATCTAGAATTTCTAAAGTTGTTAGATTTTCACATACAAGAAGAAAACAAAGAAAAGATTATGCCCCCAGTCATCACTCTCTAAATCTTGTAAGCGACATCATTGAAGAGCTCAAAAGGACACAATGTGCAAAAATCTCAATGAGAATCAGTAAGCATACAAGGAGATAAAAGAATGTAAAAGCATAGATTGTTTTTAGTTTGATGTTTGATTGCATTATTGTAGATGCAAAATCCTTTCTAGAGATGAGACTGACTGACTGACTCGGATGAAGCTTCAAAGGACTCTGAATGGATATGATATGTCTAAGATACATTGGAGGCCATAGGATATGAATTTGATTTCCCTCAAGTGTTAAGAATTGATAGGATACAGATACTTGAGCTGATTGGTGTACAGACCGACTTATTGAAAATGGGAAAGCAGGAACAAACTGGGAGATATGCACAAACTAAAGCAAGATTGAAAGCTGGGAAAGACCAAGATTATGCTGATAGATGGAGCATTTTGAAAAAAGTGGCACCCATTTGTTGGTTTTTCACCATCTTGGTAGAGATTCTATTTTTGCTACCAAGGCACCTATTTCCAAGTTTTCACCAAGGCACTTTTTCTTTTTTTTTCTTTTTTTTGTATTTTTCATTTTTTCAATTTTTTTGTACTTTTGATATTTTTTACTTTTTTTGTGAATCATCAAGGTGCCTATTGCTACGTTTTCACCAAGATGTTCATTCTTTCAGGACTTTTTCCAATTTTTAAGATTTTTTTCAGGACATTTTACCGTAGACTGAATGCCTTGGGCGTAGAATTTCTTCAGATGGAGAACGTTGATTGGTTCTCAAAGTTGTTCTCCTTCAGTCATTGAGAGTTGATAGGCACTAGAGCCAAAAGTAGCAGTGATAACAAAGGGACCTAGCCAATTGGGTTCAAACTTCCCCTTGCGTTCTTGATGTGATTGATTTTTAGGATTTTCTCTCAAGACTAGATCACCAACCTGAAATTCTTTGTGTCTAACTTTCCTGTTGTAACCTCTAGACATTCTCTTCTGATATACTTTGAGATGATCATATGCTACTTGTCTGTGCTCATCTAGTAGTTCAAGTTCTTGCAACCTAGACACTCTATAGTCATCATCAATTACTAGACCATGCATTCCAATTCTTAGTGATGGGATTTCAACCTCAATAGGCAGTACCGCTTCAGACCCATAAACTAAAGTGAAAGGTGTAGCCCCAGTAGGTGTTCTGATACTTGTTCTATAGGCCTAGAGACCTAGATTTATCATGAGATGCCAGTCTCTTCCTATTTTATTAACTGTATGATGCAAGATTTTCAATAGATTCTTGTTAGAAGCCTCTGCTTGTCCATTCCCTTGAGGATAGTAGATAGATGACCAATGTTGTGTAATCTTGAATTTAGCACATAAATCATCTAGATCTTTGTTCTTGAATTGTCCACCATTATCTGTGATTATGGAATGAGGTATCTCATATCTTAATATGATATAGTTCAATATGAACATAGATATTTGTTTTCCAGTTGCTTGTGTTAAAGGGAATGCTTCTACCCATTTTGTAAAATAATCTGTAGCTGTGATTATATGGGTATGTCCATTAGAAGAATGAGGATGTATAGCTCCTATAAGATCAAAGGCCCATTGATGAAAAGGAAATTGTGTAGCAAAGGGAATTAGATCTCTCCCTGGGGCATGAATTAAGTTTCCATGCACTTGGCACTTTTGAGAATTCTTAGCAAACTTGATATTCTCTTTCTCCATTTTAGGCCAATAGTACCCAGCCCTAATAAGTTTTCAAGCTAGTGTTAAACTGTTCAAGTGTGACCCACAAATACCATCATGGACTTCCTCTAATGCACATTGAGACTCTTCCCATTCTAAACATCTAAGTAGCATACCATCTAGACCTAATTTGTATAGATCGTGACCAATGATGACATAGCGGGAGGCATTACGGATAAGGTATCTCTTTTCATGGTGGTTGAAGGTATCGGGAATGATTTGGTCTTGGAGATAGGAGAATAGGTTTTTGTATCTGGATGAATCATGACCAACAATAGTGCAGATCATGTGGGTTTAAAGGGAATCATATGCAAGATAAGATAGTGCTTCCACCAGGAACTCATAGCATAGCTCATGTTCAAGTTGTTGTAATAAAGTAGATAGCATTGCCATTGCATCGGCAACCTTATTCTCTATTCTAGGTATTTTCTCAAATGTGATAGATATGAAATACTTCTTTATATCATTTACCATTCTCTTGTATGGGATGATCTTTTCATCTTTAGTCTAGTACACATCATTGACTTGATGGATAACAAGTTGAGAGTCTCCATGAATGTGTATCTTTGTTACTCTCCACTCAATTGCTAGTTTCATGCCATTAAGAAGGGCTTCATATTCTACAATATTGTTTGTGCAAGGGAAATTTAATCTGAATGCTTTAGGTATGGAGTATCCTTGAGAAGTTATAAATAATATGCCTGCTCCTGATCCATCCTATGTATAGGAGCCATCAAAGAATAATTGCCATCCTCTAGAAGAAAGAGTCATGATAGAGGAATCTAGAAATTCCATTTAGATTGGTGTATCACCAATCATAGGTGCATCTGCTAATTGATCAGCAATAACCTAGCCTTTTATAGCTTTTCTTTCAACATATTCAATGTCAAATTCACTTAAGAGCATGACCCATTTAGCTAATCTACCTGTGAGGGAAGCTTTTCTTAGTAGGTAATTTAGGGGATCAATCTTAGCTACCAAATGGGTGGTATGTGCCAACATTTAATGTCTCAATTTCTATGATGCAAAGATCATAGCTAGACAAGCCTTCTTAATCATAGAATAATTCTTTTTGTATGCTACCAATGTCCTACTAATATAGTATATAGCTCTTTCCTTTTTGTTCTCATCATGTTGTGCAAGCAATGCCCCCGGTGATGTATCTGTAGCAGAGACATATAAGATCAAAGGCTTCCCTAGATGGGAGGCATCAAAATAGGAGGATTTGATAGATACTTCTTGATATGGTTAAAGTTGTTCTCACATTCTTAATTCCATGCAAATGTCACACCTTTATGTAATGTTTTTGTACAAGGCTATGATATGTCTGCTAGCTGAGATATGAAGCGTTAGATAGATTGAACTCTTCCTTGCAATGTCCTCATTTGACTGATGTTTTTGGGAGGTTTCATCTCCATGATAGCCTTTACTTTAGTTGGATCAACTTCAATGCCCTTATTTGAAACTATGTATCCTAAGAGCTTTCCAGAAGTGACACCAAAAGCACACTTCTTAGGATTTAGTCTAAGACTAAATGTTTCCATTTTGTCTAGTATCTTGCTCAAGTCATTTAGATGTTTAGTTCTAATCATAGATTTTTCTAAAGTATCATCAACATAATCCTCCATAGTCCTATGCATCATGTCATGAAAAATAGATGTCATGGCTCTTTGATATGTAGCATCAACATTCTTAAGCCCAAATGGCATGACATTCTAGCAAAAGGTACCCCATGCACATGTAAAAGCAATTTTCTCTTGATCCTCTAGAGCAATTTTTATTTGATTATATCCAAAAAAACCATCCATTAAAGAATACATCTCAAAGCCCACAGTCATGTCCACTATCATATCAATGTTAGGTAGTGGAAAATAATCCTTAGGGCATGCTCTATTTACATCTCTAAAGTTTATGCACACTCTGATTGATTTATCTGGTTTTGAAATAGGTACAATATTAGAGATCCACTTTGCATAATCAATAACTCGAATGAATCTGGCTTTTATTAGTTTCTCTAATTTATCTTTTACCAAGAGTACAACATGAGGATGCATCTTTCTTAATTTTTGTTTAACTAGTTTTACTCCAGGAGCTATAGATAAATGGTGCATTATAAGATCAGGATCCAACCCTGGCATATCTAAATATTTCCATGCAAAGTTGATCTTCTTCTCTATTAGGAATGTTGTAAATTTTTGCTTCTCTTCTTTTGATAAAGATTGTGCTACATGGATCAACTGTGTTTCATCTATTGTTCTGAAATTGATAGATTGAGTGGGCTCAATTAGAACTGGAGATCTGTCTTGTAAATGACTCCAAAGGACATCAAATATCTCATCCTTAGGCACCTTAGAGAGGTTTTCACCTTTAGATACGTCTTTTATTTTAACTTTTGTAGGTTCTAAGACTGCCACAAAGTGGTTTTCACCCTCAGAACTCCTTTTCTTTTTATTCTTATTCTTATTTTTTTGACTAAGATACTTGATGTCCGACTCCATCATGCTAATGCTCGGTTCATTGATGGAATTCCTCATAGGCTCAACTACATTGAGGTAGCAAGCAAGGGCATAGTCATTTGAGAAGGTATAAATACCATGGCTTAGATTTGTGGAGGTTTGATCAAGAAGTTCAAGATGTTGGATAGTCAAAGTGGTGAAAGATTGGGAAAGAGTGTTTACGGATATGGATCTATCATCATTGGTCCTAACCTGATGCTCAAGTTCAAAGGTGATATTACAACTTAAGACATTCAATTCATGAATAGGCTCAATGTCATTATGATAGTCCACTTTAGCCATCAGTGGATCATACTTGATAAGTTCATCATTTCTCTCTAGACTTACGTTGGGTTTCGGTGCATATTGGTGAATAACATCAACATGTTTCTCTGTAATAAGATCATCTTCTTCTGGAATGGCTCCCCATTCATATTCATTAGATTCTTCATCTATGCCTCTAGGAAATCTAAGAACATGAGTAAAGTCAGGATGAATACCCCAAGAAGGGTTACCCTTAGATTCTGATTTGAATTCATACTCATGGGAATTTGTCTCAGAATAAGTACCACCTTTGTCTTTGTCTATTTGATTGTCTTCGAGATTAGCTAGTTCTTGTGTTACAACTACCTCTTGGTTTATAGTAGGTTCTTGTGTTTCTACTACATTAATTCTTTTTATTGGATCATCTTCAGCATCAAGGTCATCTTTGATTTCTATAGGAAAATGCTCATAAGGAATGAGTTCATCAGTGGCATCAGAATCATCACTATTAGATTGTGTAGTTATTTCCTTCTTTAGTTGATTTGCTATGGAAGGCTCAATTTGTTCTAGAATATGTGGGGAGTTCTTGCTAAGATAGAAAGGATTCTTCATGTATCCTAGACCTGTTGTATTCTTGTTGGCTCAACCATGATGTTCAAGAGGTGATAGAAGACCTTTACCCTATAGTCCTAGAGGCCCTTTTCCTTTATATCCCATCTTAGCTATCTGTTTATCCCCTGGGCCATATAACGAACCTTCGATATTTTAGAGTCACTAGGTGGAACAACTTGGGATTTAGGTTCATCTTTGTAAAGCCATGCAAGCATAGCTTCATCTTCTTCAAATTCTTGCTTTGGTACTTTCTCTACAACAAATTTTCCTTTATATGCCTCAAGAGGTTCCTTAGATTCTGGTTTGAACTATTTTTGAGCTTTCCCATAAGACTTAGGCAAGATAGGGAGAGATGTCAAAGACAAGACTGGCTCTATAGTATATTCTCCCATACCATTTTCTTTGATATTGACCTCTTTTGCAATGTCTTCCATCTTAGAGGTGGATGCCACATCTGTTTACTTAGTGGAAGATTCTATGTTATTAGGAACAAGTTTATCTGCATTTGCCTTCAATGCATTGCAAGTTGTTGACAAGTCAGCTGGAATGGTTACCTCTACTCTGTCACAAGGAAATTTCAAGCACTGATGGTATGTAGAAGGAATAGCTCTCATCTCATGTATCCAGGGTCTCCCTAGAAGGATGTTGTAAGCCAAAGGTATATCAAGAACTTGACATATAGTATCTTTGATGATAGGACCTATTCTGATAGGTAAGACAATTATTCCCTTGGAGGATCTTTCCTCTTCATCATATGCTTTGATAATTATTTTCTTTCTAGGATCAATAGTTGTTTCTAAAAATCCCAATTGTGTGATCAAGCTGTAAGAACAAATATTTAGACCAGTGCCTCCATCTATCAACACACATTTGACACGATGGTTTTGGATCAAGACTTCAATATGCAAGGGCTGGTTATGTGGATGACTCAAGGAGTTATCATCATCCTCTAAAAAGGAGATGTACTATGGAGATGTATGATGACCAACCATAGCCTAGAATCTATCTAAATCAAGGTTATTAGGAACATTGGATTTGAGTAGAGCTTTGTCTAGAATGGCTCTATGAGCTGGAGATATCTGAAGCAACTCAAACATGGAGATTTTAGGATTAGTATGTTGGAGTTTTTGAATGATACTGTATGAAGTAGGCCTTGTGTCCTTAGGATTTGAAGATTTAGATGTTTCCCTCTATTTAGAAGTGGAAGATAGATTGAAAGGCACCTTAGGGACATTTGATTGATCATGGATTTTTCCTTGTAGGTGTGCCTAAGGTTGTGATCGAGTAACTATGTTAGCTGATTGATTTTCTCTGTCTCTTCTTACAATTGTGATGACATTGCAACGTTCAGATAGGCTTGGTTCAACCATATTGATAACAATATTATTTCTAGGATAGGCATAATTGACCTTAGCACCCACATTAGGCTAAGAAGATGAATCTCCTTGGCTATGCTTTGGAAATGGTTCGGTGAATGTTGTGTGATTATTATTTCTTTTAGGATTATCAATTGTGATTTCTCCACTATCAATCTTGTCTTGAATGGTATGCTTCAAGCGCAAGCAATTATTAGTTTTGTAACCTTTACCCTGATGAAAATCATAGAATTCATTCTCTCTCCACCATTTCAACTTAGGATCAGGATCAGATTGTTGGATCTTAGGCAAAGAGATGATGCTATTAGCTAGCAGAGTTCTCATAGTTGATTCCAAAGATTCTCCAAGAGGAGTGAACTTTCATTTATTATCAGCGGACCAAGATTTGTATTCTAGCTACTTTTGATATGATTCAAACACCTTTTTTTCTGAAGCTTTGATGGCTTGAGTACCAATGGTTAGATTGAAAGTAGGTGCCTTAGATGGGGCATGGAGATTATCAACAATTCCATCTATGACGATGCCCTTATTCTTGTTCCAATTTTTGTTCTTGTTCTTAGAACTAGATTCATACTTGTCCTTTTGAAGTGTGACATCTCCTTTTTTCACAAGTACTTTTTCAATTTTGATTGCATTATCTACCATCTTGTCAAAAGATGTGTGATTTTGCATTTGTAAAGGGTAGTTGATTTCTGGAACAAGATTGTTGATGAAGATTTCCAGCTTCTCAATTTCTGGAATAGGCCTAGCATATAGAGAGAATTTCTTCCTCCATCTTTTGAGAAATGTCAGGAATGGTTCTCTTGGATATTGCTTGAGATTGTAGATATCAATCATGGTGACTGGATGTTGGATGTTGTAGGAGTATTGCTAATAGAATAATTTGATCAACTCCTCAAAGGTTTTGATTGTAGGAGGCATCCTAGAGAACCAATTAATGGCTGCTCCTCCCAGAGATCAAGGGAAAAGACACATTAGATAGGTTGGTTTGTGCATGAACTCTATAGATTGAGTATAGAATTCTCTCACATGATCTTGAGGATCAGAGTTTCCATCATTCTTATCATATTTCAGCATTTCCACCCTTTTAGGGAATGGTGGCATATACAAGTCTTTATTGAATGGAAAAGGACATAGGGCCTCCATGGAGAACTCCTTAGGTTCTTTTTCTTTTTCCATTTTGTTAAGTTTTACTTGCATGGTGTGCATTTGTTTCATCATAGCCAAAATAGGCATTTATTCCTCATGTGTAATGATATCTTCCACATTTAAATTGGGAGGAAGTTTAGCTCCTTGATGAGCTAATTGTAAAAATTATGTTTCTCTATCTTCTTTCAAGAAATGCTTCATCATTCTTTTAAAGTCATCGTCATTTTGATACCGAGCAATTTCTTTAGGTGTGGGTTCTTGATCTGCACCATGTTGAGATTGAGCTCTTTGAGAGCCATGGTTTGTCCCTACTTGAGAAAAGGTAGGAGTTTTAAGACTCCCTAGGATAGATCAAGGAGGAGTTTGTTGATTACCTCCATGAGTTGATGGAGGGGATATGTATCCAGTTTTTAATCAAAAGTTGCCAAGACCGTCATCTTCGTAAAGACCAGAATTGTAGAGTTGCTCAAGAGTTGGACCCTTGACGAGGAAACTTCTGTGGCAATTCTAAAATAGTTCAATTGTCCTCTTTTCCCTTCCACACTTTGCAAACATGCTAAATTTCTCTTCATGCTCATTTTTTGGGATATGATTGAACTGGGTTTTCATTATATTGCCAAGGTTATTCTTGAGGCTAACATCTTCTCATTGAATCTCTGTATGAGTCTGGAACTGCTACAACGGCGAGAAGCAAAAAGAAGGAACCGACACCTGCATCACAAGAGTTGCTTATCCCTTTGATTTTTGAAAGGTAAACTCGTAAAAAATGCTTTTAATTATGATTCTCATAAGTTTACAACCTCAGGTTTCTGTCAGTCTCCATTCTAATGTAGCAAAATCCCTCACTTGAATTCGACGAGACCATAATCAAGAATCCATTCAGATTCTCGCCGGTTTCTCATCTGCATTCGTCGGAAGAAAGAGAGAAACTTGATGGCAAAGAAATAAATTGAGTAAGAAGAAAATAATACTTCTAGTTAAAAAAAAGAAACACGCTTTTGTCTTTTCAGAAACTACCCGAGTAATGTGAAAGAAAAATGATTGCAATGTTAAATATTATTGAGTCATTGGAAACACTAAAAACATAGGCACCCTCTAGGGGGTGACATAGCTGTGTGAGGTGAATGCATGCACATAAGTTGTGAGGCACAAATTTTGTCTTCTCTACCATTTTCTTTGTACGGATAAATGAGTGTTTTTTTTGAGTCTTAAACTGTCCATCATGATTAAACTTGTCAAATACTCCCATGATTCTACCAAGTTTCTTTGTCCTTAGTAGAACTATTTGTGACTACTGATTACGTCACTATTGCTCGGTCCAAATTCTATGATTGTAAATAAATTGATTACAACATTCAAACTGAGATTTTCTAATTCAACTATCCTAAGACTATTTGAAAATTGGATTTTCTACCTGAGAACAATTTACATTGTGTCTTGAAACCTAATTTTTTCTTGAAAATTGTGTTGAACTATCAAACTTTGGTCTTTTCCCATGCGAGATTTCAGTTTCCTAAGCATTTCCTCGTGTGTGAAAACATTTTTTCCTACATAGTTTAGCATTTCCTCACACAAACCAGCACTTCCTCTCACAAGACTGTCCCCTGATTTCCAAAATAGTGAGCTATTTCCCATTGATTGTTCAATTTTTTGCCTGATTTGATTCTTGTCTAGGGTCTGTCTGCCTATTTTCCTATTGTCCACTATCTGAAACTAAGTGTCTTGGGCTAAGAACTAAATGATTACTGCTTAAACTCACATTGTCTCTCTATTATCTACCCTTTCCTATTGTGCTTTTGTACCTTGTGATGTGATAGTCATATCTCAGCTATTCCAGCCATACTCTCAATGATTCATGTTGGGTGCATTTCACTTTTATCTTTTTTTTGCCATCCCAAAGAGAGTTTCAAGCATTATCCTAAGTTCCTCCTTGTTACTTAATCTTTGTCTATGACTATTATGACTAGAAGTGGCAACATCTTCCCCATACGTGGTACCAGACAAAGTAGAGGTAGATCTCACAATCAAGGAATAGGTCATTCCAAACCTATGACACAATCTGAGTGCTATGAGGGATCCCCATGGTCCATCCCATCAGTTGCTAAGAAAGAGGGCCCATCTTGATCCTCATCTCCTAGAGCTAGATGTTCATTCTGTATAGACATCATTCTGAATCAGAATCCAATGTTCCAAAAGTGTTATAACTTATTATTTCCAGACCATCGTAACCCATTGTTTGAAGATTAGCAAGACTCTGGAGGGTCACTTTCTAGAATTAATCCTATTGATCCTATTGATCCTATTGACCCTTTTGATCCTGTCGAGCCTATCGAACCTTGTGTGTTACAAGTAGTACTTGTTGTTACACCAAAAGATTGACATGTTAATGCCTAATACAACTACTACACTTATAGAAGACACAGGAGGCAGTTAAGCCATGTCATGAATCTCGAGGGGAGTGTTGACCTTTTTCCAACAATCTCCCCCTCAGCATTACCCAAGGGGATTCAAACCTTTGACCAAGCTTTGATACCACTTTTTACAAGTAGTAGTTGTCATTACACCAAAAGATTGACCTGTTAATGCCTAATACAGCGACTAGACTTATAAAAGACATAGGAGGTGGTTAAGCCATGTCACAAATCCTGAGGGGAATGCTAAAATTTTTCCAACATTTTGAACCTATCAACCCTTTCGATCCTATTGCCATGACCTCTCGGAATACTACACATGCTCATACTAAGTCTATGCACTTTGCAAACTCGCCCATTGGCAAGATGGGAGACCCATTCCAATTCTCAAAAGGTGAATACAACAAAAGTCATGATCAATCTCAAAATGACCAATGTCATTATCACTCTTGAAATGACCAACATTAGGATCAATCTCAAAACAAATAGCAACAATACCACTATCACTCTCAAAATGACCAAAATCAATATCAAAATGACTAGAATCAAGATCAAGCCCCAAGCATTTTTGAAATTCTTGGTAATGATGATGAGGTGATAACCCAAAATGACATAGATGCTGCAAAAGCCAACAAAATTATTCTCAAGATGATGGAGATCCTCCTTCTAGAGGAAAAGGAGAAATATTTTCTAGAACTAGCTAAACAAGGAGCCAAGTTACCCCCAGATTTCAAAGTAGAGACACTCGTGGTCAAAGAAGAGTAGACCGAGACCGCTAAACTATAAAAGATGATTCAAGACATGCAAGACTAGATTAACCAACTTGTGAAGGATAAGGATAAACTAGCACAATAGTTCATGATGAAAAGCATCTATCCTTTCCCCTTCGATAAGACTCTTAAAATGCCACCTTTTCCCAAAGGTGTGGAACTCCCCAAGTATGATAAATATCTGGGTACTACTGATCCCCAGGATCACTTGAGAGAGTTTAGTGCTCTATCCATGGAGTTCATACATGATCAGACATATCTCATGTTCCTCTTTCCTTGTAGCTTGGGTGGGTCAGCTATGGAGTGGTTCTCTCGACTACCCACTGGTATCAAGTCTTTTGACGAAATTGCTAATTTGTTCATCCAGCATTATTCACACAATATCCAACATTATTCACACAATATCTAGCATCCAATCAATATTCGAGATCTTTGTAAGCTAAAACAACAATAAGGGGAACCTTTCTTGGCATTTCTCCAGAGATGGAGACAACTTTGTACAAAATATCCTCGCAAACTACCTGAGTCTGAAAAGATCAATATCTTCTTAGATAATCTCGTCCCCAATTTTGGATATCAAGTACAATTGCAAGGTCCCCTAACTTTTGATAATATGATTAAACAAGTTGTGAGGGTAGAAGCATTTATGGTCAAGAAAGGAGAGTTGACTTTAAACAAGGATAGAAATCAAGGGTCTTCCTCCTCGAACAAAGACAAAGGTAAGTTTGTCAAAAAAAAATAGAGATGTTGTAAATGTTGGAGTTATTGACAATGTGACCCCAAAACCTTCAAAGTCTATTTTCAACCTTACCTCCAGCTTACAGGTAGCCAAATCCATTGAGAAGGCTATGACAGATACTCAGCAACCTTCAAGATTTTCCAAGAACAAACCTTGGGCCTCTCAACCCAAGTGTGAGTTTACTTCCTTGGGAGAACCCCTTGACGTGGTTTACAAGACTCTTGTGCAAAACTAGATACTCACTCCTTTGGAAAATTTACATCCCTATGACTTGCAACTATGACCTTCTTGGTGGAATGAAACCACATACTATGATTATCACCAAAATAAGGGTCATAAGACTTCTAGATGTATTCAGCTTAGACATAAGATCCAAGATTTTATCAACAATGGGGATATTATTGTAAGAGGTCATAATAAAAACTCAGATCATTAGGCATTCAAAGGCCCCTTTCCTCCTCATGAGAAGGGGGAATCTTCCAAGACCAAGAATGCTAACACCAAGGTTAACTACACATACACTACCAATGATAATGTCATTAATATGGTTGAGCCTGTTGAGGTCAAATATTGTGATGTGATCACTATCAAGGGGAGCGAGGATGCTCCTAAGCCTAAGACTTTGTTTGGCTTGTGAGGCCCTATGTCTCATTCCTCCAAACTAGAATCATCTCAAGATTGTGCAAACTTTGTTACCCAATCTCATGCAAAGATCACCATCAAGGGTCCCAACCCTTCTACATCTGCACCAAAGAAAACTATGGATAAAACTATTGTTGGTCCTACCAACAAGAACTTGAAATCAGTCCCCATACCTAGTACTGCTAATTATAGCATTCTAGACTAGTTACAATGTACCAACACTCATATCACTATCTTTGAGCTATTGAAGATCTCACCTACTCATAGACAAATTCTTGATAAAGCCCTCACTGAGGCAAATATCCCAAAAGATTAGGATCTTGACCAGTTTCAATCCATGGTGGGTCACCTAACCTCACCGTATTATCTATCTTTCTCCAAAGAAGATGACCATTCACTGAGCCATCCGCACAATGCCCCTTTGCATATAGAAGTCATGATAGGTCCAAAGCACATCTGCCATGTCCTCATTGACAATGGTGTTGGCCTCAATATTTGCTCTACTAAGCTACTCACCCAATTAGGCTATAATGAAGATTGCATAGATGCCTGCAAGAAAATCACCATTAAGGCATATGATGAAGAAGAATAAAAATCCAAAGGTTTGGTTGTGCTACCAATCCAAGTTAGACCTATAGAGAGGGATGTCATCTGCCAAGCTCTAGAAATTTCCCTTGCATATAATATATTGTTGGGAAGATAGTGGATTCACAAAATGCAAGCAGTTCCATCTACATTTCATCAATGTATCAAGTTCCTATTCCACAGAGCAGAAGTGATAGTACCTACCAATACAAACTATTCTTGCAATACACTCACACAATCTACAAACCATTTTGTCCCAACTAATAGAGAGTCTACTGAATTCGATGATGCCAAACTCAAAGAAATGGAGCAGACTCGAATGCTCAAAGATAAAGGCATAGGGTGGTATCAGATAGAACTTGTGTTACCATTAGTAGCTTTGCCTCCATCTCTGTGTTCCTATGGGAGACCCTCTGTGAGCAATAAACCCTCTACCAGTTCTCCTCAAATAGTCTATGATTGTGCCTTTGTACGGGCCACAACGCCACTAGAAGATGAGGATGAGGAAAGAGGTATTACAGCTTGGCTTTACAAAGGGAAGGATACATCTAAACAAATCACTCATGCTCATGACTTAGAATAAGAACCATACAATGAAGCTTTCAAAATCATGAAGCACTTTGGTTACAAAGGGAGTGGACCTATAGGGGTGAATGATAATGGTTTTCTTGAACCAATTGAAGCCACTGGTCATCGAACCAAGAACACTATAGGTCTAGGCTTCAAGAAAATCTTGTTTCATTTAGGGATTAACAAATTTATACCAGAACCAAAATTCTAGCCAGAATCTGAAGACACTACCACAGTTGCAAATCTAGAAGATAGCTCTAATGAGGATGTCTTTCCCTATCCCATTCCTCCAGATCTTGCCACATTCTTTACAAAACTAGATGATCCTATTATACCTATCCATCTAGTAGAGACTGATAGTGATTTTGATGACACCGCTTTAGTGCATCTACTCACATATGACCAATGGTGCACAATGAAAATTGCCAATACCAATTTTTAGGGCAAATAGTATATACTGCCATCTTTTAAAGAGTAGTTTGAACAATATCAACTTCAGCAAACCATTAATACTACAAGAGATGAAAATGAGTCAGATGGTATAGCCAGTATTGATGGAATTCCCATATTAAGCATCACTTATTCACATGAGTATGAGTTTGATTCTCTATCTGATGCAACTTTTGATAAATATATAGATGTTGTTCATGTATATGAAAACCTTCTCGAAGTAGGTGAAGGGTCTAGTGTTAGGACGACTGAGTTTGATTCCACTAATGTTAACATTCCCTCTACTTTCACTATGACAACTCAAAGGGACTCGAACACACCTTTGGATGAGATTGCTCTAGGTCTTGACTTAATCATCCATGCTTTCAATGGCTATAATGTGAATGTACTAGAACCTGCCACTTCTCTTTCACTCCAAAATCCTAAACTCATCAACTAGAACTCTCCCTCTCCATCTAGCAAACTCCTTATGCTCCAAAATGACTATACTCTTGCCTATTATCTCAATGTTGTCGAACCTATAATGTTCTCCACCAGTGAAGACAATATCAACATGACTGAAGTTGATATCAAGTATCTCAATCAAAAAATTAAAAGAAAAAATAATAGGTGCTCTGATGGTGAAAACCACATTGTGGCAGTGTCAAAGCCAAAAAAAGTAAAAATAAAAGATGTATCTGAGGGTGAAAACCTCTCTGAGGTGCCCAAGGATGAGATACTTGATACACTTCCCAATCATTTTCAAGAAAGATCATCAGTGCTGATTGAGCCAACCCAACCAATGAACTTGGGTATGGATGTTGCACCTCAAATTATTCATTTAGCATAGTCACTATCTACAAAAGAGAAAGAAGAGTTCACCAATTTCTTTCGAAGCAAGAAAATCAATTTTGCATGGACTTACTCTGATATGCTTGGGTTGGATCCTAATCTAGTCATGTATCATCTATCTATTGCACCAGGCATTAAGCCTATCAAACAAAAACTTTGAAAGAGAATACACATGTGGCACTCTTAGTCAAAGCTGAATTAGAAAAACTTCTCAAAGCTGGTTTCATCAAAGCCATTGACTATGCAGAATGGATTTCCAATATTGTTCCAGTTACTAAGCATGATAAATCCATTCAAGTCTACATAGACTTCCAGGACCTGAATAAATCATGTCCTAAAGATGAATTTCCATTACCCAATATCGACATGATTATGGATATGACAGCAGGCTATGAAATGTATTCTCTAATGGATGGTTTCTCTGGTTACAATCAAATAAAGATCATGCCAGAAGATCAAGAAAAGACTACCTTCACATTTACTTGGGGAAATTTCTATTGGACTGTCATGCCCTTTGGCCTTAAAAATGGTGGAGCTACATATCAAAGGGTTGTAACCACTACTTTCATGACATGATGCACAAAACAATGGAAGACTACGTGGATGACACTGATGAACTACAACTAATTTGAATAAATTGTATGACTTGAAGATCTATGATTTGAGATCACTGAATTGTTGATTAGATATGTAAGATGATTAAATCAGTAATATGTTGTCATTGATGTCAACTAGTTTTTGATAATACTTATCTTGTAAGTTACTATACCCAAACATCTGTAGAAAGAAGAAGAAAAGAGATGAAGAAAAGATATATCTACATGAGGAAGATGGATATGACATATGATGATAAGGAATACATTGGGTAGCTTATGAATGAGTCTATGACCTTATGTTATTGACTTGATTATGTTGCATTCATCTATGATGAAGGATAGAGAAAAATGCACAAAGCAGTGTGGTCGGTTAAAGAAGCATTTCAGTATACACCAATGCAGTGTAGTGTATATAGAGCATAGTACAAACTGAGCTTGTGTTCACTGATGCATTTCTTTCTTAACAAAGGAGAAGAAAAGAACTTGATTAGTTTAGCTGATAGAAGTGGATGAGCTGTAAGGTGTTATGATTACAGAGTTGAAGATAAGGTTTGTTATAAAGATCAACAACTAGCATAATTTGAAGAAGATCTAAGGGATTGAAATAAAATGTGTTACTAACACATCAGTCGAGGAAGGTTTAAGCAGAAAAATCTGATGGATGGAATTAAAACAATTTACTTATCTATTTAAGAGACTAGGGTTTCATTATGAAATGTATGCCGGAAGGAGACTGCAGAGATATCATGTGAACAAGCTTCATGCATGTTTGATCAGATTGGTTAAGGAGAACCGAACTGCAAAGATTATCGAGCATCAGAAAGCTATTACTGAGCAACAATAAGTTACTGAATATTGATTGAAATAGAATTGATATATTGATCAGAGGATTTGAATGAGCTTAACATAGATCCGATAATCTATAATTGAAGTTGTGTTGTAATCAGATCACCTGCTATTATATTTTAACCATTGTAAATAGATAAATCTCATAACAAAGTGGACTAGAAAGTCTTGTAATGTCATTCATAGAGTGTACATTTGTTATCTTGTCAACCCCATAGTGAATGCTAGTTGGATGATAACATTTGGTCTAAAATACTCTAACAAGGTCACAACTCATAGTGTGTTTGTAACCTTTAACAGGGTTGGGTCTTCACCGACCTCACTTCAGAAGAGTGGACAATTTTTTGGGTTGTCGATCCTAGGTGGTTTTTCCCTTTACAGGGTTTCCATGTTAAATCTCTTGTGTTATGTGTTGACTATGATGATTGTTTTTTGTCATACTTTACATGTTGCATATTGGATTTGATCGGTAATCAATATATGTTATTAGCTGGTAATTGGTAAAAGCACATACAGAATACTATTTTATGTTACCGAGCTGCAGAAGTTTTTAGTAAATTATTTTTGGATATACATTTTGTGATTGGGACTATGGATAACTGATTCACCCCCCTCTCAGTTATTCTAACAATTGGTATTAGAGTGTTGGTTTCTTGGAATAGAGTTTTTAAAGACTTCAACACAAAGATCTCAAAATGTATAAGAAGGAAGCACCAAAGCTAAACAAGGATAACTTCACAATATGGAAAAGCCAAATGAAGCTACATATATCTAGAATTGGGAATTATGCCCTCACACTAATGGAGAATGGCTACATTGCACCGCCTACTGGTCCCTTGACCCTTGATCAACTAAGAGATAGACATGAGCATAAAATTACTATGATGGAGATTGTTGCTTCCTGTACTGATGTCAAGTTTGAAGATATTAAAGATTGCACTACTACTAAAGATATGTGGGATAAACTTTCTCAAGTTTATAGTGGTGATGTGAATGTCAAAAGAGCCAGAGCTAAAAGCTTAAGGGGAAGATTCAATGATATGAAGATGAAAGAAGGAGAAAATATTGCGTAGTACACAAATAGACTAAAAGAGGTAGTTCATGCTCTTAGAGCATCTGATGGCGTTATTGATGAAGAGACAGTGGTAAGAAAAGTTCTCAGAACCTTATTGTCAGTTTATGCAATTAGAATATCTGCAATTCATGAAACTAGGTCTACATCTGGTAACAACCTTACTCTTGATAATATGATTGGTAAGATTACAACCTTTGAACTAAATAACTTTGATAATAGTTTTGTACCTTTTATTGAATCTGTTGTTATGTCTTCTCTGAAGATTGGTAAGTCTAGTAGCAGAAATAAGAATGATGATAGTGATAGCAATACTGATGATGATCTTGATGAACTTGAAGCTCTTATGGCCAGAAGGTTACCTAAAGGTAAAGGAAGATATAGAGGTAAATTACCTTTAGCATGCTTTAATTGTAAAGAGGTTGGTCATATTGCTGCTAGATGTCCACACAGGAAAGATGATGACAGAAACAAAGACCAATCTGGTGAAGAAAGCTATGGGAGAAGAGGCAATAGAAGTTACCGATACTACAATAGAGACAACTGAGACAATAATGATAAAGGCAAGAAGGTGTGCTACATTGTAGAAGAAGATGTCACTGATACCAACACTGATGAAGATGTGGAGGTAGTATTTTTTGCAATGAAGGATGACTCAGAGGAAGATGAAAGGTATGTAGAGACAACACTTATCTCTAAGGTTAATAAAAATGATACATAGATCATAGGTAGTGGCTGTACACATCACATGAATGGTGATCAAGAAAAATTTGATCAGCTTGAAGAACACAATGGAGGATCTGTGAGAATGGGTAATGATGCACCTTGTATGGTTAGAGGAAAAGGATCCTTGATGATAAATGATAAAATTAGATGTGACAATGCTTATTGGGTAAAAGGACTAAACTATAATTTGCTAAGTGTGGCACAACTAAACAATTCAGACCATCAAGTTTCTTTTGAGAGCAAGAAAGTGAAGATATTTGATGATGGAGGAAGACTTATTGGAACTAGAACACAATTGAGAGGTAATTTTTTTTATCTTGATAATGATCAGTCTTCTTGTTTAATGATGAAAGATGAAGATGCATGGTTGTGGCATAAAAGGTTATGTCATGTGAATTTTGATAACATGATTAAGATCAATAAAAAGAAAAAGGTTAGAGGTTTTCCTAACTTATCAAAGCCTGATCTTGTTATGTGTCATGAATGTTAGAAAGGTAAAATGACAAAATCTACTTTCAAAAGAAAAGATTATTCAACAAATAAAATACTTAAGTTAGTGCATACTGACCTATGTGGTCCTATGAGAACTCAAAGTTACTATGGAGACTGATAATTTGTTCTTTTTGTTGATGATTACACTAGATTAATGATAGTCATGTTCTTGAAAGAAAAATCAGTGGCATTTAAGATGTTCAAATGGTATAAAGCAAAACTTGAGAAAGAGACTGGTAAAGAATTGAAATGCTTAAGATCTGACTGAGGTGGTGAATTTATTTATGATGAATTTACTAAATTTTTTAATGAGCATGGTATTAAAAGATAGGTCTCTACACCTAGGACATCTCAAAAAAATGGAATAGTTGAAAGGAGGAATAGGTCAATCATTGATTGTGCAAGGACACTGATGTTACAAAAGAATGTTGCTTAGACATACTAAAGAGAAGTAATTAGCACAACTGTTCATGTTCTAAACTGAGTACAACTAAAGAAGGACACTAATAAGACACCCTATGAGTTATGGTTTGGCCAAAAACCCACTATAAGTTATTTTAGAGTTTTTGGAAGTAAATGCTTTATTCTGAAAGATGAAAGAAATGAGAAGTTTGACTCAAAAAGTGATGAAGGGATATTTCTGGGATATTCCACTAAAATTAAAGCATACAAGTTGTTAGAAATTTGGCTAATGTGGATGCATAGATGTTGTCATTATGGAAGCATATGATCTCTATTGAGAGCACAGAATCTAGAATGCAAGTATGGCAAGTTGAAGGAAGAAATTGTCTAAGTATGGATACAGTGATCCTGACAGAGCACCCGATGAAGATTTAGTTGGCGACGTCCACTGGAGCAATATTTTTGTTTGTGTAGTTAACTAAAGCTTCTACAAAGTATGAGGATACCCCATCTCAGTGCACATAAAGTTTGGAGCAGTACAGACGAAGTTATTCAAAGTTTACCGAAGACAGTTTTTGCAGACAAAACAGTTTTGGAGACAGTATTAGCGAAAGAGTTAAGGGATTATTTTTGCTTGTCAAAATAATGACTTAACATGATGAAGGGATGACATCCTAGATGTTTACTCTTGGATAAATATTTTGGAAGCTAACCATATAAAGTTATTAGCTCTAATAACTCATATATTAGGCATACTTGAAATGTAATGAAAATATATGTGATGTGTAAAAAGAAAGAAAAGGATAACTTGCAATAGTTATATATTGTGATAGCAGCAAAGGCTATTGATGTGAAGTTGTAAGCAGTACCATACTATAGTCAAAAACATTTTGTATTACCTGTTTGGGCAGTGAGCTCAGCTGGTGATCAGGTTTTGTAATCTAACTCCTAACAGGGTTAAGGCTTCTAACAAGGCCTAAAGTCCTTTAACCAGGACAGATCTACTATATATTATAAATTGACTCCTAACAGGGTTCAATATCCCTAATAGGATACTTTTGATTAGTGATCTTTGTGGGTACCATCCCCACTGAGGTTTTCCCTTGGCCAGGCTTTCCTCGAGAACATATCATGTGTTATGAGTTGTTTCTATTTACTGCTATGTTTGTTAATCAGCTTGATAATCTTTGTATGCACTAAAGTAATTTGTTATATCCATAAGTGGGCAAAAGAAAAAGTTTGTGAAATACTGATTCACCCCCCCCTCTCAGTATTTCCTATTTCTAACAATTGGTATCAAAGCACAGTTACTCGGAGAAGGAACATTCAAGGAAATCTTAGCAGCTTGAGTAAGATCTCTATGGATATGGATCAACTTCAGAAGAATCTTGAAGAAGCTCTTGAATAGATTGATATGCTTACTGATGAAAGAAACTCCTTAAGAAGAAAGTATGAAGATGCAAAGAATGCTATTGACAAATTAAAAGGTAAGATTGAAGATCTGAAATCTGAAAAGAAATCTAATATGCTTGTTGAAGATTGTGATGAATTAGAAAAAGAAAATGAGATCCTTAAGCATGAGTTGAAGATAGTAAATCTGAAGCTTAGTATGAAAGATGGAAATTTGAGATCTGATAATGAAAAATTGAAAATTGAGAATGAAGATCTGAGATCAAGACTTGAAAAGGAAACATTTGAATCTGAAAAAGTAAAAGTGCAGTATGTGGAACTTGAGAAGTATAATAAAATTGTGAAAGGTGAATTAACTCAATCTAAACAACAACTTGAAAGGCTATATTCAAATATAAGACTAAAAAACAAATTTCTTTTGAAGAACCATTCTTTGATAGGACTGGATTTGGATTTAGTATGTTTAGAACAATCCATGAAAGTAAGAAGCCGGATCTGAAGACATCTGAAAGTGTGGAGGAAATGAAGCTAGATGAGAACACATTGGAAGATCCACCTAAAGAAGAACCACCTAGAGAGAAAGAAGAATCAAAGCAAGAAGAATCAAAGCAAGAAGAATCAAAACAGGAAGAATCATCTAAAGGTATGCAAAGAGAATTCAAAGGTAGATGTTTTTCTTGTAATACTATTGGGCACATGAAGAGAGATTGCACAGGTAAGCAATTTAAACCTCTTAATGGACATTATTATAATTGTCATAGTTTTGGACATAGAGCTAACGAATGTAGAAGACCTAAAGTAATTTTGAATAATTATGATAGAATGATTGGGAATACTAACAATGCAGATAAGAAATCTATTGAAGAAATGAATCAAAGAAAAGTGGTAGTATGTTTTAGATGCAACAAAGTAGGACATGTTGCTAGAAATTGCAGGTCACAGATTAACCAGCAAGGACAGAGATTTAGAAACAATGGAATCATTTTTCAGATATGCAACAAGTTTGGACACTCAGCAAGAGTTTGCAGAATGAACAATGGAGGTTATCATCATAACCCTAACCCTAGGAACAATGCAAGAAGGAATGAAAATGCAAGAAACAAAGAGAAAGGTTGCTATAGCAATAAAGATGAAGTAAAATTTGATAAAGGCACAGATCAAGGAGGTATATTTAGCATTGAAAGTAGTCAGGAAGGTAATGTAACTAATGGTAAGGATGAATCTTTACCTGACCCTTCTTTAAGTACTTAAATTATGTAAGTTTCTGTAGTTTAGGACTTAGGATTAGTGTAGATTAGGAATTTGATTGAGTTAAGCTTTGTGCAATTAGATATAGGTTTTTTATGTTATACTAATTCTATGGTTAAGTGCGCAAAAGAAAATATCATGTTTTGCAAGGTTGCAAAAAGTTTTATGGTTGCAGGTTTGCAGAATTAGCTTTTTGAGGTTTTAGGGGCAAAATGAATGAATGCGATGTCAGATCGAGTTAATGTGAAGTGTTATAAGGTTGAAATCAAAGTTATCATGATTACAAAGCAATTGAAAAGAGATTTGAAAGAAGAAAAAGCGAGTTGAGGATGATTTGAAGAAGTTTGGAAGCAGTTTTTAGCGACGATCATACCGAAACCCTAGATTTGCAAAGTTGAGGTATTTTTTGATCTTTAATCAGTTGATAAGATGGATATTTCTATGGTTCATAATGTTAAGGATAAGAATAGACCTAAGATTAAGAAAGAACTAGTAAAACTAGCTGAAATTGATGACAGACTAGCACTATCATCTGTACCAGACGGAGTATTACACATTGAGAATGTTAAAGGATATTTAGGTTGCAAGTTTGAAACTTTGGGAGATGTAGATTTTAGTGATGATTACAGGAAATTGTATAATCAAGACATGTCAGTTAAACCAGCTTATGGACACCTAGACAATAATGAAATTATCAATTATTCCATGAAGTATGAATTTAATGATGAGGAATGTACAAAGATCATTTTAAGTAGAATCCACAATGGGAAATTCTGGATGGAGGATAGAGTTATTGATATAACTACCGACCTAATTCATGATTTTACTAGATTATCAAAAGTTGGAGAGATTCCACTGAATGAAAAGAACATGAGAAAGATTGTTTTAGACAAGAATGGATCTAGTTATAATGGCAGAGGAATTGCGATAAGTAAGATTAAGCAAGATGATGTTAGGTACCTTTGCAAGATCCTAACAACTAAATTTTGTGGTAGTTCAAGGGAAGATGACATGGCTATAGGAATGGTTCATGTAGCTTATCTTATGTGTATTGAGAAGAAACAAGTAGACCTATGTGAAATTTTGAAAATTTAGTTATTTGAGAACTTAGAAAAGATTAAGAAGGCTAAGTACACACAGTTTAGGTTTTCATCTCTGATAACCTATATGTTTTTCCATATTTTGAGAAGATTTCCTTACACAGTTGATTGGAGTGACAATGTGAACACAATGGAAAGAATAAACTCGGTCTACATGAAGCACCTAATTGATAAAGTCAATGATAGTGTGAAGCTTGTATTGAAGACTTTTCAGAATATTGTTAAGAACAAATCAAGGATTCCTCAATCCCTAGTTGAAAAGCATAAAGATGACATTTGTTTTATGGTAGACACTGATTTCACCTACATTGAAGCAGTTGAGCCTAGAATGGAATTCATAGACCCTCTTGGCTATGAAGTATCTGAAGCAGAAATAGTAGGATATGTGAATAGACTGTTAAAGTGTGAGTTGGATGGTCATGCAAATAGGTTTGGAACCTATGAAGAGAATTTCAACTCTGCAATAAGTTTGAGAGAAAAGAAGCAATCTAGTAGGAGAGTTGAATCTACTATGAAGAAAATACTGAAAGAATCAGGTATTTCAAGTCATGAGTTTGACATAGCTAAGAAGACTGCAAAAGCCTTGAAGCAAAGTGAAAATCTTGTAATTCCACTTGAGGCATCTAGTGCAGACCCTATTGATCCTATTGCAGTAAAGGTAAAATTTGAAGTACCTGAAAAAGATGAAGGAGATAAATCTTTTTCTCCTATTCCTAGCAAAAGAGTAAAAGTGAGTGCAACAGGACCCAGCAAGAGACAGAAAGTGATTGTACCACCTGTACCTAGAAAAGTAGTAGTAATTAAAGATGATGATGAAGTTTCAATCAAGAAGAAAACTTGGAAACCAAGAATTGAAAGAGTTAATGAAGATATATTGAAGCATGGAGACTTCACTAAGTTAAATAAATTCTATGATCTATATGGATCATTTGACAGATTGAATTTTGAAAATGCAATGATTACACATATGATTGTGATAGATAAGAAACTTAGCACTATTCATGGTAAGATTCTAGAAGATTTGTATAACAGACTTGTGAATAGAAAATAGAGAGCACAAGAAGAGGACATAAAGATGAGAGAACATGTAATCAGACAGTTTTGTGAAGTTAAGGATGAAGATCATTTGAAGAAATTCTTGAAGTCTCTTGGAAATTTATTGAGAACTAAGAGAAGAACAATCCTTATAATGGGAGGCAAAAAGGAGGAAGTACAGAAAGAGACTAAGCAAGCAGTAATGCAAGTTCTTGCAAATATAGTTGCAGGAAAGCATGTTGAATTAGACCCTCAGGAGAAGCAATCAGAGGAATCGCATGCAAAGGAAGTTGGTATTGAAGAAGTCCCATCTTCTTCACATATCAATATTGGAAAAGAATCAATGGACATTGAAGGAACCAAAGTGACACTAGAGTTAGATGATGCAGTATTTCATGATCTAGGAAACATTGTTCAAAATTTTGCTTTAGAAGAGCAAGAGAAGATTACAGAATCAGAAAAGGATACAGAGGCAGTGGAAGCACTAGCTGTATCAGAATTAGTTCCAGCAGAGTAGACAGTTAAAGGTAAACAAATTTTGACAAAGGTCACTACCTCTAGTGCACCTGACAGTAAGAAGAGACAAATTGGTTCAATTTTTGAAGACCTTGGAAAAGAAGTTGAAGATGATGATCAGCTTGAGTTCATCACATCTCTTAATAAAATTATTGGAAAGAATAAGAAGGTGAAGGACCTTGAAGGCAAAGTTAGAGTTTTGACAGAGAAACTTGAGAGTGTGATCAGCACTAAGGTATTTGAATCGGATCCACTTGAGAAAGCTAAAATAGTAATAAAATCTTTTGACTCTAAATTTTCTAACTTAAAGGATATTGCTAGAATAAAAGTTCAGGAAGACTTTGAAGCAGAAATGCAACAAAATTTAAGTGTAAATATTCAAAATGATATTGGTAATTTGGATGTATGCATAAAGAATTTGAGGAAACATTTTGAGACTGGAAAGAATTTGTATATACAATGCACAAAATCAAAAATCCTAATAGTTGAAGAAGATAAGAAGATCAGAGAGAAGATAGATGCAATTACAGCTGAAACAAACACCTTGACAAGCCCAAATGTAAAGATGAGTTCTGTAGAGAAGAACATAAGGAAGTTAAATGATGAAATCAGAATGTTAGCAGAGGAGAAGAATAGAAAGATGATCAGGATTAACATCTTGAGAGAGCATATCTCAATCAAGACCTCAATTGTTGAAGACCAAATTGAGCAGTGTCTTTTAGCAAAGACATCTTTTCAGAAGTTTAGCTTTAATTCCCTGCAAGCTTGTCAAATAGCAGCATACGAATTGAGTACTCTACTCAATGTTGTTGAATCCATTAGGAAGATATGGGAGAAAGATTTTGAATCATGGAAGTTAGATTTTGGTGACTATGTTGCAAGCCTACCAGCTTTGCAATAGCTGATAACAAGGTATCAAGTTTTTTTTTGAAATTTTTGTACACCCTATCTCTGTCTTTGTTGTCAAAGGGGGAGAGATAGCAGAAAATTCATAATATGTTGAGGAAGGATACTCATAGGGGGAGCTATTCTATGGAGTACAATATTGTATATGTTTTGTATAACATTTGGCCATAATTTTGTGTAAATACTTTGAAGTTTTGTTTGCACACTTAGCCAATTTTTCCATATGTTGCCACCAATGACAAAGGGGGAGATTGTTGGAAATTTGGCTAATGTGGATGCATAGATGTTGTCATTATGGAAACATATGATCTCTATTGAGAGTGCAGAATCTGGAATGCAAGTATGGCAAGTTGAAGGAAGAAATTGTCTAAGTATGGATACAGTGATCCTGATAGAGCACCCGATGAAGATTTAGTTGGCGACATCCACTGGAGCAATATTTTTGTTTGTGCAGTTAACTAAATCTTCTAAAGAGTATGAGGATACCCCATCTCAGTGTGCATAAAGTTTGGAGTAGTACAGACGAAGTTATTCAAAGTTTACTGAAGACAATTTTTGCAGACAGAATAGTTTTGGAGACAGTATTAGCGAAAGAGTTAAGGGATTATTTTTGCTTGTCAAAATAATGACTTAACATTATGAAGGGATGACATCCTAGATGTTTACTCTTGGATAAAGATTTTGGAAGCCGACCATATAAAGTTATTAGCTCTAATAACTCATATATTAGGCATACTTGAAATGTAATGAAAATATATGTGATGTGTAAAAAGAAAGAAAAGGATAACTTGTGATAGTTATATATTGCGATAGCAGCAAAGGCTATTGATGCAAAGTTGTAAGTAGTACCATACTATAGTTAGAAACATTTTGTATTACCTATTTGGGCAGTGAGCTCAGCTGGTGATCAGGTTTTGTAATCTAACTCCTAACAGGGTTAAGGCTTCTAACAAGGCCTAAAGTCCTTTAACCGGGATAGATCTACTATATATTGTAAATTGACTCCTAAAAAGGTCCAATATCCCTAACAGGATATGTTTGATTAGTGATCTTTGTGGGTACCATCCCCACCGGGGTTTTCCCTTGGCTAGGGTTTCCTCGAGAACATATCATGTGTTATGAGTTGTTTCTATTTACTGCTATGTTTGTTAATTAGCTTGATAATCTTTGTATGCACTAAAGTAATCTATTATATCCATAAGTGGGCAAAAGAAAAAGTTTGTAAAATATTGATTCACCCCCCCCTCTCAGTATTTCCTATTTCTAACACAAGTGTCTTAACAAAGTAACTAATAAAATGATTGAAAGTACTAATGTTCGGGTTGATGAATTTGATGATAAGAATGTAGAGGAAAGCACAAAAGAACCAGAAGACTACGGTAGATTCACTTACTATGCACTAAGTTTAAAATCATTTAGCACTGGTCTTCCATCTATTATCCCCAGGATAATGGATAGGCAAAAGCATCCAACAAGACAATTCTCAAGATCCTACACTGAACAGTTCACAAATCTGGTAGAAATTGGAACCTCCATATTAATCTGGCTTTATGGGCCTATAGAACAAGCATTTGAACACCAACAAGGGCCACAACCTTTGCCTTAGTTTATGGCATAGATGTTTTGTTTCCTATTGAGGTTGAGATTCCTACATTGCGAGTCTCTCTAAGGGGCCTCATTACTGATGAAGATATTAGAATATCTCAGCTACAAGAGCTAGAGTTACTGGATGAACATCAGCAAGTGGCATTCGATCATCTTAGGGCATATCAAAAAAGGATGTCTAAGAGCTACAATAAGAAGGTCAAACTAAGGTAATTCCAAGTGGGCAATCTCA
Source organism: Chamaecyparis obtusa (assembly GCA_027943335.1). Classification (NCBI taxonomy): domain Eukaryota; kingdom Viridiplantae; phylum Streptophyta; class Pinopsida; order Cupressales; family Cupressaceae; genus Chamaecyparis; species Chamaecyparis obtusa. The sequence goes on along the minus strand of BSBK01001376.1, from coordinate 2,512,904 downwards.
TCCTAAGAGAAAACCCCAAGAATCAACAACAACGGATCAAGAAAGGAAAGTTTGAACCAAATTGGCTGGGTCCATACATTATCACTGCAGTGTTTGGGTCTAGTGCTTATCAACTCTCTACTACTTAAGGAGAACAACTCAAAGAGCTAATCAATCCTCTGCACCTAAAGTGGTTCTACAGCTGAGACATTTTCTGTGTGCTCTTGTACATACTCTATTCTGAAAAAATCCTAAAAATTGCAAAATGTCCTGAAAAAATGATCATCTTAGTGAAAACCTGGTAAACAGGCACTTTGATGTATCTATTATCTTGGTGAAAACCTGGTAAACATGCACTTTGATAATACCAAAAAAAAATGAAAAATTCAAAAATACAAAAAAAAAATGAAAAATTCAAAAATTCAAAAAATATTAAAAAAATCAAAAAAGAGAAAAGTACAAAAAAAATTGAAAAAGAAAAAATGTGCCATTGATGAAAACCTGGCAAACAGGCATCATGGTAGCAAAAATAGAATCTCTACCAAGATGGTGAAACCCTGGTAAACAAGCACCTCTTGTTCCCCAAAGCTATACCTTTTTCAGCTCCGCTTGGCTCTATACAATTGCTCCTTGCTTTAGCTTGCGTTCCTGCTTTAGTTTTCTTTCCTGCTTTAGTTTTCTTTCCTACTTTAGTTTTCTAGCTCATGCACTCGCTTTCCGCTATCTTTGAGATTATGCTCGACTCTACATGGATTGAAGCTGGTCATACTTGGGGGCACCTTCCTAGTCTAGGGGGCATTGTCCTATCATTTTTAGAGGATTTTTTTTGCATCAGTCACCAGTGGTTCTCACGGTGTCTACCTACTAATGCCTAGATATTATTGATATTTCTCTCCTTGAGGATCTCTCATGTATCAGTCACCAGTGGTTCTCATTGTGTATTCCTACTGATGCCTAGCTATCGCTTGAATCTCTCTTCTTGAGGATCCCTCGTACATCAGTCACCAGTGGTTCCCACTGTGTCTTCCTACTGATGTTTTCTTCACTCTTAGATCTCTCTCCTTGAGGATCTCTTGTATCAGTCATGAGTGGTTCTCACTATGTCTTCCTGTTGATACTTCATTTAGCACTCCGATTTATCCTTGAGACTATCTCTCGCATCAGTCACTAGTGGTTCTCACTACGTCCTCCTACTATCGCCATCTTGTTGAGACTTCTCACGCTATATACTTCTGATTCGACATCAATCTGCTGAAACTAAAACTAGATTTGTAACTCTCTAAAACCTACTGAGCTTTTCTTTTGTGTGTTTATCTTTTCTCTTTATCATTCCTCCTTGAGAAACTCTAAGACATCTTTCTTTACCAAGAGAAGCAAAGAATGGGGGCATGATCTTTTCTTTACTTTATGTTTGCTAGTTTAGTTTCAATGATCCAAGGGATCCATATAAGAGGGGTGTCCACTATGAGAGCCTTCATCATGTGTTGGATGGCCATGTGTCTCTTGACTCCTTTTATATGGAAACTTTGGTGAGGTTGGTGCTTCTCCCTGTTTGTTTGAGTGACTTCTTTTTGCTACAAGTGAAATTACAAATGCTCATCCTGTGAAGTAAACATAAGGGTCACTGTGAGAACCTTTGATATGCTTATCATTCACTTGGAAAAAGGAGGACCTCTCGCATGTCTGGCATGTTTATGTGCAAGAAACATTCAGGTCATTCTAGCAATTGTTCTTTGATGCTTATGTTAACTCGCTAAATCAAAAGGAATAGGTGTTCAGGTCATTTTGGCTTCTTGTGCCTTAATGCTTACACCTCATTCAGACAAATCTAAGACTAAATGTCATATTCATATTCTCATGATTGTAATGTCAGTGAGGGTTGTATGACATCCTACGCCTGTCCAATACTAAAAAACTCTATGATGATACTTATCTAATGGGTCCAACAACCAAGTCCTAGGGTTTGCATCTAGTTTAGGCTTACATTTTCATTCTAGGCTTGCATAGCGACAGTGTTTTGGTGATCACTTGATTGTCTCCTTCTCAATTTATTTTTTGAGGGTTCTCATCTTATGTACCGAGTTCATCTTGACTACACAAGTGTCTAATCCTCACTCTTGATCTTCAAACATTCTTTTGGTTAGTACATGTCGTATATTGCAACATCCTACAAGAGATGATTAGTACCATATACATTGCATTTCCATTTGCATCCATAAACTCATATGCATGCATTTACATCTACATGTGCATCCATATACATGTGCATCCATAATAAGCATTAAATCTGACCTAAATCTCTAAAAAGTAGTAAAACTTGAAATGCAAGCTAGTTTTTCGACTACTTACAAGCGCGTCATAGTCCACTGGCCAGCTGTGATGTTAGGAGTGCTTGAATCGATGGGATCTCACTAGTACACTCCATTTCACTCTGAGCTCTCAAAATCACTAAAGATAAAAGTAAATAATGAATTGAAAATGACCCCTCCGAGCCTTATAGAGCTTTTGACCTAATTTTCAAAAGTGCTCTGTTTTGCGTAAAAAACTTCACCCTTGGCTAAATCGACTTCTCTTAAACTATTTTTGGGATCGAAATTGAATTTTAAAGATAGCTCAAAATCATGTTTTAAAATTTTAGGATCAACATGATCGGACACTTGTGTAGTCAACCTTCTGGTGACATTTTCTTGCCGGAATCTTATCTCATCATCACTTTATCAGCTCCTTCATCTATTTTCATCAAAATTCAACTCTGGTTAACCATAGTCAACCACAATCAAAACTTGGTCAATATGACCTCCAAATCACTCTGAATCACTTCTGTAGCTTCTTGATTCTTCTATACTCTATTCTAAGTTCTTCTAGATCTTTGATTTTATCTCTATCTACAACCTTTTCCTATCAATCATCTTTTTGACGTCTCATCTTTCAATTTCTCTCCCGATGGGGCAAGATGATTGCATCATTGAATCTTGTTGAATCAATTCTTGAATCAGTCTGATCCGAATCAAAAGTTCTCATCACTAAGGGCATCTTTGGGCCTCGCATCTTGTCATCTTGTCATCTATCCGTTAGGTATTTGAGAAATCTAACTTGGATCCTCGAGGATCAAGCTTCATTCTGGAGATGGTTCTCAAAATCTCATTAGGTATTGGGGAAATCTAACCCTAATTCCTGAAAGTCAAACTTCATTCTGGAGATGGCTCTCAAAAGCTCTTTTCGATCGTTATCTAGGCAACCTAACCTAGGTCTCAGAGGACTAATCTTCGTTCTGGAGATAGTCCTAAAATTTGCATCAGTTATCATTTAATCAATAGGTATTGGGGCAATCTAATCTTGACTCCTAAACATTGAGCCTCGTCCTGGGGACAGTCTTCCTTCTAAAGTGGTAATCTGACTGATGTATTCGCAATCTAACTTAGGCTTCAGAGAATCAAGCTTCGTTCTGGAGATGGTTCTGCAACTCGATCTAACCGGTGTCTTGGCAATCTAACCTCAACTTCTGAGGGTTAAGCTTTGTCCTAGAGATAATCCTGGAACCTCATCAATTGTCACATCAGACTATTCTTTGAATCAATGTACTTCTTTCACATCAATTCAAAGAGGGGAAAAATGTAATACCCCAAAATTGGCACCTTGCAATCTTAATCAATTTTGATGCATTCCTTCAAAATTTCTTCATCATCGAAGGCCTATTGTACTAGGCAATTCTGTCTCCTAATTGACTTTATTTGACTTGGTGTCAAATGCAAAAAACCTCAAATTTTCATTAATCAAACACTATATTTAATTCCTAAATCTTGACATTTATTGGCTAAATAAACTCTATGATTAATTAATTTAATTCTAAAGTCCTAGTGCTTTAATTAAATTAATTCCACCCCCTTTAGCTAATACACATCAAAAGGAATTAAATAATTATCTAGTCTTATAAATGAAATATCCTCACTTGAATTTAATTATTCAAATAAATTGAAAAGCCACCCATGTGGCAATATTTCATTTATTTTATTAGATAATTCTCTCCAAATTGTTTCACCTCCCACCAAGGAGATGAAGAGTCGATCGTTTCTTTGCAAGAAACTCTTCACTCTCCACCCAGACTCTTCTATATTATGACCCTCTCATTCCTCATTTGGGGAGGTAATTTTTGAGTATCAAAACTATAGCGAATTGTTGTCTCATCTTTGGCATTTTGAGATTTTCACATTGTATATTTAGAATAATTTCAATTTCTTAGCATAATCTTGCACTCTCACCTTTAATCTAGTTTGCTTATTATGTTCTTAGTTTAATTCTCATTTCATTTTCAAGCTTCTTAGACTAATTTGCATTCTCATTCTTAGATTACAATTGCACTCTCATTCTTAGCTTAATTCATTTAAATTCAATCATTTTCTTAGCATTTAAATCCTCCATTTTAGCTTGGTTTATGGTTGTTGGGCTCTCAATTATGAGAGTAATTCAAAACCCCATCTAAATAGGAGGTGATAGGTCGATTCAATTGAGTGTGCGAAATGGAAAATTCATGTTCATCTTCGTATATGATCATTGAGCAATGACCATGTTGAGGTCTATGGCTGAATTCAAGGTCCATATTCAAACATAAACATGTCTCACTTCCTTTAATCCTTATAATGATATCTCTGATATCACCTCCATCTCACTTTTGTTTCATCCTTATAATCTACCTAGTAGTCTTCTATGTGCGGTAATTGTATGATGGTTTTGTTGATAATATTATGCATTCTATTCAATGAGTCAAAATTTCCTCTTGTTTGTGTGAAATATTGAAATTAACATGTTTTTAAGTAATTTCCAACCCCCCTACCATTGTATATTGATGAGTAGTGGTACCCACTCATTTGAAGAACTTGAAGCTTAAATTTTGATGTAGGTTATGACATGTGATATAAAAAGGAATTACTTGTCTGTTAAATTTAGTTAATGCTACCCAATTACTAGGGTATCTTGGAAACATGTATGGTTCTCCTTTGAACCCATATACCCTTATATAGGACTTGGTAGAAAACTGAATATACCACCCTCCATGCCACTTAATTAATTCTCGCGCTTCTAAAATTATCATTTCCTTGGGTTGGCTTTCTAGTTCTCTTACGATTGGCATAATAAACTAATCATTAATCTATATGTAGTGTGCTTACAATTATCCATGGGTAGTGTGTATATAGAAATTATTGTCTTCCCCTATTACCTAGGGTTCCACTTTATTAAGTCCCTATATATTAAACTTATAGTACAAGAGTAAATAATGAATGAAGACATATAAAATCTTCCCAAGAAGGGTTTTATGTCATATTTGTGAATTGAATCACTAATAAATTAAGATCAATGAATATACATTCTTCCTCTTTCTATCATTTAAATAAATGTGAATGTAGATCCTTCAAATCTATCGTTGACCTCAAACCCATCAATTCTACTGAGGTATGTGATTGAAAATGCTACATATTTGTAAAATTCCCCTTGAACCAATAATTTTGGTACTTTGGCAAGTACTTTATTGTTCTTCTTTTTCATCCATTTCTCCTTGATGATATTTTTGCGCAAGCTTTCAAGTTTCTTGAATTGATGTTCAAAAGTGTCCATATTTGTATATGTGATTTTTTTAGATTATGGATGAGATGGTGTAACTTTTCTCACTACTATAGGTTGTAGAACCTAATTTGGGTATGTATTTATAACTTAGCTAGGTTACCACTTTGACAAGTATCAAGATTTTTTGGGTAATGATTCTAAAATTCAGTGATGTTAAATCTATCCTAACTTTAGACCATCACACTTTATGGTTTAACTTTCTACAATAGTTATGGTAGAGATGAAGTATAGCAGTGGGGGTCCTTACGGATTTGTGGGATCATCTTTGTACTTCCTATTACTTTAGCTACTAATTATTATTTTGGCCAATTTGATTTCTTTTTTATTTACCGCCATTATTTGTTGTCATGATTCTCAGTCATAACTTTATTTGATTTCTCCATTGCTTGGGTGATTGTCTATTGAACTACCAACTTGTAGGGAAAATAAGTATCCACTTTACTTTTCTATTTACCATAAATTTCTCTAACTTTGTCTACTGGAGTGCCAAACAGCTATTTCAACTACTACTTTCTTTTTTATTGCTTCAACTCAAAAATTCTCTGTTGGAGAGTCTCTAAGTCATTGTGTCTGTTAATTGTTCAACATTTTGGGTCCCTATTTTGATCACCAAAAATGGGATGTGTTGTGAAACCTTACAACAAAATGCTTCCTTGATTTTGTGAATATTTTGTCGATTTTCTATATACAATTTTAAACCCCATGTTATAAGTGTGAAATGCCTCTCGATTAATAAATTTTCTTTTTCTAAATTATAATATTAAAACTTACAATCTATAAGGATAAGAGATCCATTTTTTTTCCCAAAAAGAATAAATATAATTATTTAATTTTTACAATTTTATATATAATTACACATTCAAAGAAATTTAAAATAAATAATTAAAATTGCTAAATTACTTTATTAATTTTCTAAAGGATATTTATAAATAAAGCTAATTAATTAATAAACTTTCAACATTATATAAATAACTCAACACTATAATTATTTATTTTAATTAGATAATTATCATAGTTAATTAATTATTGTCTCACACAATTGAATTATATCAAGATACTCCACCAACAAAACATAGTTCACTTGTCTAAGGTACATGTACCTTTTGAACAACATTATCATGTCACATAGGTCTTATAGTAGTATTTTTTTTATAAGTAATGCAGCAAAACAAGGGTGATGACCCTATACAACTAGCCACAAGGGAAAGAAAGCACAGACATAGACTAATAGAAGAGTAACATTATCAACATAGACAACCTCAGCATATTAGAATGATGATCACATTATTCATCCAAGGTTGAATAGAAAAGAGAACTCTTACATCACTCATAAAAAAACCAATAGAAAAACTAGGGAAAAACATTTAAAATATAATTGGTGTAGTGCATATTAACTAGAATAGTACCAACCATAGCAGTATCACTAAAAAATAGCATATTCCACCATAGTGTCTAGCACATGATTTTTAAAAAAATTATCATAGCCCTCATAGGGTCATAACCATCATTAAAGAGAGTATCAGTCCATATAAAACTAATAAAATCTAAAAAAGAAGTAACAAGGCCAAGAAAGCCGAAACTAGCCAAAAATCAAAAACCAAAAGGGCTCTACCCTAGTTCTTTGTCTTTCTCCATTCACTAGTCAACATCATGGAATCCCAATCTTTCATAATAAATTTGAAGAGGTTATTTCTCTCTTCAGCATCCTTGAGGTCCTTGTCACTATCAACCTTCATCATGCAAAGCATAGTAGCCAAGTTGTGCATCACTTTAATTGCAAATTGGAAAACATTGTATTGCTTCTCATCCACCTTCGCCAATCTCTTCTTTGGCATCTTAACTTCCATAGAATCCATATCCCTAGATGTCAAACCATGTAAGGTGTCATCCTTAATTTTAGCTTTATTTTCATTCACTGAGACCAATTGAGTATCTAACTTGTCAAGGGTGGGCTCCCCAGAATTAGTGTTGGTCGAAACATGATTTGCACTATTGTTAAAAGAAGTGTTAAGCACCTCCTCCCCACCAATATCCTTTGACTCCCCATTTTTTGAGTCATACATATCCTTAAAAAAAAAATCTTGTTCTTTCCTTTAAAGCGAGTAGACCTATGAGGGATGCTAGTCTCCTTAGTTATTTCCACATTTGACTCAACCTGCAACTTGACTTTTTTGGTGAAATTGGGCTTGGTTTTAATGAAAGAGGACCTCTTGTTTCTCTTTTCCTATTAGGCTTTGGGAGAACCAGGGGATGTATCTTTCATTTTCCCTTTGGAATAAATAGGGCAGATATCCAGTGATCTCTAACCCCACCGAAGCAAGATGATCAACAATGACATTTCCCTCCCTATAAGTGTGTTGCAAGTTAAAGTCATAAAAACCATTGAGAAGGACCCTAATTCCATTTATGATACTTTGGATTGACCATCCAAGGGAAGAGTTTCCTTTAATAGTTTCAATGATTAACTGAGAATCTCCCTCAATGATCAAGTTGTGATTTCTCGACGTAGAGTGGGAGAACTTGATGCCCAAAGAAAAGCCACACCTTCCACATAATTTTTGGTAGAGTCATGAAAGTGACCAGAGTAACCAAAAATGATAAAACCCCCTGTGATCTCTAATAATACATCCACCATCAACTAGACCATTTTTGGCAACACCATCAAAGTTGAGTTTGCACCAAGGATAGGTAGGAGGTTTCCAACAAGTACTGGCCCTTGCAAGTTTTTTAGATATATCAAACTTCATAAAGTCCTCTAAGATCTTCTAAGAAGAGGCCAACAGGGAGTCCCACTAAGAGGGAGGGTTAGGAGGGGTCTTCCATTTAGTAAAATAACAGTTTCTTATAGAATTTTGTAGAGGAAAAACAACACCTCGTCAGCATACTGCTCTAATTCATAAAACACCTCGTTATTTTTTTCTTTCCAAAGACACCAACACACATGAGTAAGTGACTGAAACCAAATCTTGTTGATGAGAGGGTGGTGGGAAGGGAATTTCCAATCAATAATGAATTATTGTATATCATTTTGGAAGGCCCATTGAATGTTGAGTCTTTGGAGAATGTGTTTCCAAACATGAGAAGTGAACTTATAGTGGATGAACAAATGGGAAATAGATTCAAAATCCTATCTTCAAAGATAGTGGCAGTTTGGGAGATGGAAACCACACTTCTAAATATTGTTTAATGTCAAAATATTACCATGAATAGAGGCTCCCTAGAAAAAATAAATTTTGAGGATAAGTTGGTGGTTCCAAACTCTCAGCCAACATGTAGGATCTCCATTGAACTTGAGAATAGCATGGTACATAGATTTTACTAAAAAGGATCTAGAAAGCTCCAAAGTCTAAATGAACCAATCCTCCATAGGGGAAAAAGGAAGATGGAACCTAGATAAAAGTCATTGTAGGTCAAAGACCAAAGGGAGCAGGTCAAGTCTATCAGTGAAATGTTGCAGAAGATCTTTCCACCCACCTTGAAGAGTGTAGTAATCAGCAATATTAGGGCTCAACATCACCTTGGCATGCCTCATCAGAGAAAAAAAAATTAGTGTCTGCAAGGGGTTTTATTCCCATCCATTTTTCATCCCAAAATTTGATTGTCCTCACATTCCCAATAAGCCATTTGAGCCTATCCTTCAGCAGGAGTCTATATTTGGTGATTTTGTTCTAGATTTTGGATCCCACTAGGAGACTATGTGAGCTAAGAACCCTATGAAATCTCTCACTATTGAGGTACTTAGCCTTCATAATGTTGCACTAATCAACTTTACCAACAACAAGTTTCTATCCCAACTTAGCAATGGGAGCTTTATTTAAGCTAGTGATTTTTCTCACACCCATCCCCTCATGGGATTTGGGTTGGAAAACCATGTCCTAGTTAACAAGAGACATTATTTTATTTTCCTCCATGAAAGTCCATAAGAAAATATTCTAGATTCTTTCCATTTTTTTAGCCATATTGCTAGAGATTTTGAAGATGGAGTGGAAATAGACTAGGATTCCTTGCAGATAGGCCAAAATAAATTGGAGTTTACTAGCATTACTAAGCAATTTTCCTTTCCACCCAGCAAATTTTTTTTGAATTCTTTCAATAATTTCATTCTAGAAGCTGGGTGTGACATATTTAACTATGAGGGGAAGGCCCAAGTAAGTATTAGGGAGATTGGCACTCTGACAACCCAAGATACCTCTAATTTTCAACTACAAGTCCTCCTTGGTATTGAAAAAGTATATCTTACTTTTTGGTAATTGATGCATTGTCCAGAGGCACTGACATAATCCTAAAATAGATACTTCCATTCTCTAGTTTCCACCATAGGCAATCTACTGAAGAGAAAGGTGACATTAACAAATTGTTGCAAGATCGAAGGTGGTAGAGAGGAGGCAGGTCTGATACATTGTATACGACCAGTAGGGGAGAGGTTTATGAAATTTCTACAAAGAACCTCCCCTAAGAAAATGAAAAGATAGGGAGATGAGGGTTTCCCTACCTAAGACCCTTACCAACAGGGAAGAACCCCTAGGGAACCCCATTGACAAAAATAGAATACTAGAGTGTTTCAACACAAATATTAATCAAAGAAACTAGTTTGTCACCAAAGCCAAATTTAGAGAGTACTTTATAAAGAAACTAGCAATTAACCCTTGCATAAGCTTTAGATATATCCAGTTTGAGGGTCATACCTTGAATGCATATTTTATCCATGGAGCGAATTATTTCATGGGTTGCAATAGCAGGATCAAGGAACTACCTACCAGGAATGAAACCCTTCTGACTACCACTAATAACAATTATCCATAAGAGGCTTTAGTTTGTTAACTAGCACCTTAGAGAAGATCTTATAGATGGTGTTGCAAAGACTTACAGGTCTAAAATCAATAATGGATTTAGGTTCAAAGACTTTAGATACAAGGGAAATGTAGGTGTTGTTTAGCTTCTTCAATATTTTTCCAGTATGAAAAAGGTCCTAAGTAGCTCTAATCACATCATAACTTACAATGTCCCAAAATTACTAGAAGAAAGCCAGAGGGAAACCATTCAACCCAAGGGCTTTGTAGGCGTTCATAGAAAAGACAACCAATTTAACCTCATCATTAGTAATAGGATCCAGGAAGAGGTTGTTTTCAATCTCATCCATGATAGTAGGAAGGTGATACAACAAGTTCTCTTGGATGATAGGGTTGGCAATCCCCTGCTCAACAAAGGTTTGCATAAATAAATTATCCACCAACTCACCAATTTTACCATCATCTATGATTAAATGATCATCCTAATTGAGAAGGGGGATAATAGTATTTATTTTTTTGTGAGTGTTAACACTTCTATGCAAAAAGGAGGTGTTGCAATTTCCCTCTTTTAACAAAACAATTCTAGACCATTGTTTCTAATATATTTCCTCCTTACTTAGGTTGTCTTTCCATTTTTTCTGCCACACTTCCTCCTGCTCGTGGAGGCTATTGGAGAGGTCCCCATTAGCCATCGAGTTTTGAAAATTAGAGAGATTAGCTTCAATTTCCAATGTTTGTTTAAAGATATCTCCAAAAGAGGATGTAGATCATCCTTTGACTTCCCTTTTAATGTGATTCACCTTATGAGAGATTCTTTACATAGGGGAGCCCCGAATTGAAGTATTCTACCAATGATTGATGCAACCCTAGAATTCTAGGTGGGAGGTCCACATGATCTCATAATGAAATGGGTATGGACCCGAAAAAGGATTAAGATCCCACTAGAGAAAAATGGGGTTTTGATCAGAGACCATTCTAGGGAGGGAAGAGAGAGAAGCATTGTAGCCTGAGTCCCAACTAGAAAAGACAAGGGCCCTATCCAACCTAACCTATATGAGATGGTTTCCTTTCCAATTATTGGACTAGGTGAATGAGGAGCCCTTCAACTCTAAGTTGAGAAGACCAAAATTGTTGATGAAGTCTGCAAGTCATTCATGTTGTCAGTGTAGTCACCCAAACCTCCCAACTTCTTTGAAGGGAAGAGAGAGGAGTTGAAATCCCTCACCAACATAAATAAAAAATCCTTGTCATCCCTACAGAGAGAAAGGAGTTCATCCCATAAAGCCTTCCTACCACCCCAGGTATTGGGGGCATAAATGTTGAAGAGATGCCAGGATAGGTTATCCAAGGTGAAAGTAACTACAAGGTAGGAATGAGATAACCAAAAAGATTCCCTAGCAATATTGTTAGGGTTAGATTCTATTAGCAATAGAGGAGAAGACCTGGTAAGTCATTTTCACTTCTTGAATCAAAATAACATCTAGTTTATGATTAGAAATAAATTTCTTAATTGAAAACTACTATTGGGGGCTATTGAGAGCCCTCATATTCCAAGATAAGCACTTCATCTTTTACGTTGAGTGCAGTCAAGGGTAGATTGAGAGGGCCTACTCAAGATTTTCTTTGCACCAACATCAGTCTTCTTGTTTCTATTTTTCCTTTCTTGAGTTTGAAACTCTTCCTTTTCCTCATCAGAGGGGGGTAAATTGATATGCACCCAGACCAAGGGAGAGAAGTGGACCAATAGCCGGATGGAGGTATCACGGTCTTGAGATATATTTAGGACAAAAATAGTAGATTCAATCTACGTGTTAAGAGCATCAATTGGGGTAGAACCAGTTTGGTTCATAGCACCTTCCAACAACATGGTTTTGGTAGCAATAGGGGAGATAATGGTCTAAAGGGGTGAAGGTATTTCCCCTTCCTCAAGGGGAGCTAAGGTGGCAGATTTCATTCCATCGACCAAAATAGGTCCTCAAGATTTTAGCAAGTCATTCACATCCTCAATAAAGGGGTACTCCTGAAATCCCATAGAGGTAGGTTTGTTGTTATTACTAGGCAGCTCATGGTTTTTCTCCAAATTCGTAGGGGAAGAACATTCTCCTTTAACTATAGGTCCTAGGGAGGGGGATCTTTGCACTTGGTAATGGTATGGCCATGTTTAGCGCACCTCTAGTAGTAGAGGGAAGCATTTTCCTACACCAAATCCTGGGTCCATTTTCCCCACTTTGATTTGAGGGTGATGAAATTAGGGAGAGCTTTATTGATAGAAACATTAACAAAAAAAAGATAAAACATTAACCTTATTTTGGCAAGAGTGGTGGTATCCACAATCACATATTATCCAAAGGAGTCCCTTATCCAATGAAAGATCTGATCATCCTGGAACTCAAGTGGGAATCTTGGATGATAGACCCATAGAGGGGTCATTCTATTGAGTATCGCAACTGGGTCAAAGCCAAGCTTCCATTTGGTTAAGGAAAGGGAGTTTTTATCATAATCCCAAGTGCCAGAAAGTACAAAAATGAGGTCCTCATCCGAAGTGAACCTAAACAAAAAAAAAAAGGCACCTTGGCATAACAGAGACATTGACACTGCCCTTTAACTTTCATCTATCACTAGCCCATTTATGGACCATCTCAATGGTGGGTCTGAAGGCAAAGAAATGTCTAACCAGGGAAAAAGGCATTGTTGAGGTGATCTTATCCATCACAACATCAGGGAGACAAATCTCACTTCTTTCTTGTGAGTAAGCAACCTCAGGGAGGAAGGACTCAAGTGAAGAGATGACATTATGATGCATAACAATGAGAGAACCCTTCCAATCCATCTTGGGGGGTGGGGGGGTTGTTGGAATAAAAATCATGATTTATGTTGGAGGTGGAGGTCCCAACACCACCAAAAACTGTCATGTTCACTGAAGAAGTCTTAGAGGAAATTGCCCATATCGAGGCATTAGCGGGCACTCCATGTGCTTCCTCCGAAGGAAACTTATTCATAGAAGAGAGGTTAGATTGTGGGGAGGCAGAGTCCTCCCTAGGACTTTTTGACATGGATGGGTTCAATTCAAAAAAACAAGTGAGAAACTCAGGTGAGAAGTTGTAGAGTGAAAAAAGAAACTGATTTATTGGTTTATAGTAGTATTGTTATGAAATAGAAATAATATATTTTCTATTAGAAATACTTTAAAATATTAATTAATCAAATGTATTTCAACAATATATTATACATAAATTCATTAAATTAGTAATTATACTCAATATAGAATAATTGTTCACATTTGGTTTATCACATGATCGAAACATTATAGAATTGCAAAGGGACCAAAAACAACAGATGTTAAGGGATAAGATTTCATTTTATCAATCATTTTGTATCTAAGCCCTTTGTAACTAGTAAACATTAAACAAAAACAAGGTAACTTTAATAAAAACATTAAACAATCTTCTTAAGTCACTATATAAGACCTCTATGACTATTGGTACTTGCTCAACATTGTAAATCCTACAAAAAAGGGCATAAAATAGAAAAAAATACAATCTTTTCACCATCCACTTCCACTTAAATACTTGTAGTCAATCATTACTTGATGATCCTTTCTTTGATTGCTAAGTAGACAAGACAATTTGCATGCTCCATATACAAGAAGGATAATAAGGTGCATCATATTTAGCTCTCGTACGCTTGGGTGAGAGATCATGAATGAAGGTGACCAAAAAGTAATTTTCTGGGATGTTTTACATGAGTGAATCATTTGATATTAAATCCTCAATATGCAAATCTAAAGCATCAACATTCCCCTTAGGGCAACAGAGGCTTGGATTAATACCATTATTAGCTAAGTTGTCTCTAGTTGATTACTTTCAATATAATAATGAGAAAACACTATTATTTGAAAGCTTCTAGCTACAACTTTAACTTCATCTATGAAAATCTTAAGCTTCTACTCCTTGATTGAATTAGTTTTACAATAATTAGTGATAAGGAGATAAACCCCCTACACCTCTAGCTTACCAAAATTTACTAATTTCACCAATTTCAAACCTTCCAAAGAATATGGTCTCCTACACTTTACTGTTGGATTCAATGTCAAAATAGAAAGATCCACTCTTTATGAAACTTCTCAATTTTGATATGGATAGGATTGTTTCAAGTCAAACTAGTGTAAGAACTGGTTTGTATTATCTTCCTTCTCTTATTATTTTTCCAGTGTTCCACTAATAAGGAGTGGTGTCTTAATTATCATGATGAGTGTTTTCTATGTTTTATTATAAATTTAAGCAAGCCAATAAATTAAGAAAGCTTGATTAAAACACATGAATATGGTTACATGGAATGGATTATTGATTATTTATTTGACCACTTTAGGCCAAGTTGTTCACTAGGGAGTTTAGGGTTTCCTCTAATGATGAGTTGACATTTCCCATGCAGGAGGAGCCTTAGATAAAGTGGAGAACAATTGTGCAATACATTATTAGATATGTACTTTAGTTGTTCTTAACATTTTGCCATATTTATTCTACTTATATTGTATAGTACTGGAGTAACAAATAAATGTTTAATAAATTATTAATATCACATTGTAATACGATTATTAACTTATTTAGATGTTCTAACTTATAATCTAAAAATATTATTTATAGTTAAAGTATATGTAATTCTAATTCATATGAACTACTTAATTTTATTAAACTATATTTCTGAATTATTTTAGACCTACATAAAAATAGTGATCTTGATCATAAAGACAACACTTTTTTTCTGTCTTCCTTTTATACTTCCAAACTTTATTTGATTAAAAACAAAATAAATCTCACAATTTCCAAGATGAAACATCAAAATACATTAAAGTCAAGACTAAAAACATCCAATACAATAATACCAAATCTTAAATGTCTCATAGAAGAGGGATGAATGACCCCACATGTTACATCCTACAGCTTTTGAACAGAAAAATCAGCCAAACTATTCCTAACTTTTAATATATAAAATAATTTAAATCTTTTAAAAGTCTACCAACTATGACCATGATTTGATAGATGGGGTTCAAAGAAGAATTCCTTGGCATTAAGAATCTTAGAAAATGAAGAGCCAGCCAACTTTACAAATGCTTTAGTATTCATTCCAAAATGTAGACCCCACGACTAGTATTCATTCCATTTGCTTCCACAAACGTCAACAGTTATTATTATCTTTCTTACATGTATCAATTCAGTTAGCTCCTCCTCCTCCTCCATGGGACCGACCGCGCAGAAATGTGAAGGGCAGTAGGCCCTCAAAAGTAATCTCGTGCGTACCAGTCAAAGGCTTATTATATGTTTCGATTTTCTTTTGTTAAGCAAGCAATGGGGAAGATTACTTGCATTCATGAACTGCGTTGTACCGCATTCAATTCATAATCATCTGATTTTTTTTTAATGAATGGTGAGAGTTCACTCTAAAATATTGTGGGTGAGCTGTTTCTAATGACAACTTAATTTGTGATTAAATATTTCAATTGTAATAGTTATATATTTTTTATGTTTCAAAATAATTTATGTTAACTAAAGTACAAATGCAATTTTTTTAATCAAACATATTGAAAAAATTAATTAAATGCACAATATTTAATTTTTCTAATTTATAAAATTATTTATCTTTCATTTTATTGGTTAAAAGAAATGGTGAGAGCGGATTTCAAGGAATGGACACAACATTAATATTTTTTCCATGTCTTTCATCAATTAATTTTAAGTTAAAATTTTTAAAAATATTTAATCATATTTACTATATCTTCATTTAGAAAATTTAAAAGTATTTTTAATTAAAGAAATTGACTAAAAATTTAAAATATTTAATAAAATTTAATATATTTTCATTAAACTATATAAGAATATTTTTAATTAAAGAAATAGATGTAATATAATCAATGTTTAAACAATTTCTTATTTGTATCTTTTATACATTTATATATGTTAGTATATGATTATTATTTTTTCAATATTTTTCTATTTCTACAAATATTGTCAAAACAAAACAAACCCAATATTTAGCAAGAATTTCGCTGTAGCCTTGTTTTTTATAGTAAACTTACATATTTTTAAATTTTAATTTTTCACAGCATTAAAAACTTAGAGACCCCAATTTGTTGAAATTTTAAGTTTTAAGCTTTTCTTTAATATAAAAAACATAAAGTTATTTATTTATTAAATTAAAAAAATAATTGTATTGAAATATTGCTTAAATCCCCCTTCATAAAATAAAAACTTTATTTTAAATATGAGAAGATTATAATCATTATGTAAATTTAAATATATTTAATATTTTATGATGTTAGAAATTATAAATATAAGATTTAACTTTTTTTCATTTATATATGTTTAAATTATAGTATGTTAGTTTATCATTAATCAAAGATATAGTTAAATGTTTAAAAAAATTACTTGTGAAAAGTAATGTTGGAATTCTATATTATAATTTGTGAACATATTTTTTAGTGGAGAAGAACTTATTTTAAGTATTTAAACATCAATTTTATTTGTAGAGATATAATTATAGTTCAAACTGTGTAATTATCAAAAAAAAAAAAATGAAACAAAAGATTATTTTATTTTAATTATTATTTTAAAATTCTAAATTCTTTTATAAAATTTAAGCATTTCAGGAACTTCGTTGCTCTGCATACAGTCTTGTTATTTATTGATTGGAGGGCCAAAAGAAATTATAAAATATTTTAATATTTCATTCTTAATAGATAGAGTTCAAAGAAGAATTCCTTAGAATTAAGAATCTTAAAAAATGAAGAGCCAACTAACTTTACAAATGCTTTGAGGAGACCCCACCACTAGTATTATTATCTTTCTTACATGTATCAATTCAGTTAGCTATTATTCTTGACTCTTTAACATTTTTTTTATGGGCCTAGAGACAATCTTTATGGGAACATGATAATGTCTACCCCACTAAAAGACTAAAAATTATTAAAAGATTTTAAGAAAGGTCATAAAACCCGACACTGCGGGGTTATTTAATATTTAACATCCGTTAGCAAAGACAAATATTTAAATTCCTAATGAGTGTGAGCATAAGAATGAGAATATTATTATGGCATTCAACTTTTGAATAACTCCAATATACGATTCAAATGAGGAATTCATTGGAATACATTATCATTTCTCATCACTTATTGATAGGGATGGATTGGTTCTCCTCAATTTTAACATCGAGTAAGAAAAAATTGCGCTTATATGAGTAATTCAATAAAATACAAGATTAATAATTGCCATTCGATTGATAGAGATGGATGACTTCTTTAGGTCTACTCAACCTTTTATCTCTCCATTGATTGATTGAGCTTCTCTTGAGTATTGATTGAAATTGATGTTATAGTAAATGTGAAAATAAAATGAATTGAATGTAGGGTATTCATTTTTTGATTTGATGAAGATGTATATTGTGAGGAATTCTTTGAGTATTATGCTGTAAGTTGTAATTTATCATGCAAGTATTGTTCTTTTGAGAATTTAATAGTGTGTCGTGTTAGTTCACTTTTACAAGTACCGTCTTAAACTTAGGTGTGAAACTGAACATGTTATGCATGTATATAATCTAGTTGAATTCTACTATCTTAACTCATTCACCTTTATGCATGCACTTTAAATTTGGTATGGGAAAAATGGTGCATATAAATGCATTAGAGGAATCAGTTAAATTGTGAGGATCATGTTCTCCTTACTTAGACCCCTAGAATGAGTATTCAATAATGATGAACTAGGGTTGACATCAACAAATAGTTGTGTATTATGTTTCAGGGATGATGACACAACGTTAGTGCAATAATAATTCTACTACATTATATTTATTCTTCAACACTCAATAGATTGTACTTTCTCCTTCATGGATGATTTTTTTTTTGAATTGGGATTTTTCCTTGCAATCTGTAATATTCACATTTTGTTCGACGCATAGCATCTGTGGAAATGGATGGAATGAGGACCATTTCTAAAACTTAAATTTAAAAGTTTAGGGTTCAAATTTATGAGCACTGTTGGCAAGAGTTGTCTGGTAATGCAGTGTTTGTTGTCATTGATGGAAACTACATACTTCACTCTTGACCATATGTCATATATTTTATATACCAAAGGATTTGGTGTTGATAATCAGCTAAGTATGGAGAACAGTTTTGGATACAGGTTTAGAGATCGAGGTCGTACAGACGAAGGTCAAAGTATTAGATGATGTGAAGCTAGAGATTGATAGTAGACATCATGTTATGTCTATACCTATGATTGCAAGTTTTTGTGATGTAGTTTGGTGGAGTTATGATTCACTGAGTATCGCAGTGACAAAGAATTATGTTATGTGAGTTAGTAGCATATTGGATCCATCGACGATGTTATTAGATTGATGATCTAATCGGTTGGATGGAAGATATAGTTTAAGCCGACTTCCTACATGGTACATTTTGATTGGCACAAATTAGCATTATGTTTTGATTGGTGTTTTTGCTCGAGGAAGTACATGTTTCATATTTCTTTATTGGAGCTAGCCTAGTTGATGTTTTGGGCTTATGATCAGGTATATAAGATTGATTTTTTTATGTGAAGAGTATGGATATTCATGTGATGGCATGCGAGCTATATTGATGTAAAAATTGGCAGTGTATGATTTTCTTGGAGCTTCATTGTAATTTGTATATGATCGGTGAATCTGACTAAGGGTCGGATCTATATTTTGTAATTGAGTTAGAAAGCTCTAGGTTGTAAGCTTGAATGCATGTTCATTCCTCTCATATGTACTTATACCATTAATAGAGTACATATTACTACAGTAGTGAGATATTTGTGGATATCATCCCCACCGGGATTTTTCCCTTAATAGGGCTTTCCTTGAAAATAAATCATGGTGCTATGATCTTGTGTGTGCTTATTCTATTGTGTTTACTTTTTTTTATTGGTGGATTTAAATTTTGGAATTAGATAAAAAAATTAAAGAACACTACTACACCAATTCACACCCCCCCCCACCTCTCGGTGCTTTCTAAATCTAACAATTGGTATCAGAGCCAAGTTCCTTGGAGAAAGTTTAATAGCTTGAGAAATACCTTGATGGAAGCATCTAGTAGTACTCAAAAGCATCTTTTGAATGCACTTAGAGATCTAAAAAAATCTAAAACTTGAATCCTTGATCTAGAAGAGAAATTGAAAAGTGTTGATAAATTCATTAATAATCTAAAAGAGTAGTTAAGGCAATCCAGAGACAAAAGGAAAGAACTTGTGGATCAGTTATCACAGAAAAAAACAATGACTTTTCATCTGATCAAGAGAGAAAACCTAAATAATATGATCTAATTATGAAAGAAAGAGACAACATAAAAAATTAGATGGAAGCCATGGAAATCAAGATGATTGAAGAAATGGAAGAAAAGAAGACACTTGAGTAATCCTTGAAGGCTAAAATTAAAGAATGCGACAAGTTGAATGGAAAAGTTGGAAAGTTGCAGATTTACCTTGAAGAATATAAACACAATGAGAAATAATTGGAAAGAGTTAATGAGATGCTGAGAAGAGATCAAGTTGAGGCCAGAGAGATTCAAGGAAATTTTAGATCTAGCACTACAAAACTTGATGAACAGATTACAAATCAAAGACTACATGGTGAAAAGAAAGGTTTGGGATATGAAAAGGGAAAATGTTCTAAAACTACTGAAGAAACTCAGAATGAGCCACCTAAGGAGTCGTCTAAAAGGAAGACATTTAATGGAACAAGTTTCACATGCAACAAATTTGGTCACAAGGCAAGGTAATGTCAGAGGAATGAATCTACTAGATCTATTTCATACTATTGTTTCACCTATCATAAGTATGGACACATATCAAATGATTGCACAACCAAAGTGAACGATCTTGTGAATCGACAGAACATTACCTATTTCAAATGCAACAACCTTGGGCACCCAATGAACCAATGAAAACTGAGGAAAAACTCAGTAAATCAAAGGTATGTGAATTCAAATGTTATATGTTACAAATGCAATGATTTTGGTCATATAGATAGAAACTGTAGACTTAACAATTCTAGGATGAGAATGAATGGATCGGTTGGAAGGAATAGAATGATGAATTAAAGCAATGGAAATAGAAACAAAAGATGTTTTAATTGCAAGAAGATAGGATATATTGCTCTGTATTGCAGATCTAACAATGCAGGAGAGAAAAATAATAGACCAAATGATAAAGGAAAGTAGAGCATACTAGTTGATGAAACCATAAAGGAAATGAAGAATACATGGACTAAGAAAAAGTATATTGATGCCTCTAGTTAGATCACACCAGCTTCTTTTGTGTCTCCATCATCATCAACAAATTATGTTGTCATACCTAAGGGGTATTTTTCATCATAAAATCTTTGTCACCCTGTGAATTAAAGTGGTAGGGACTGTGATGGAAGATTAAGTTGAACAATGGAATAGGAAGGCTATGATCAAAATTGCAAGAGTGTACATGATTATATCAATGATCATGGGCAGATTTACCAGTCACTAGTTATATCATCTTTATGGAAGCTTAGGGTACGAATGAAATTTAATGATGGAAATTAAAGGATTAAAAGGCATCTTGAGATTTTATTTGACACTTTTCTTTCTGGAGATCAAGTGAGAACCTAAGAAGAAGGAAATTCAATGGAAATTTGAGCTACCGAATGAATTTTCATGCAAACCCTAGTGCAAAGTAAAAGGTATTTATCTAAAGAAAATCTTGTCAAATTCATCAGTTAAGTCATGGATACTCCTCAAATAATCAACATGCTTGAGAAACTAGAATATAAATTCAAATTGCACCCATATGAGTCTATGGAAGATGATCCCAAAGAAGAATTTTCACATGTTCCTCATGGAGTTTTACATGTAAAAGATATCCATGGATACATTCACTATAAATTGGAGTAATTGAGAGATTTCAACATTTATGACTAATATAGATCATTGTGTGATAATGGTGAAAGATGAATTTCAGAAAGTAAATAAGATTAACCTAACGTATTTCAAAGACTTCATTTTTTTGAGGAATTGGAATGAGTCCAAATAGTGCTTACTAGAATCCATGATCATTTTTTGGCTAGGAGACAAACTTGTTAAGATTTAAAAGTATCTAACTCATGAGGTTACAAGTTTCAGTGCTATCGATGAAGAGCCAACCCTTAAATCAACAAAAAAGACTATTGTAGAAGAGCTAACTAAATCTAAATGGAATAAGAGGGTGATGATTTTTAATGACATTATTCAATCTGATGTAAAATTTTCATCAATGATACTTGGCTACAAGGTATACCACAATATAAAGTTGAACTCTATCTTGACAAAAATCATTCATATTGCTTACCGAATGCTAAAGGAGGACATGCAATTTGACATCTCTGATGTTTTAAGAAAACAACTTATGCATTGTGTGGGCAGATTCAGATCTTGGACAGTATGAGGAAGAATTAGGATGCAGATCTTGTCACTTTGAAGGAAATGTTTTAGATGTTTTCAAGTTTATGTGAGTATTCTTTCATCACTTGTATATATGCATATGCAGATAGTATAGGATTTTGATAGAGGGATTCTGCCCCACCTTTCCCACTGATGTCAAAGAGGGAGAAGAGTTCGATGAAAAATGAAATTCTTATCTTAGGGGGAGTTCTATTTTTGAAGGAGTTTTTGAATTGGCATTTTTGGATGGACACTTAGCCATTTTTTACTAAGTGTAGCCATCAATGCCAAAGGGGGAGATTATTGGTAAGAGTTACCTGGCAATGCAGTGTGTTGTCACTAATGGCAACTACATAATTCACTCTTGACCATATGTCATATATTTTGTATACCAAAGGATTTGGTGTTGATAATCAGCTAAGTATGGGTTCATAGATCGAGGTCGTACAAACAGAGGTCAAAGTATTAGATGTTGTGAAGCTAGAGATTGATAGTAGACATCATGTTATGTCTTTCCCTATGATTGAAAGTTTTTGTGATGTAGTTTGGAGGAGTTATGATTCACTGAATATCGCAGTGATATAGAATTATGTTATGTGATTCTGTAGCATATTGGATCGATCAACGATCCTATCAGATTAGTGATCTAATCGATTAGATGATAGATAAAGTTTAAAATGACTTCCTACATAGTACATTTTGATTGACATAGGTTATAATTATGTTTTGATTTATGTTTTTGCTAGTGGAAGTACATGTTTCGTATTTCTTTATTAGATTCGACCTAGTTGGTGTTTTGGGCTTATGATCAAGTATATAAGATCGATTTTCTAATGTGAAGAGTATGGATGTTTGTGTGATGGTGTGTTTTATATATTGATGTAAAAATTGGCAATGTATGATTTTCTTAGAGCTTCATTAGAACTGTACATGCATTATTGATGCTACTAGCCAGTTCAGTTTTGGGATTATAAGTCGTTTCTATATTGTAATTTATATATGATCAGTGAACCTAACTGAGGGCCAAATTTTTATTTTTTAGTTAAGTTTTAAGCTCTAGGCTATAAGCCTGAATGCATGTGCATTCCTATTGAATATGTACTTATACCTTTAAAAGGGTACTTATTATTGCAATAATTAGATAATTGTGGGTATCATCCCCACTAGGGTTTTTCCCTTAATAGGGGTTTCCTTGAAAAAAAGTCATGGTGTTATGATTTTGTGTGTGCTTATTATGTTGTGTTTAATTTTGTTTATCAATAGATTTAAGCTTTAGAATTGGCTAATAAATTTAAAGAACATTGTTGCACCAATTTACCTCCCCCCCTCTTGGTGCTTCCTAAATATAACAAACAAAAAAGTAAAAATATGGGATATCATAATCTTTTAGATCAATTATCCAATATAGAAAGATATCAAATTGAATATATGTTAATCATCATCAAATAATGTAACAACTTTTTCTAGGGGACTTTCCATTGTAAATTTATCTTTGAATAATGTCTTATGTGTAATGATGTCTTTGGAGTTGTAATAGAAGAAATGGTGATCAATGGGGGGATCATGTTTCTTTTGTTTCATTCGAAAGGAAGATGATCCACTAGGATCAAGGAGGCCCAAGAGCTTAAGGAGTGTAATGATCCTTCACTTAATGGAAATAGAAATGGGATAATTGATTAAAAGATGCAATATTTAAGGTTTAATGAAGAACAAATTTGATTTTCAAAAAACACAGACTGACAAAGATCTAAAAGACAAATTATGATATAGGAAACATAATATAGAGATTTTAACTAACCTTAAAATTCAATCTAGAGATGATCTAGAGTGACTAGGTCAAATAGATTGGCCTATTCCCAAGATGAGGCTGACTAGGTCAATTTATTCCCTTCACTCAACCATTTTCAGTTGCAGACTATAGTCAAGATCTTGCACTTCCCAGACTCGGTCCTAAAATTGGTACCACATATTCCTACACATAGAAAAGAGAGACATTTTTATGTAGAGAAGGGTTTGCCTTAGTCAAACCATGGTTTATAATAAACCTTGAAATTGAATTAGAATATACTTGAAAGGAAAGAATGATAATATAAAGTAAAGGTTAGATCTGAAACATAAAGTGTCTTATGCCTTGATCATGCAATGATTCTTGAAATTTGATCAAAAATTTTGATGCAATAGCTTGAGTCCACACAAAAACCTAAAAGGGTATCATGAAAGGCATGCCTTGCACAATGATTATTTTAGTTTTTCATGACATTTGATATGGAGAAGGAAAATGAATTGAATGTTTGAATTCTTATGAAGAGACATGATTCTAATATGATCTTCTTTACTGATTGTAATCTCCTCTACTTGGGCTTGAATGAGGGAGAGAAGCTTTCTATAATGGAAAAGATTTCCTTGGAAATGCCTTAGATGTTTGGAATTTTCCTTAGAATTCCAAAATCATAGGTGTGTTTTTTAATTAAACTCTTGGTATTAATATGATCTTATGTCTTACCCAAGTGAGGAGAGGTAGGTTTCTTATATACTCTGCATAAACATTTTGGAGCTCAAAACTTGAAGAAAGCTTATGGGAATCTGAATTTTCTTCTTAGCATTAAAACCATCTCCCAGTTTAAATTTTGTGGGAAAAAATAGTGGAATAGGCCGACTAGGGTGGTACATTCTTGGGAATAGCTTAACCAAGTTGGCCTATTCCCCCCAATGTGGACCAAAATTTGGACCATGGGTTGTAATTGAAGAGGGTATGTTGTAATGGAAAGCGAAATCAGGTCTGGAGTACCAAAAATTAATATGGGAGCCCATACATGCTAAAATGGGTCCAATTTAACAAAGGAATTACATAGTGATGCAATTCTAGGACTATATAGGATTTATCCACTATTTGGAAGCTACTAAATGGATGAAGGTCTAATTTAGTATAAGACATTTTCAACCATTTTGACCAAATTTAACATGTATGTTTAACATTGATGGTATAACTCTCATAATGTTGCAACCATGGACACTCCTAAAGAACATTATAAGAAAAATTTCTTATTGTCACATACAATAGTGTATCTTGTATTGGCCTTTAAACTTGTTCCCACACAGTGTCAGGTTTACACTATGATTGACAAACTGATTAGTCTCCACTCCAAAGTCTGACAGGGAAAAAGGGCCAATTGATGAGGACAAAGAGCATCCTCCTTCTTCTTTGAGCTCCACATCACTTAGGTGGGTATTGCCTTATCTGCACACTCATGACTCTTCATGATAAACAAAAGGCCTATAGATAGATTACTGTGGAATAGTTTTCAGACTCCTATAGGTAACCTGTACCCCCAATGAACCAAACCTAATGCAACAACCTACTTGCATGGAATGAGTCTGAAAACTAGAAAGGACCTCCTACTACTACAACCAACATGAAAGGATAAGTATTTCATTTGAATGATTGATGTTGGGTTGAATGGACCCTGAGATACCCTAAGTCTCTTATAGACCAGTGTCTTATCCAATAGGCAGCAGAGTCAAATACCTCACTGTAACATAGCTATGAAACAAGAAGACAACACATTCACTACTGATCAGACCATACATTAGCAAACCACCTATGCACCCAGACATGCTATCACCTATTCAAAGGATTTTAACCCTCCACTTAGAAGAGACCTATAAACAAGTAATACATTGACCAACATCCACTGGAAGACAAGCATGAGACATCTTTGATACCCCACCTCATACATATCTGAAAACCAATCCTAAACTCAATTGCTTCTACAAAAACAACTCTATTGCAGACACATAGGAAATGAAAATAGAAAGATTAAAACACCCTTGATGCTCTAATCAATAAGCCTAAGACTCAAATGGAGACAATCTAATAGCAGCACAAAAATGTTGAAATCTCATACATAAGACATCTTTTACAATTTCTTTATATTCCCATAGCCAGAAAGGAAAGAGGGAACACCCTATGGGTAGAGAAGAAGGAAAAATATCTATAGGAAGCACATTCATAGGACTAGGGGAAGGAACCCCTAGAAAGAAAGCCAGATTTGGGAAGGAAACTAGAACCGAAACCCTTCTAAATGATCTTGAAAATCCTTTTATAGGAACAAGGATTGAAACAAGCTACGGATCATTTAGAGCACAAAATTTAGGTCTAGAACCACTAGTACAACAAGAAAAGAAAGAATGCAGAGAAGCCTAGAAACCTAGGAAGAAATCAGATAAAATCTGATGTACAATTACATCGGTTTCATCACCATAGGCTAACTACAATCAATGTTTACTACCTTCTTGTTGTAGGAAAAACAAGCTTCAATGCCAGGACCAACTAGAAAGACTTCACGTGTACACAACATGGAGATCACTAACATACTCCAAACCCTAGCCGCCTACACCAAAACAATAGTCCTTTGCATTCAAACCGATATGACATCCCAGGAGGCAAAATTAGATCAGGACAGGAACCCAGATCTTCATCATCATCTTCACAACTGCAACTATCCTAGAGAAATTAATTTCGAGCAACCCATTTTTTCGCATACGGCTCACTGTGAAAATACTGGTAAGGAACCCCCGAGAAAGATTTAAAATATAGCTGCAACGGCTAACTAGCCAACTACAAAACATGACCATCGATATTATGTTTTCCCAGTAGATTGGGCAGTCCATAAAATTTGACACAATGGTCAACAAGCCCATGAAAAGTCCATAGCCACATCACCACCTTAGCAACTAATAGAAATCTAGCACCTCAGCATGACTGGCACCTCGGACCCACCACCTTACTTACCACACCATCGGATGGTGGTCGCATGATCGCAAAGGGGAGGAATATTCCTTGCGATCATGCAACAACCGTAGATCATAGTTGAACTTTAAACATGCCCAGACACTGAAAACATTGGCCCCACCAAGAAAAGCCACATCACCGCCACACCAACCAATAAAAATTGCACATCCCTGCAACAAATCTGATAGTGGACCCACCAAGAAATTAGCCACAAATCAGATGGTGGTCACATGATCACAAAGGGAAAGAATATTCCTTATGATCATGCAACAATCGTAGATCCAACCAAACCGCCAGAAGAAAACCAACCGCTCACCAAATCATCGACAATTAAAGAACTAACCGCTAGGATTGTGTGACCACGCGACCAAATAAAATGCCAGGTCACGGAATGAAAAGCACTTAACCACCAGAATCTAGAGACCCCATGAACATACAGTTGCATGATCACCGAATGAAAACTCAACCGCCCAGAAAACTAGAGATCAAGCGACTGGCCATCAAGAAGAACTGGGCCCCACACAATCACAGCAGTGCACATAAGAAATGCTGATGCCAGAGATTTAGCTGCGAAAGGGTGAATGACTGAAAACAACTAAGGTTTTCACACTGACACAAAGGTAACAAAGGAATGTGTAAACATTGAGGGTTTTATGCTTTGACAATCTTGACACCACCCGACATGAAAGAATTATTTCCAGCAGACTTTGAAACATGAATATCTCCCTGGTTTCAATGATTTAGCAAGTGCATTCTGGACAGGAGCATAGTGACACATTGAAGAACACAGGGCTAAGGGTGCAAGCCATAAAACATTGTGGATCTTTTTCGCACATAGAAAAAAGCTTGTAGGCAGGGCGAGACAACTTCAAGAAAATTGCAAGGATAAGACCAATTTCATAGGATTTTTGCATTGACTAGAAATTAGTCTAACATCTTGAAAGGAAGTTAAGGTAGAAAAAAAAAAGTTCCTACAATAACCTTGAGAAGAGGGTTATGCAAAAATAGATAGATTCTTATAAGTCTTACATAATCTTAACTAAAATAGACATAAATATCATACATACCATAACACAATGATTTATGTGGGGAAAATAATTTAAGGAGAAAAGTCCTGCACTCCAAAATTTTCCTATAATATCATTTAGAAATAAATAATGAATTACAATATAATTGCAAAGAAAGCCACTCATGTAAGAGTATCAACAACTAGAGGTTTGTAGAGGCCAAACTTTAAAATCATCTGAATTTCATAATATTTAATTGTGATAT